>CM038637.1:7101398-7473072 GCA_021554675.1 Leuciscus idus
TCATATTCACTATGTAATCTGCCTCCTCCTCTGGTCAGACTCACTCATAATAATGTAGCATGCTCCTCGATCAGAGTCACCCCAGAATCCATTCTGCTTTAGCGTAGCGATAGCATTGATGGCGTAAAGACGGCTAGTGATTGTTGTGTGTTTGTGAACCACTGAATGGATCTCATTCTAGTGCTGCCTTTAAACCAGTGCTTTCCTCCCGCGACGAGACGTTTAAACGGCAAGAGTGTTTTCTGCACCAGTATAGCGTGACGAAAATGACATGCTTCACCTTTAAGAGGCTGTGCTCTGTCATTGTGCTTAAAAGAAAAACGAGGGTCTTAGTGATAAGATATTAAAAAAGAAACCGTTACCGTTAGGTTTGTCAATGTTGTATCTAAGAAGAAAGCAAAAAAATGGGCTGTAGACTTCAACGTCTAAATGCATTCACGATTACAGTTAGTTTTGAGAAGTAAGATGTCATCGAGCTGAGACTCATCACAGATGCAGCGATCAATGCATTTTTTGTATGTTTCTAAGATAACGTTTGGTGCTCTCCATCTATAGATCAAACACATGCCAATGTGTTACTGTGAGGAACAGTCACTTTTTGAATCCAGAAGAAAGTTTTGAATTCTTTTGAGTTTTATATTCCTGTAATGCAACGGTCTTTTGTAGTCTTAACCAGTATTTGCTGGAATCCTCTATGTTAGATGTACTGTAATTTTCGTGTGATATTTCCGAGTTGAAGGTGAAGGTCAGTGAAGCTGAGAGAAAGCGATCAGTGGATTGTCTTTTCTACCTTCTTGTTCATTCTGTAAATATGTATTTTTTTTTGTTTTGTTGGTTTTTCAGTTTTGTGCATGGTTTGCATGTCCTCAATAAAACAATGGCTAAAGAATATTGCATTTTCTGATAATTTCACAACAGTGCTTCTGTCATTTTGTTTCAATGGACAGTTTTTTTTCATTATGGACACATTTTCCAGGTTTGGTAAATTTAATTCCATGTTTATAGAATTATATTAAGGGCAGAAATAAGACAAATAAGAAATAAACACTTTTATTCAGCAAGCAAAGATTCATTCAATTGATCAAAAGTGGCAGTAAAGATATTCATAATGTTAATATTTATAAATTCTTTGCCATCCCAAAAATACATCTTTTTAAATATAATAAAATAGAAAGCAATTATTTTTCAATTGTAATAATATTTCACAGTATTTTTTTTTTATTTTTTTTTACTGTTTTCCATGGTAAACTTCTATAAAAAAAATATATGGTCGTCTTGGTCGACCATAGCAAATATAATTTGTTACCATTATTTATACAGAAAATAAAAATAAAAATCTGCTGTTGCATTTCCATAACGTTCCAAAAGAATAAGAAAAATAGGCTACAGAGATTGATTACCGCACTCAGAACAGAGAAAGGTCAAATTCACTCTAATTTTTACTTTCAAAAAAAAAAAAAGAAAGAAAGGTAGACGAGACCATTTATACAAGAGTAAAGCAACAATCTCGAATTCCATTGTTGACTTCCTCTTATACAGGATCACATTTCAGACTGAATAATGAGGCTTAAAACATCTGATCACAGTCTCAGATGTTAGATTACATTCAGCTTGTGTACACACACTAGTAATGCATAAACAAAGGTACTCTATGTGACTTTTGTCATCAGCTATAATAATAAAGTTTGCAAAGTCATGATCACCAAAGGTTACAGAGGCTTGTGTGTGCTGAAGCTCAGGCCAGGGGATCAAGTGTCTGCTTTCTCCAGAAACACGTGTCATCCGCTGGGGTTGATGAAGCAGGACAGGTGGAGATGTCATCAGAGCTTTATTAAGAGCGCTGTTCACCCACTTTACCACAAAGACACATCAACAACAAGCATTGATGCTCAAACGCCATGTTGTATTGTCAGCTGCATCAACTGGAACAGTTTTCTCAAACATTGTATCAATTAGTAATTTATTATTTATCAGATATAGTACCATTCAAAAGGTTGGGGTCAATGCAGTTTTTTTTAAATAAATTAATACTTTTATTTAGCAAGGAATCATGGATTCCTCATAAAAAAGCAGCAGTACAACTGTTTTCAACATTGATAATAATAAGAAATGTTTCTTGATCAGCGAATGATTTCTGAAGGATCATGTGACACTGAAGACTGGAGTAATGATGCTGAAAATTCAGCTTTGCGTCACATGAATAAATTGCATTTTAAAATATATTCAAATAGAAAAGAGTTATTTTAAATTGTAAAAATATTTCACAATAATACTGTTTTTGCTGTATTTTGGATCAAATAAATGCAGCCTTGGTGAGCATAAGAGACTTCTTTCAAAAACGGCTCATGCTGAGTGTCTTGAGTTATTCCGTGTACACGGACACCTTCTCTGCTAAAATACTCAGTGGACGTCTTTTACACGTATTGGAGAAATACGGGAACATCTTTTCCGTAAACTTGTGCTTGTACTTGTACAGCAGCGAGTTGTCACTGGCATCTGAGAACATCACTCTGCCACCCTCCCAGTCGAGCTGGACTCGTATCTTCTGAGGTTTCTTCTTGAGCATCAGAGGAGTGTTGGTGGCCGTCCGCGCGCGATACTCTCCTCCGTACAGGCAGATGATCCACATGCCACGGTCAGGGCTCGGGGGAAACCACTCTTTCCGCTGCACGCTCTCTTTCACCACTCCCAGTGCCCATTCGCTGCTGTCTCCCACCTCCACGTCCCAGCTGTGGCGACCAGAGCTGAAGCCCTCAGAGCCCAGGACACACTCGTAGAAGCAGAAGCGCTCGGGGTTGTCCGGGACCTGTTGGTCTGCTTCGCTGTAGCGGATGGTGGTCAGGTCGTCTGACAGAATGACGCAGACGTCTGCGGTGTTGGGGTCAAGAATCACGGGAGCTGAAGGTTTCAGATGTATTCAGAGTTTAGTCGAGATTTAACTAGATAAAAAGTCATTTCTATGTTAGTTTCTGAGTTTGTGAAATAAGCAGTGCTGGTTAAAACATTAAATCTCAGTTCAATTTTTTTTAAGGGAGACATTTATATTAAATCAGATTTACTCACTCTTTACCCCTTTCTTGTAGTTCAGTAACCAAGTTGATTTGCTTGTAATATTTAACCAAAGAAATTTGACTTTTATTTTATTTTGTTTCATATATTACAAATTTACCTGCCCCTAAAGAGTAAGACTGTTCTGATGACTACTTGTATTTTATCTAATAAATTGCAGATGTATCAACCCTAAAGAGTGAGTAAAGGCTTAAATCTGATGACTTCATTTAGTTCTGTAACAAAAATATCTACAAATTTAACTAGTTTTTTTTTTTGTTACTTTATTACTGTATTTTATATAATACATTACAAATTTACCCACCCCTATAGAGTGAGTAAAGATATAAGCAAGTCTGATGACTTCTTGTAGTTCTGTAACCAAGTTGATTTGCTTAAAAATCTAAATATTTAACCAACGAAATTTGACTATTTATTTTATATTGTATCATAAATTACAAATTTACCTGCCCCTAAAGAGTGAGTAAAGATTTAAACAAGTCTGATGACTTCTTGTAGTTCTGTAACAGAAATATCTAAACATTTAACCAAAAAAATTTGACTTTGAGTTTATTATTTTTATTTTATATAATAAATTACAGATTTACCAACCCCTAAAGAGTGAGTAAAGATTTAAACAAGTCTGATGACTTCTTGTAGTTCTGTAACAGGAAGATCAGAGTTTTCCAAAAAATGTTGAAAATTAGTTGATATATGCTTGTAATATCTAAATAGAAACTTAGAAACTTGACTTTTGAGTTTTTATTTATTTAATTTTTATGAAATTATAAAAAAAAAATTTAATCAATTACAGATTTACCCGCCCCTAAACGGTGCGTAAAGTCTCTCTCTCTGTCCGATCTGTGCAGGTCTGTGAGACTAGGGGTATAGCAATCATTTTAACCTGTTTTTAATCATTCCTATGCCTTTATTGCTATATCAGGGTTCTTGCAGGTTTCAGCAAGTCAAATTTAAGACCTTTTTAAGACATTTTACGACCATAAAGTTTGAAATTTAAGACCTACCAAAAACAAAATTCAAATCAAAGAATTCATTTTATTTCAATGAATTAATTGAAAAAACATTAATTTAATTTACAGATAAAACGATTAGTAACCTTCCACACCCAACAACGTGTGTCAAATTGTACTATGCATATTATACTGTAAAAAACACATAATTAGTTGATTTTAGTTGATCATAGTTGATCATAACTAGAGATGAAATGGCATGAACATTTCATTTCAATGATTATAGTGACAAAAATGACCACGGTGATCACAGAATCCTGTTCAAAAAGTACTAATACTACACAATGTCGAAAACCAGCAAATAACAAATAAAATTAGCATCAATATGCACTTTTTGTTTACATAAACATTAAAATAATACCATTAAAAATGATAGCCAGATTTTAAAAGTGTCTTGCAACATGTTATATACTAACATGTACAAGTTCAAATAAAGTTTAGACAAAAAAGTTGTTTTTATAAAAAGATAAACCTCACATATTTCAGACTTTAAATAATTTTTTATAAAAAGATAAATTACTGACATTTACAATGCACTTTAGCTTATCTTTTATTATTAATAGTAAAATTCGGTCGGATTTTCCCGTGGCGTCTGTCGTTGCAATGCAACCATGCACTGCGCTCTCCACAATGACAAAGAAGTTTTAGTGGCTAATGGATTTCCACCGGCGAGAAACGCTTGCTGTAGCTCTGCTTCAAGATTCATTTACGGAGAAGAGAAAAACACCCGTAGTGTTTGAGTGCACCCGCATCCTTCCTGTTGAGTGAGCTTTCAATGTTGTTACGGAAAGGGGCGAAGCTGATTGGTTGGTTCTTGTCACATGACCTGCGGTGCGTTTGCGGCATTCTGAAGAGTTGAGATTTTTTTTATCTCGCTGCGCCTGGAAAAAAACGAGTGCGTCGCTTCAATTATGAGCGCGCGCGCGCCTACATTTGAACGAACTTGAGCGCGCAAAAGATGTGATATGTGAACGGCCTGTTGGCGAGACCTTTTTTAGACCTGACTAAATTAAATTTAAGACCACGGATCAAAATCTGGCTGTTTTTAAGACATTTTAAGGCCTTAAATTTAAAGTTCAGAATTTTAGACTTTTTAAGACTTTTTAAGACCCCGCGGGAACCCTGTATATGCTAATTGCTATATCAAGGCTTTCTGAGCAGACTTTCCATGTGGTTAATTGTGCGAGATGTGGTCTGTTTGCTCTTACTGTATGTGACCTCGTTCTGCATCTTCTCCCACACTCTGAACGTGAGTGAGCCGATGTGTTTGGCCACATCAATTAAAGTTCCTGAGACTTCCCCTGGATCCTGCACAGTGCAGTCCATCCTGTGACAGAGAGACAGAGAAGCTTCATCAAAGTAACTGTGAGGTTCACCTGAAATTGACAATGAGCCTCATTCAACAAACTCAAATTAATATTTAATGTTGATTTGCTTGTATTTAGTAAGCAGTCTTGTAACAAGCAGGCCGCTAAACTGATCACCCTGTCTGGGCTTATTTTGCAATATTGATGAGCTGTAGAACTGTAAAATCACCCTTAATTTACACTGTGTAACACAAATATAGAAATATATACTTCCATACAATTACCGTTCTGATGTCTTCTTGTAGTTCTGTAACAGAAAGATCAGAGTTTTCAGAAAATGTGCTGCTCTAGTTAATGCATGCAATTTCTACATTTTTTAACAAAAGGAATAGTACGTTTCTTAATCAAATCTTTAATCAAAACTATTAAAAAAAGAAAATATTCTTGATATTTTTCCCTACCTTCAAGAATGCCACATCATCAGCGCTCATGGCCTCTTCTGATGAACTAATGGCTTCTCTCAATGTCATTATCTCATCTGTTAGTCTGTCCATCTTGTCCTTCATCTTCTGGCTCTTCTGCTCCTCTTCCTCACTCAGAGCTCTCAGCATGGAGATCTCCTCATCTTGCAGGAACTGATGAAGCTTCTCAAAGTTCTCCTTTATCAGACGCACTGTGTTTTGTGCCTGTCTCTGTGCGGAGGGTGGAGAGACTTTTAGAAAATATTGCCGTTTGTATTTACTGAGGATTGTGCAAAATGTGTACAAATTTAGTCAGTGAGTGATTAAATAACTCATCACTATAGTAAATATATCTGTGGTACAGATCTCGCCATGCTTATGTTCTCTTTCCCCCAGTGGAACTGGAGTTCTACCTCTGTTAAAACATTCATAAGCCCCCAAACAGCCGCAGTATCCTGTTAAACTTGGCTTGCACTGATTATTTGTTACCCTGATGTGTTCTGAAGTTTCCTGGCAGGTTTGCTTGGCTGTGTTTAATGTCTCCAGTTTCTCCTGAAGAGGTCTAAGAGCTGCTCTCAACTCCCTCTGTGAAGAAAGTGAATTACTGTAAGTTCTTGCAGTTCATCTGGAACTGTTTTGCATGCAAAATGAACACGCATTTTGATATAACAGAAGAACTACAATGATGAATTAAGAATTCTAAAGAAGTTCTAAGGCATTCTTCTAGCAGTGTATTATCTAGTCCTCATTGCCAGGGTTAAATAATATGTGACCCTGGATCACAAAACCAGTCACAAGTCGCACGGGTATATTTGTGGCAATAGCCAACAATACATTGCATGGGTCAAAATGATCTATTTTTATTTTATGCCAAAAATCATTAGGATAATAAGTAATGATCATGTTCCATGAAGACATTTTGTAAATTTCCTACCGCAAATATATAAAACATTTAACTTTAAAAGGTGATTTTTTCAATGTTTAGATTTTTTTTGCACCCTCAGATTCCAGATGTTCAAACAGCTGTATCTCAGCCAAATATTATCCTATCCTAACAAACCATACATCAATGGAAATCGTATTTATTCAGCTTTCGGGTGATGTATACATCTCAATTAAAAAATACCTATGTGACTGGTTTTGTGGTCCAGGGTCACAGGAAATGACATGTATGCCTACATAAAATTGAATATAATAAAAAGAAACACTTATTTCACACAATATTTACTTAAAATTCACTACAAAATTATAAAAATGTTTAATATTAAAATATTTATCGAAGTTTCAACATATTTATAATATTAACAAGGCTGTCATAAAATATTGAACACCTGGACGTGGTACAATAATTTGAGATTACATTGAACTGCATGCTTGAAACCTCAAAATGGCAAAATATCAGCTGATTTATCAGCCTATACATCAGGTCTATATCATTACTAAAGACATTCATGGTTACTGGCCAAAAAACCCTCAAAATGGCCAAATATTGGCCAATTATAGGTCAATCACTTCTAGAATCATGCCTTGATAATTCCTCCAAGAATCATATCAACTTATAACAGCTCAAATGATAAAGCATGTATTTATGCACTCGTTTCTCACCTTACACTCTTGTGTGGCCTCTTCAATGGAGCTGCACTTGTGATCTTCATGCTCCTCGCCCTGACACTGATCACAGATCAGTTCCTCGTCCTCTACACAGTACTGAGTCAGTCTGTCTCTGTGATGTCGGCACAAATCTCCATCCTCTGCCGTCTCCATGCCCTCCATGGCGTTCCCCACCCGGCGCGGCTGCCCCTCGAACAGCGAGTCGATTAACCCCTTCAGCACAGTGTCCAACAGCTCACGACCGTAGCACTCCGTACAGCCCGCCTGGTCCTGCCCGAGCTCCTGCTGGCACAGCTGAAGGCAAGCCTGGCACAGACGGTGTCCGCAGGGCAGCAGGAGAGACTCTTCACACTGGCAGGCTGGGCACGAGGAGCCGCTGGGGGGTGAAGACGGCTGATCGTCTGACATTCTGATAGTTTTCTGGATGTTGTTGTCTTCTAAATGTCCTTTCTCTGTCTCAATGTCTGGTCTGCAGCTCTCTGGAAGTTACACAATCACTGCTGTGCTCTGGGTATCAAAGGAAATCCCCGTTTGGATAGTCGGTGGGCTATTTATAAGAGGGTTATTTTGATGCATGCTCTCTTAGCTGTTTATATGTAATCGTGTCTGTGTGGAGAGTTTCGCTTAGAGCAGATCATTGGGCAAGGGTCTGTTGCTGAGTCACTAATGTGTGTGTGTGTGTGTGTGTGTGTAGTCTCTCTGGCATTAAAGTGTAAAGTGATACCACTTTCCTCAAGTGTTCTAACATCAGTCAAAAACAAATCACTTTCATCTACACCAAACTCAGTTTGTCTGGCAGACTTTCCTGAAAATCACTTGATGAAACAGCATGACTTAATATTATACTTGTTTACAAGTCATAATTACAAATGGTTTTATAATGTTGCCAGCTCATATCCAATTGCTTATTATATTATTGAATAAGATGAATCAATAATAACTCCAACAAAAAGGCATTCATTTTCAATGTTCCCACTATATTCATTAGTTTTCTTAATGAAACCAAAAGGACAAGTGGTTCTACATGTTTCCGAATCCACGTATAACCATATATTTACATTTATTCATTTAGCTGACGCTTTTATCCAAAGCGACTTACAATTGCTATATATGTCAGAGGTCGTCAAGTGTCTTGCTCAGGGACACATTGGTGTCTCACAGTGGATTTGAACCCGGGTCTCTCACACCAAAGGCATGTGTCTTATCCATTGCGCCACCACCACCCATCACATATATAACCATCACAATCACTAAACGCAACTATAAGGTCATTCCAGGAATTTTACAGTCGTAAAAATAAATACAGCTTAGCATGCAACTCTCTCAAGAACAAAAACAAGCATACTCAGGTGTATTTTACCCTATACTTTATTTGTGTTTCATGTCAAGGGGTGAAAACTTGCCTACAGTAAGCAACTGAAGGAAATATACACAGCAATTCAGTCTACACACTCTGAAGAACCAACTGTACACACATCTGATCATCACCATTACATCTTTCCATTAGAGCATTTAAACGGAGTGTTTTCCCCAGTAACTGTTAAAAATGCAGATTGCAGATGGAAAAAAAACAACAACAAAAAAAACAACATTGACAGTCTTCAAAACACATGACCTCCTGCAGAAGCTCCTCAATAACAATAATTGGAAAATTCACTGAGAAATTCGATGTTTGAGATGCAAATTTTCAGTTTTCAACAAGTGCGTTTTTTTTTTTTCAATTGAGATGGTAACATTTTAAAGTGCTTTTATAAGTTTAAATCCGGTGAACAAGACAACCGTTAGACAAATGAAATAATTTCAGAGGACTGTTGAGTGCGGTTTTCATTTCCTCTCCCATCGCTTTTCTTCAGTAATGTGAAACTTGCACTACACCAGATTTATATTGCACACAAAAGGTCTTAAAACGTCATCTTCAATATTCCCCCTGCTACTACAGTATTACAGTCATTTACACAGGACACCTAGTAGGATTTGGATCCAATTTACGTGGAAAAACAGGAAAATGCAAACCAAGTATACTGGAATCTACATACACTTTGCATAAGAAAAACAAAACCCCACATTAGTAGACTTAAAAAAAGATCAACAAAAGAAAAATTAACAGCAAAATTCCTAGTCTACAATAAAACAGAAATAAATAAAACAATATTATCTAGTTGCAAGTGCAACAAATTGAAAACGTGACCTAAAATGATTAAATAAACCCCGCCCACCATTAAATAGGCCCCGCCCATTAACACTACTCAATGAAAGGCAGTAACGTTGTGCTGAATGAAAAGCATTGGAACCGTACAGACTGTGGAAAGCCAATCAGCAGGTCTAATTAAGCAAACGCAAAACACAAGGCAACCAAATCCACAGCAAACAATAATCCAAGATCGTATTTTGGTTGTATGAGCCAGAACTAAACGCTGTGTGGGTTCCCCTGGGTTGTTTGCAACGCTCAAATCACGGAAGATTCTATCGCCATTTCTAAAATGCATAACGTCAAAATATGGACCCTATAATGGACTAAACCAAACCAAAAACAACAAAAATCAAACAAAAGGGTAAAAACAGGAGTGTAGGCTTATTGTGACTCCAATGGCTGTTTGACCACTGCACAAACCTCACTCCCCAAAAACGACAATATACAAGGGTAAGTGTAAAAGGTGTAAGAAGTTTAAGTGTAAAACAAACTAGAAAGTTACTGTATTGCGTTTAAAGGGAGTATCTAAAGAGGAAAGGGGTGGGATTTGATCAGAATCCCTTAACAAGGGACAGTTCACCCAAAATAATTAGCTTTTGTCATCATTTATGCACTCATGTCATCCCAAACCTTTATGACATTTTTTTTTTTTCTGTGCAACATACGTTTTTCAGACATTCTTTTCCATAAAAGGAAAACCGTGAAAATGAGCAACAAAACACCATTAAAAATACATCAACCACTGAAATTCCCGAAGCTATGGTGCATAAAGACATGTTGTGGCGGGTTTGATGTCAATGACGCCAAATGCCATTCTGTCTTGTAAATGAATGGCAGCAAATTAGATTTTAGAGCTACAGAGGGGAAGATCTGACATACATTTCAGTTTAGAACTTTATGTCTTGGAATATAAAGCCAGAGTCATATGAACTATTTTAATGGTGTGGGGTTTTTTTTTTTTTTTGAGCTTGAAATTGTCTATCTCCATGTATTTTCTCAAAAACAAGTGTAAACACTGATATCCTTTAGTGTTGCATAAAAGAAAAAGTCTAACAGCTTTGGAATAACATGAGGGTGAATAAATGACAATATATATATACATATTTTTTCATTGTTGGGTCAACCATCTCAAATTAAATGGCAAAAAACAATGTAATTACAATCCTGTCTGGTAATATTTTAGGCCAAACTAAGAGGAAAAATCCACACGTGATTTTTAATGATTTGTAGTGACTGAGCTATGGAGCAGCATCGATACGGCAAACTCTACCTGTTTAAATAGTGAGAAATAAAGTTAAATATTGAAATGTCAAAATGAGCATGTGACGTTAGTATTATAGTGTTTTTTTTATTTTTTATTTTTTAAACCTAGCTATGACTCGTCTAAGACCTCAGGCTGTGACATTCACACAGGTCTTTATGCTGTAACAATGATTACTCGTAATGTGTTCGTACAGTGCTTTAAATATACCTGTAGATCAGGTGCGTCTACATCAAGCAGCCTTTTCATTCTCATTTCATGGAACTGCATCTTGTTTGTCCACTTAAACGACCCTTTTATCATAATTTAAATCATTTCTTCTGAGAATGTCCATCATTACAAAAACTAAATCAATGGTTCATATATATATATATATATATATATATATATATACACACACAGTTCAATTGTAGTGTTTAACTTACTTATTTAGGTGAAATGTTTAATAGAAACTACTCAAAGCAAGAGAGAACAAGCTAACTCTCTAAACAAACCCAAAATGTGAACGTACATAAATAAGGCTAAAATAACGCAGCTAGTAGTTTTTTTTTTTGTTCCTTTGTACCATTTTTCATTCATTTCTGCCTTTTTTTTTCTTTTGTAATTTTGAAATACATTCAACTTGGCACAGTAAGGGACGTGGAGAGCGGGATGTGAGCAGAAACCGACTGTGCAAGAGTGAAGAGACACACGCTAGTTACACACGTGTCCACTGTTGCAAAAAGCCTGTCTTTTTTAGTTTTCATTATATTTTTTTAAGGGAAGGTATAAGAGATAAGAATGGAGGAACAACTGTACAGCCCAGACGGGGATAGTATTTCATGTTTCATACACATATATATATACTTATATTCATTTTCATATGTATAGTATTGAACCATCCCGTGCTGTGGAATGCCTGTTTAGCTTTTTGGGGTGATATCAGCTTCAGCTGGGGCTACTGGGGTTATATTCAGCATTCAACAGCTGGAAACAGAAAAGAAAGAAAGAGACAGAAGGTAAAAAAAAAAAAAAGAGGAGCAAAACATAAAAAAATGAAATAAAATAAATGATATTCGCAACTGATTTTACCTCCATAATGTGACACATTTGCGAGTAATATGCAGCATCTACTCACTTATTTTACTGTTTGGCTACGCCTCCACCACGGATGCCCACTGATTGGTTGTGGAAGAGCCCCGCCCCTGAGCGGTTGACATTGGGGTGGGTGGGAGAGGCGACAGGGGGCTGACCTGGTCTGATTGGCTTGGCTGTAAAAAGAGGAAATATGACTAGTTAGTTACACCCCAAAACAAGTTGATCGTCTATTAAATTGGTCAACTAAATCTTTCAAATCAAAAAAACTCTCCTAAAAGGCTGGAATACTTTACATGATGTCTGCACAGATTTTTGCCCTGATTTGCAGTCTGGACCTAGCCTGGGTTTCCCCATGCTGCCTTGAGCGCAGCGCAATTTTATTCACGCTGCTAGGGACCACCATGGACCAGATTTTCCCCTCAAAAAGGGATCCAATCACAGAACGGGGAGGGAGCAGCAAGACGATGACGACGTCTATGCGACACACCGAAGCAGTTTGTTTATATCTATGGATCCAACATGGCATCAGACGCGAAGTTACCTTTCGATGCAGCCTTAGATAGTGTTCTAAGTAGTTTAGAACGCAAGTTTATTTCGTCTTCTTCCTCGTCGAATTTATGTCGCTCTACATACGTCATCTGGTATAATTGAAACGATTGGCTATGAGCTACGTACAGGCGCATTTGATAGACATTCGTAGCGCCCAATAAACGGCTCTGGGCATTCGTAAACCACGCCTCAAATACGGGAAAATGAACATATGGTTCCACGTGGTCTGACGTTAGCCAGGCTAGTCTGGACCAGTAAACGCTAGTTGCGGAAAGTCAGAGCTGATTTTGGACAGTAGAAGTTGACAGATTTCCAGTCGGAGGATATCAATGTTTTGTGCCAATTTTAGAGCACATATTATAATAATTATCCTTGATATAATAAGTGTCCTTGAAATCAGGCACATGATTCTGTGTGAGTTCTTTGTTTTTGGAATGACGTTTTTCCGCTTTAATTATTTACAAAGACGGCAAGTGTTTGACGCCTTAAATCCATTCTGATTTTAAAAGTCATGTAGTATATTTCAGCCTTGAGAATATTAACTGAAAAGCTTCTGAACTGGCCATTAATTGTGTTAAATAAATAAATAAAAAAAAATTATGAAATGAACAATGATTAATTATTTTAATCTATTAACATCCCTAAAAAAAGTGAGCGAGCAACACTTCATATTAACAGTTCTCAACCCTATCCAAGTCCCTTGCTACTTTCAAGCATGTTGAAAGACATATGGCTGAATCTAGTAATTGCACTCTTTTAAAGAGTGTGTGTGTGTGTGTGTGTGTGTGTGTGTGTGTGTGTGTGTGTGTGAGAACTAACCGATCTGTGCAGAGTGTCCTCTGCGAGCCATGTTCTTGGCTCTGACGGCCTCTTTGATGCGGTCCACCTCCTGCTGGTAGCGTTTGCGGTCACGTGCTGCGTTCTCTTTGGCCTCTTTGAGCGCAGACTCCAGAGCCTTCACGCGCTCCGCCGTCGCCCGCAGGCGCTTCTCTAGCTTGGGCAGCTCACAGCGCAGGTCAGCATTATCACGCACCAGCTACACAGAGAAGGGAAAGAGACAGTGAGCGTGTGTGTTGTGAGAGAATGCGTGAGGTATCTGATGTTTTAAGTGTGTGTTTACCTGCTTGTGCACTTTAGTGAGCTGTTCAAGGTTGTTCTCAAGGAATGAGATCTTCTGTTTTTGCGCCGCGCTGCCACCAGTGTCATCCGAGTCCATCTCAGCGCTCTGAAAAATATGTTGATACATAATTAAGGCCTGTCTGAGAGTTGTTGATAAAGTCATAACTGGAGTTTTATGACGTCTAGTTTATTAGCTTTGATGGCAGTGATTTAAAGCCTACTAATAATTTAATCATAATAGTAAAAATCTAAAATTAAATGAAGTAAAAAAATTATTTAAGATTATATTCAAATATAAGTGATATTAAAATACATTTTATATACATTTTTAATTGAATTTATTTATTAAATATTTATTTTTATATTAAAAGTACAAAAGTAAAATAAAATAAAGCAGAAATAAAATAATTTAAAATGTTTTTTTTTTTTTTTATACAATTATAAAAAAACTATATATAAAAAAATAAAGAATAAAATAAAATATTTTTAAAATAAAATAAGTTATTATAAAATAAAACATTTAAATAAAGGGGACACGCTCTTCAATATGTCCTGCCTAACTCCCTGATTACATGGGACATTAGTTGACTGAAAAAGTCTTTAAGAAAATGACAGCTATACATTTAGCTTTTAATATCCACATTGAAACTATTTTCATTATCTGGAGTAACTTTTGAACTCTTAACTACAATTACGCATTCACAATGGTTGTACCTTCTTCACCCGCGTGGCCAGATCCTGAACAAAGAGCTTCCTCAGATTATGAAGAGTCTGCAGCTCTTTGGCCTGAGGAGAAGTGAGTGATCAGAGAGTGCACACACACACACACACACAAATGAAGATGTAAGAATCATCTCTAAAGCACAGAACAAAATGACCTACCACTGTCTCCTCCAGGCCTTTGAGATCCTGTCTGGCCTGTTCCCTTCTGTCCTGCATCACCCTATAAACACATTTCATCATTAACACACCAGACATAACGTTTCCCGCACACTACACCAATCTCTGCATGTTCGGTGCGTGTCCTACGTGAGCTCGTGCAGTTTGCGGCTCTTCTCCTGGTCAGTGGATCTGAGTTTCTCGTGCTCCACCTTCAAGCGCTCCTGCTCCAACATGATCTTCTGGTTCTGACTGCAGACAGAAGACAAAGTGAGGAAAATGAGCCTGAGCACATGTGGCCCTGATTCAGTGCCTGAAGAGAAGTATATATATGTGTCTTCTTACTCCTGCAGTTCAGTGATGAGTTTCTCCTTGATCTCCAGCTCATCTCTAAGGCTGCTTAGCTGTTTCTGATGAGATTCTCTGTGGTTATGAATCTGCTGCTCGACTGCAGTCTGTCCAATCATGAATAGAGAAAAATTATAAATTACATCTCTCTTTTAAAAGAAAAGAAAATCATAACCCCTTCAGAATTGAGAACAGAACACATTAATGCTACATAAACAGTTTATTGGGCAACACTCAGTAAAAAAAGTCCAGAAACATTACCTTACCATGCTTACCTTGACTTCATTAGCACTTTGTATCTCATTCTCCTTCTCCATTGCACGAACTTTCTCTGCACAAAAGAAAATAAACATCACAAAAACAAGCCTTTAACGCCCAATGCAATCTCACCACAAGAGGGCAGTAAAAGTAAAGGGGTCTGGGCCGAACAAAGTTTTGTAACGGCCATTAAAATGCATTTATGAGGAGGAAAGAAAAGATGGAGTATATTTGTACCCTGGGCGCTGATTTTGACCAGTTCCTCATTGAGAGAGTCAACATTCTCCTCTAACTGTCTCTTCTTCTGTTCGATGTTTTGCAGATACTCTGTCAGGGACTTGATCTTTGCCTCATACTGTAGACAAAAACAAAAAAATATCTCAGGATCTTTTTAAGCACCTTGTAAACGGCATGCTATTATTGTAATGAAGAACATGTGGGGTTTCCATTTAGCTACAGCCATACAATATAAAACATGAGACTGATTTAACTAAAAGAGGTGAACGCTCTTTAATTCTTGCTTAAAGGGATATTTCACCGCTGGAAAGATGAATGTTTATTCAAATTGGGTCATTTATGTAGTAGAAATGTGAAATTATTTTAGAAGTTGGTGCCTTCTAGACTGAGAAAAGCCAGAAAATTTATTTTTGGCTCATGTGGATGAAAGACAACAACTCCCAGAATGCACTTGCTTCGCTGCCCTACGAGGACACTCCCAAGCCACGCCTACCGGTTACAGAGGGCAGTTTCGGAAGAAATGATACAACTAGGCTACTAGTGACTCGAAACTGAAAAGACGCCGTTTTATCGTGAGATCCCCCTATGGGCGGGTTGAAGACATGCAGAACGAGCTCCTACTGGCTGTAGTCTCTCGCCTCTGGACAAAAAAGCCTCAGATGACGCAAAATGTAAATTTTTGCGTCATCTGAGTTTTTTTTTCCAGGCACACAATACAGAAATCTGTGTATTCTCTTCCGGGTCTGTTACTGTCTGCTGACGTAAGACGCTGCTGACGTGTTATCTGGTGCGCCCGAGCTTCGTTTACAGTCTGAGGGAGACGCACGCTGTAAACAAAATCTTCGCAAACATGTCTAAGGATTTCGACACAGAGGAAGACTTGCATTTTTTTGCCCAGCCATATTTATTTGAACCCCAATACACGGACAAAGAACTAAGCAGCGTCTTATGTCAGCAGCGTCACTGCGGAGTCGTGAACGCGGATTGACAACAGACCCGGAAGAGAATACAATGCTGAATAAAGTCGTAGTTTTTGTTATTTTTGGACCAAAAAGTATTTTCGATGCTTCAAAAAATTCTAACTAACCCACTGATGTCACATGGACTGCTTTGATGATGTTTTTATTACCTTTCTGGACATGGACAGTATACCGTACTATACATTTTCAATGGAGGGACAGAAAGCTCTCGGACTAAATCTAAAATATCTTAAACTGTGCTCCGAAGATGAACGGAGGTCTTACGGGCTTGGAACGACATCAGGGTGAGTCATTAATGACATAATTTTCATTTTTGGATGAACTAACCCTTTAATGCTAATCGGTGAAGTATCCCTTTAATGTCCAGTAGAAAAAACTCAAACAAGTTTAAAATGCTAGAAGGGCAAGTAAATAATGACATGTTCATTTCTGGAAAAACTACTCCAATAAGACGGAAGATTTGTTGCTTTATCTTTTCCTCCCGTTTACCTGAGAGATACGGAGCTGACAGGCTGCGAGCTCTTTCTCGTTCTCATCCATCTTCTTGTTGCTCTCGGCCTGAGAGCCTTCCAGCTGTTTGCTGCGCTTCACCAGAGTCTTCACCTCCGACTTCATCTTACTGATGTACAGACGAGCCACCGTGAACTCTTCATCAATGAGACCTCCACCTTCATGCTGTTGAGCGAAAGACACAGACAGAGAAAAAGAAACAGAGATAAAGAAAGAAAAATAATTGATGTTAGAGAGGAGAGTGAGCAGTTGAAAGGAAAGGAAATTAAACAGCAAGGATAAAGAAACATAGTATTCAACGTCATGGTTCTTTGCCTTGTTACCTTAATGTCATTGCTGCCCACGGCGATGCCGATCTCTGCCAGGTCTTTAAGCAGTGATGACATCATCTCAGTGACTCTCTTCTTCTGATGGTTGGTCATTTCCTTCAGCTTCTGCAGCTCAGAGTCAATAGATGCGAGAACGCTCTGCAAAAACACAGCTCAGATTAGCCAACTAATGCCAAGGGCACACCATAAAAATACGATCTGGCACTGTTATAGGTACCATCCCATTTTATATATATTATACAGTAATATCTGCTCACAGATTTCTGGTTGAGCTCTTCACTCAAGGTTTCAAACTCCTTGGTCTTGTCCTCCACCTCCTGACTCTTCTGATCATAGTTGACGGCAAGTTCCTCCAGAGCCTGCAGCACCTCCTTCACCTCTTCTTTAGACGCGTCGTTCTCCATCTGCAGACGGGTGAGCTCCGCCTGGAGGTTGTCATGGTCCCTCCGTGTTGAGACCAGCAGCTACAATACCATTTTTTTTTTTTTATAAATTGTATTGTGAAATTGCTGTCATTAAACATGTTGCACAACTTTAGGGTCATTAGGTTCAAATTCTTGTGATGGGACATAACACTGTCCAGATTCAAACCTGCAACTCAACATATAAGGAGTGTGTGAACTAACCACTAGGCTGGAATGTTAGAGCTCTTAATGCCTTTAATATAAAGTTCTAATGGCAAAAGGCAAATCCCAACTCTCTAAATGACTCAGTCAACAAGGAGACAGGACACTGTTCTTTTTTTATGGGAAGTAATGTAAATCTGATGTCCATGTTCAGCTCTCACCTCTTCCTGATCCAACATCTGCTGCTTGAGTTTCTCAGCCAGCTGAGACTGCTGATTTATCTCATCATCCTACAGGCAAGACAGCACAGAGAGAGAGAGAGAGAGAGAGAGAGAGAGAGAGAGAGAGAGAGAGAGAGAGAGAGAGAGAGAGAGAGAGAGAGAGAGAGAGAGAGAGAACGAGAGAGAACGAGAAAGAGAGAAAGAATAAATGTAATGAATGTGTTTTTAAAGCAAATCTTGATGATTTTACAGCAGAACATTATTAAGAAAACAAGGTTTTTTTTTACATTACTTGAAACTAATGTAAGGTAAGGTATCTAAAATACCTATTTCACAGAGTCACAAGTCTGTAAGCTAAAAAAGTTAACATGCACATCAGAAGGTACTAATGTGTGGTACAAATGTTATGCTTACGGTGTATCATCAAAACAATATTGGATTTTATTTTTTCATGATGCTGATGTTTTGTACTATAATAAGATGTCAACACTGCAATAATATCTAGAGAGAATGATTCAGTTGACAAATAGTCCAAATGAATCACAGACATATTTATCTATGGCAAATACCAATGTCTATAGAGCAGGGTGATTGATGGTCAATAATATTTACACAACCGTTTAACTTACAGACCTTAGTTTCAGTAGTCATGTCAAAGCAATAACTAAATCAGCATACTATCATCTAAAAAATATTGCAAGAATTAGATGCTTTGTTTCCAGACAAGACTTAGAGAAACTTGTGCATGCTTTCATCACCAGCAGGGTGGATTATTGTAATGGACTCCTCACTGGCCTTCCCAAAAAGACCATAAGACAGTTGCAGCTCATACAGAACGCTGCCGCTAGGATTCTGAGCAGAACCAGGAAATATGAACATATCACACCAGTCCTCAGGTCTTTACACTGGCTCCCAGTTAGATTTACGATTGATTTTAAAGTATTATTACTGGTATATAAATCATTCAATGGCCTAGGACCTCAATACATTGCAGATATGCTCACTGAATATAAACCCAACAGATCACTCAGATCATTAGGATCATATCAGCTAGAAATACCAAGGGTTCATTCTAAACATGGTGAGTCTGCTTTTAGCTATTATGCTGGAACCAGCTTCCAGAGGAGATCAGATGTGCTCCTACAGTGGTCACATTTAAATCCAGACTCAAAACACTTCTGTTTAGCTATGCATTTACTGAATGAGCACTGTGCCGCTGTTCGTCCGACTGTTTGTACTGTACTGTATTTTATTTTTCTAAACTGTTTTAATTATTCTTATTTCTTTTTATTATTATTTTAATTTCTTCTATGTAAAGCACTTTGAATTGCCATTGTGTATGAAATGTGCTATATAAAAAAAACTTGCCTTGCCTTGCCTTTAAAAGACTGGGGTCAGTAAGATTTTTTTTTTTTTTTTAAGTCTATTGCTCATCAAGTTTGCATGAATTTGATAAAAAAAAATACATTAAAACAGTACTATTAATAGTAAAATGTTACTCACATTTAAAATAACTACTATTTTAATATTTTTTTCAGGATGCTTTGATGAATATAAAGTTCATAAGAACAGCATTTATTTGAAATAGAAATCTTTTGCAACATTATAAATGCCATTTACTGTCACTTTTGATCAACTTAATTCGTCCTTAATGCGATTTCAAACGTTTGATTGGTAGTGTATACTATGTATTTCTTTGTAATTTAACCTATGAAAATGATATGGGGGGAAAAAAGCTCAATACTTGAAAATACCCTGAAAATGTTCAAATGCCAATAATCTCAAAATCAGCTAGGTCACCCATCTCTAGTCTAAAAGCTTCATTCATTCATTCAGTCATTCGAGGTTAGTAGTTTGTCTCACCTTGTCATCCAGCTGTTTGTAGAGTTTGGCTAATTCACCCTCACACTTCTCACGCTCAGCGTCAGTGAATTTGAGGGCAGGTATGCTGGGAGACGAGGTGATTTTATCATTATTCACCACATTATCCAGAGCCAGAACTTCTGCGTTTGCCTTCTCCTTATCATACTGCTCTTCAGCGGGGACGCTCTCACCTGAAAACATCAAATTCAATGCAGTTGTGTGTAATTCTCAGCAATTACAGCTGAATGAGTATGAAGTGAGTGTGTGTGTGTGTCATCTCAGTACCGTTCCTCCAGCGGTTGAGCTCGTTCTCCAACCAGGTGATGGTGTTCTTTAGGGTCTTGTTCTTCTCTTTCTCCCTCTCATATTTCTTCTTCCACTGTTCTGCTGTCAGCTCCACGTTCACACAGACTGTGTTCTTAATGGTCTTTGCTCTGACAGTGAGAACCGAAAAATGACTTGATGCTCAAAACTAAAGTTCCATTAAAACTCTCATTAAACTCAACACGTGTATGTCTCCTCACCTCTGTCCGAACATGAGTGTAGTTTTAGTCTCAGCCTCGTTGTATGAGGATGGAGAGCAACAGATCACTATAGTGGTCCTGCAGTTCCCACCCAGAGAATCCTGCAAGATCCTTGTCATCTTACTGTCTCTGTAGGGAACGTACGTCTGACATGGGAAAGAAATATTCATTCATTACTCTTCCATCCATTAAATGGCACAGGTAATCGTACATAATTGTGACAATCAGGCACATCACACCCACCGATCCTTCAGCCAGAGAGGAGATGACGTTTCCCAGAGCGGAAAGAGATTTATTAATGTTTTTGGCTTCATCCAGCACTGCACCTTCTGCTCCGGTTTTACTGACCTGCAGTCAAAAGCATCAAATCAGAGACAGTGCTGGCCCAAATTAAACTAATAATAAAGAGGACCTATTATGCTCTTTTACAAAGTCTTGATTTTGTTTTTGGGGTCTACTAGAATTGGTTTTCATGCTTGAATGTTAAAAACAACAACATTTTTCATACATCTTACATTGTTGCAGCACCTCTCTTCCCAGTCTGTCAGTAACACTCTGTTTAGTTCCTGTCTCTATGAAGCCCCTCCTTCCGAAAAGCCCAATGTGCTCTGATTGGTCAGCTGGGCCAGTGTGTTGTGATTGATCAACTGCTTCAAATGCCTTTCAGAAATGTCACGCCCCTTACCATAACCGTGAGTTTCAACACACTACTAACGTAACTCAACCATTTATTTAGCATATTCCTTGGGCAGAAATTATTTAAATGAAGAATCTTGTGACGTGTTTTCTCCCAGAAGAAAACTCAATACTACAACTGAGACGTTTCAGGGAGTTCAGAAATAGTGCACACTGATATAGAGATTAACTCTCTTTGGAATGGACTTTGTAACTTTGCAGACATTTTGCACGCCTTTTCCATTACCTTCTCGCTTCCTGCTAAATCCACCAGGAAGAGTTTCCCACTCAGTTTCTGCTCCGTCTGTGTGTTCTCTTGCTTGACGTTTATCAGGAAGATACTGTGACTCCTGGAGCTGTGCTCGTTCATGTCTGACACACAAACACCACAGAGAAAACATGAGTTTACATTGACTCAACTTTGACTACAGGCACACAACAGGAAAATCTTAAGATTGTATAAACATCTCTAAAGCAGTCAAATAAGAAAGAACGTCCTGAAAATACTCTCGCTAATATAACAACAGGTGTGGAAAAGTTCAGCCTGCAGCTAAAATAAGACTTTTCACTGTGTCTGACTGATTTGCATGTGCTTACTTGTGACTGCCACGTGTCTGTTGGATTTGCCTTCATCAATGGTGTCCATCACTTCATCTGGGCTACACACAAAGCGTTCTGTACAACCCTGCAGATGGAGAAAGAGATAGACAAGCAAAACATTTGAACCACCTCTAGACTAATACATCCACAGCTAATTACTGAAACAAAGCCTCACCTTTACGTAAGGAACCCTGTTCTTGTCTTCATGTACAGACAGGTTGGTCTTAGATACTGAAAGAGAGACAGAATGAATATTTTAACTTAGCCTATTTCTGACCCCATTTAAATCCTAATAATTATTATTATTTATAATCTGACAGAAGACTCTAATACATAAAACAATGCAAAAATAACAGAATTTTATATTTGATTTCATTTTCAGTCATACGTACCATCCAGCAAGTCCCTGATCTTGTCCAGGTAAATCTCAAAATAGGAGACCTGCCAATGCAGATGAAACAACTTTTTTAAAATAATGTTCTCTATTTTAATATATTTTAAAATGTAACCTATTCTTGTAATGGCAAAGCTGAATTTTCAGCATCATTACTCCAGTCTTCAGTGTCACATGATCCTTCTAACATGCTGATTTGCAGCTCAAGAAACATTTCTTATTATATGGTTTCAGGATTCTTTGATGGTTCAAAAGAACAGCCATTTTAGAAATATTTTGTAACATTATAAATCCCTTTTCTAGAGATTGCACAGACAAAAAGCAATGACAAGGCCATTAAAAATCTGGAGATGAACACAAAGATGTTCCCATGCCTAATTCATACAGCTTTTCTAGGTCTGAAAATATCAATGGGAACCCTTTGAATAACTAACACTGATTTATCATGCATGTCAAACCTTAATATGGAATTCCAGGTTTTCATCCATGGAGTAAATGTAGTTGAATATATCCTGGACGATCCGGGGAATGATGCCCATGCCGTCAGAATCGTGCAGGTTCCCCTACAATCACATATTGAATCGCAATGATGATGTGAGATGATTTAAAAGGTACAGTAAATGCACTGATAGCCCTGATAACCAAAAACCACAAGCAGAATGTTAAACCCTAAAATAACTGTGGAATCAGTAACAAAACCACACTGGGCTTGTATTAAATTACCTAATATTTGAAAATTATGATTATGATTATTTCTAGATTAATTTTCACCTCCATTGTGTGCGTCTTTCCAGAGGATGTTTGTCCATAAGCAAATATTGTACCGTTGTAACCCTCAAGCACATCTGCAGGGCACAAAGACAACAAAATATACCATTTGAACATGATCTTATGGTCTCTAATACAATATTTAGGGATGCTTAATTAACATCAACAAATTACAATACTAAATAATATTAATGGCAACATGAAGGTGACAATTTTCATTTTAAAGTTGTGATCTGGTTGAATGACTCCCGGAGGACTCGTTCCTCACCTTTAACAATCTTCTGAGCACAAGCGTTGTAAACCTGCTCCTGAGAAGTGTTAGACTGAAACACGCGATCAAACATATACGGCTTTCCCTGGAGAGAAAGAAAGAGAGCGAATGAATGATGGGTCATTATGCATATATGCATTTCTCTTTATATATAACTCTGAATCGGCAGACTAGTCATAAGACTCAAAGATGATCCTTCGGAGAAACGTTTTACACCTAAGAGAATAAGCACAGACTAAACAAGAACCTCATCACTACAGGCCTCATCACTTCCCTCCTGTTACGAATGGCTCTAACCTTTAACACAAACACCAGTGACAGTAAACCAGGTGAGAAATTCAGCAGTTATGACACAATAAGAGCATTTTATTAGAGATCTTCGTCCAGGCATGAGCTCGCTCTGTACGGCTAAAACAACAGATTTAACATCCTGACCACCCTGTTTATTAGCAGCCCTGCTTTCATTAGTTTGTTTCCTATTTTTCTTTCTCTAAATGCATTTAAAAATGGTTTTAAGCCTTGAACTAAGCAATCTACAAGAAGATGAATCATAACATTACAAAAATGGACAAGACAAAGATACATGACTGTATGCTTATCCAATAAAGCACTGCAACTGAATGTCTTTTCTAAATACAAAAAAATATATATTTTAAAGGAACACTCCACCATATTTTTAAATAGGGCTTATTCACCGTCTTTCCTACATTTACATAGGTGGGCAAACGCATTTTTGTCTCAGTGCATGCATTGTTTTAGTTTGGCAGCGCAGCCGATAGCTTAGCTTAGCATAATGAATGGAATCCTTTGTTGCCAGCTAGCATGTCATGAGTAAAAGTGATAAAAAAAAACAAAAAACGAATTACTTCTTGTGGCCTACGTATTCACAACGAGTACAAATAGCAATGTAGATTAAGACTAAGCGATTTCCTAGGCAGATATTGATTTGGGACTATATTGGGGGGGGAAGCACAGGCGAAGCACTGCTACTTGGGCGCAGAGATATCACACAACACCTGAAATCCCCCAACTTCCGTCAACATACCGCAACTGAATGTCTTTTCTAAATACAAAAAAATTATATTTTAAATATAAATACACTACTACTGAAGTTTTATATAAAATATTTGAAACTGTGAGCTTGTGAATTGTATGTGACGAGAGAAAGAGTGAGCGCAGCCAAATGCTTGAGCGCAACGGTTAAAGACGTTCATATATTGCGTTTACATAGAAAAATAATGACTAGCATAATACTGGCATTTGTGAACTGCACAACATACAAAAAAAGAGTTCAAAAAGGCATAAAGAAATAATCAATAATCAAATAAAGCTAGTGTCTTAAGATAATACGACAGCAAAAACAAACAAAGAATCAAACAAGCTGTAGTCCGACTCACATGCAAATGACTCTTATGAACTGATTCTTTTAAAGAATCATTCAACACTTATCGGGTTTAAATCAGTCTGACAAATTCTTCAGCGAATGAACTTTGAAGGTTACAGAAGCAGGTTCTGCAATGCATCTGCTCATTCGCAGACACGCTGATTGGTTGAATCGGGTCGACGTGACCCATCCACACCAGACTGAGTTCTCATTACACGTCCACATTTCCTCACCATGCCACTCGAACACAGGAGTAGATTAACCAGGTGAGGAAACAGCTGTGAATGTAACACAGCTAAGCAGATTAGTCCAGCCAACCTGAGCAAACGCTCACTAACACAACAATACACTCACACCTACCACGACACAAGCCTACATTAAACATTTATTTTAACAAGAGGTTGACCAATATTAGCCTTCAGTGGTCAGCGCTTATATTAAGATATCTTATAAATGTAGATCTCTATACATCCCTAATCACAGCAAATGAAATATACACAACACAATCTCTAAAAAAATACTTGAAAACAGAATGCTTTATTATTATTTATTCATTCATTTATTATATTATTTACGTCAGTTTATTTAGAGATGACACTTTTGTTCATTGGAAGGCACATTTATTGTTTTATTTCTATAACATGGCCAAATATCAAACTATTAATTAGTGTTAGTATAGCATTGCATACTATTAGAGTATTTAGTATTTTAAATTAGCTTTTATTTAATATTTTCAGTACTCATTTTAAGTTTTAATAATTTTGTTGTGCTTTTGTCATTTTTTTTATATTTACATTTAGCTTTATTTTTATCTAAGTTTAAGTCATTTTCATTAATTCAAGTTATTTTCATTAATAATTTTATTTCATCTTTAAAATGTGATTTTAGTTAATAGTTTTAGTTAACAATAACACTGTACCTGATATATCAATAACACCTCCAGCACGTTTACATGACACAGCGACATACAGATGAGGCTTTCTTGCATTCCTCATGCATTATAAAGCAAATATAATGTAGCATAACCATCGGCAACAATGCTAATTTTTTACATTTTCACAGTTATTGTCAAACAACATAACTTGAACGTTCAGTGAACCAAAAGGTTCAATAGTCAAAGTTTGAAATATTAATAATGCACGATATCACAGCTTTGGAATTTCAAACCAGTGACTTCTTATAAAATCTTCAGACAATCACAAGACTGCGTGAAGAGTGTTTTTGTGTATCTGTATGTCCTGAGGCCTCCTCCACTGCCAGAAAAGGAACAGCACTGTTTACAACTCTCAGTATTCCCAATGAGGGATTATAATTGTGCTCCCGACGGTCACAGAGATGGGAAGGTTCATCACATGTTAGCTGTGCTGTGTTTGCATAGAGACAAGGAGAGAAAAGGAAGAAACAAGCAAAGAAAAAGCTAATTACAGCATATTCCCTTATGAACTAATACTGAACTGAGACAGAAATCAACACAATAAAACATGCATAATCCCAATACTGATCCCTGTATGTGCAGCTGGACAGACAGGTTTGGTTTCCTTTGTTACAGCAAGATTTATAGGCCAATCTATGATCTTTCCACCTGCTAAAAGCCATTATACCAACACAAGCACGGCCCATTTCACCAGAGCTGGATAGTTGCTCTGTTGCTTGATGCTGACTTGCTCAAAACAGCTGGAAGACAAAACTCATTTGGCCGCACACGCACAAAAAAAAAAAAAAAAAAATCAATGCACTGGAAAACAAAAGGGTGAGTGTTGGTCAGACAGTACGATGTCACTGCAGAAATCGAGGCCAAAATGAAAAGAAGTTGAATCCATCGAAATTCTGGACCTGATGTAGACACACACACACACACAAAAACTACCAGGGCGAATTGACCACAGCAAAACCACAAAACTGCCCCACCTAATACCCAGATGTACATTGCACAGACTGCATGAGGGGAATTTAGGACATTGTCACTCTAATAGACATCTATACTGCATTATGAGTTTAAACAAGTATAGTCTAGTTTAACTAAATGTAAAAAGGCACATCAAACATCAGATACTGCCACTAAATTACAGAATAACTACACAATTCCTAGCAAGCAACCTTTTTTAATAATGCAAATAAATAAGTAAAGCTGTATGGTTAAAAATAGGAAAATAGACAAGACATCTATCCAGGAACATTTTAATAGGAGGAGACTATTATGCCAAAGCAATGATGTCAGCATTTTAATGCAACTTATTTATTTTTTTAGTTACAAATCATGTGAAAACTTTAACTTCAGAAATGGAAAACATTACCATCAGAGAAAAGGTACATTCAAGTCATGCTTTAACTGAAGTGCATTATTAATAATTGATAATAACAATAACGTTTTTTTAAATAACTTTATAAATCTGGCCAACATCACCCTCACATTTACAACGGTCCAAAAATGGCAAATGTTTTAAAGACTAAATCTCAATAAATAAATGTAAAATTAAATAAAAAAACATATTTGAATAAACTGACCTCAAACCTAAGATGAAGGAATTATGGATTATAATATAGCCTAACTGGTGTCTGTACAGGCCCACCAATATGATTGAAAGGGAGTTGCATTGCATACTGTATATACACATTTGTCTGTTCCTAATAAAGCACAAATATAGCCAAAGTAAATGACTTGGAATGGTCTTTGTACATTTGACGTTGTTAAAGTAGGCCACACAATAACAGACTGACATCAGTGAGTGTTATGATCACATTCACTTCATTTTTTCATTTATTAAACTCATATTAACTTAAAATGTCCGTATGATGTGCGAAATATGTATAGGCCCTATATTTAGCAAGCTTTTGTTGATTTTCTACCAATGAAAACAAACCGATTAACATTAGCCCAAAGGCTAGCGGTTACACATTACTTATCAAAACCCATTTAGGATTAACGTTACACTAAAATCCAAAATTCTTAAATTGACTAAAAAAAACCTTAGGTTTTCCTATTTATAAGTTCAAAATGAAACATTTTGACATTGTGCTGCATTACATCTGAGGACTGTTAGCCACCGGGCTAGCGATGACTAAAAACTATTCAACTTGCGATTGTTACTGATTTATAGCCTCACACGCACCATGTCCTACTTAGAATAATACTAGAACACGAATTATGATCACATTTCTAAATACATAGGGATGAAAAAATATATTTTCAGTCAGGATACGTCTGCAGGTGGTTAGCGGATGCTAATAGAAATGGACGGCGGGTGTCACAACGGAGCAAATGCGGCAATTCATCATGATTTTATATTATAAACTCACCCCGATGACCACACTGTCCTCTCCTTGAAATTTGGGGATATATTTGTCTCCCCTCATCACCTCCGAACTGTTTAAAGGCCGAAAACGGCACATGACTTTGATGGTGCACTCGGCCGGGTCCGCCATCTTCAGCTGTGGGGAGGAGGAGGATGAGGAGGATGATGATGAGCGCTCCTCCCGAACGTCCTCACTTCTTTGTGTATGATCCGTTAAGTGGAAGTGGGTTTTGGATGGATAGAGTGAGGTGGCTGTCACACCCCCTAACAACAGATACTAAAACAAACAAGAGGAGGAAACCGGGGCAAGTTGTCTCATTAGGAAGTTGTCACAAGGGCTAACATATCTCAACAACCCACTACATTTACACGAGAATGTATTTATATACTTTAAAATTTCAGGATTAAATTCACAAAAATGATTCTAATTTGATGTGTCAACATAAACCACTACTGCTGAGACTTTGTGACAACGTGCCCCATTATGAAACAAATACACACTTACTTATCAAGATCCCAAATTCTACAACAGAGCAACTTGTTTCAGCTCTTCTTTCTTTCTTTTTTTGACACTGTAAAGTGTTTTATAGGTAGGCGTATGTGTATACTTTTCCAGTAACCCTCAAAATGCAGACACACACACCGCTCGCTATATTCTTTGCAGACACAGCATTGATTCTGGATGATTCAGGGATCTGTTGGATCCTGATGGATGTGTGATGCCAGGGGATGTCAGGGATGCTTTTGCAGAGCTGGAGGCCAAAATCTGGCAGATGTTGGGATGGTTAAATTTAAATGTCTTGCATCAGCTTGGATTCACTCGCAGGAACTTTGATCAAGCGATGCATATTCATCCATGTAGGCTTGTATAGCCAAAGTAGAAGGGAGTATCTGCCAACTTCCTGGCATCACAACCATAACGTCATGCACATATGGCATTGCTGCAAATTACTCATCACAAGTGTTGCATGCACACATAGGCTATTCGGGTGTGGCAGGACGACACATGTTGCAAAAGTATTCAAATCCCTAACCCTATGAGTAATAGTGATTCTTGTATTAGTAATACTAATTACAGATACAGAATTTTAAGTGTGGTCACTGCTTGTACAGAATTAATTCTGAGATACATTACACATTATTTTGTGGTTAAAAATATCTTTCTCAGTTGCACTGTATATTGTCACAGATGTCCCAACCAGCTGCTGACACATTCCATAAGTGCTGAGAATTGGGAGTTATTAGGTTACAGAAAGCAGAGGTACATCAATGAATCTCTGTGCCACATTTAAAGTCAACATGAAATGACATGCAACCTATTTTACTTCTGTAACGTGATGTATATTTAAGTAAAATAGAATTTTCAACAAGAAAATAATGATTTTTGTAAAATGAAATTAAGATACTTTTATTTATCAAGGATGCATTAAATTAATGAAAAGTGTCAGTAAAGACATTTATAATGTTATTAAAGATTTTTATTTCAAATAAATGCTGAACTTAAAAAAAAAAAAACAGAAAAAAGAATCATGTATTTCACAAAAAATATTATGCAGCACAATTGTTTCAACACTGATAATAATAAGAAATGTTTGAGCACCAAATCAGCATATTTCTGAAGGATCATGTGACACTGAAGTATATATAGGCCTATACTTCACTTCAGTATAAGTGCAGTGGAAATGGCAATAGAGCATTTTCTAGTATCATTCTCATTTCCTTACACCTGAATTTCTATTAGGGGATCAATAAAATGCATCAATCTCTATGTCCTTTCACTAAACCCTCGGACACGTCTGCTCAATAGACTGTGCAGGAGTGTGTGTGTGTGTGTGTGTGTGTGTGTGTGTGTGTGTGTGTGTGTGTGTGTGTGTGTGTGTGTGTGTGTGTGTGTGTGTGTGTGTGTGTGTGTGTGTGTGTGTGTGTGTGTGTGTGTGTGTGTGTGTGTGTGTGTTATCTCTGGTCGTCACACTGCATGACCCAATCAAGCCTGTTGTCGCTCTAGGCCAGCATAAGGACATCATCGCAGGCGACACGAAGCTGGCTGGACAGGTCTCAACAGCCCTGTTTAAATGGCTAGATGGATGAGAGATAGAAAGAGAGACACATAGAAAGAAAGAGAGCTCGGCTGGGATTCAGAAAAAAAAACAGGCTTTTCTGGGTGTTGCCAATCTAAGGGACATTCTAGTTAATTTGACCAATTTAGACTGTGGAAAACATCAAGGCAGAGCTGTGCAATACTAACCAAATCAATTAGTGAAAAACTTTGCTTTATATAAGTAACAATTTAAGGGATAGTTTCACTATTATTGTCATTATTTACTCACCCTCATGTCGTTCCAAGTCATTTTTCTTTTCATTAAACTATGACTTAATTACATTTCAGACTTTTCATCACACAGATGTGCTTCATGTGTTTGAATCATTTGGGCCACAATTATGGTGCTTTTATTGTGTACTTCCCTTTTAGTAGCATTTTGAAGCAATTGTATAAAAATTGAGTACTTTGGTCCTCCATATGGAAAAGAGCTTTAACCTATTGTGATCCACAAAAAAAATAAAAATGGTTTAGTTTCTGTTTTCATGGACTTTTAGTTTGTATTTGCTTGTTTTGCATCTGTTCAGTTTCTTTCTTAAGGGGTGCTTCTCATTCCTAAATTTGTGCATCCTCGTTTCCTTTCCTCCCTTCTTTTCCTTGCGTCTCAGCTCCACCCTCTGTAGGATGCGAGGGGAGGCTGCAAGGAAAGAAAATGAGGATGGAGGAATCAAAGGAAAGCTTATTTGAATATTCTTGATCACTCTATGGTCACTTCAAAGCATAATCTGGTTATTTAAGCAATTGATAAACAATGATAATAAAGCAATATGCCCTGTTGAAATATGTGATATATATGATTTATTTAAACTGCAAAGGTAAAGCATAAATGAAAAGAATTCTGACAGATGTGAAGGGGGAGGAGGATTTAAGTGCATCAGGTTTTTCGACAAGAAAGACTTCCACATATGATACACCTGTGCATCCTCGCTCATCGCTCCTCTGGAAGCCTCCTCGCTCCTCACTCCTCGTTCCTCGCCTCCTCACGGTGCAATTAGAGGATCGAGATGTCCTTCAAAATGTCTTTATTTGATCAGTTTCCAGGTCACAGGCTGGAGGACGGCGGAAACGAGGAAGCATATTGAACAATATATTTGAGTATTGAGAAGCACCAACTGACTGTTTCTATGGTTACTGATTATGTTCTTCACCTGTGCCTTTTTTAATTGCTCATTTGCCCCCCCCCCCCCCCCCCTCTCTCTATATATATATATATTTTTTTTTTTATTATTATTATTTTTTATATATATAAAACATTTTGGGATGAATTTTGCCTTTAATTTGACAAATTAATTCAGGTAAACAAGAGGGCTAAGCTTTGCCATTAATGCCTTTAATATTTAACAGTGGTTTCCATCTCACTAGTTTCATTACAGACAATTCTCCAGTTGTCTTTGTGCATGAGGTGCCATTAAAAGCTCACATCTAATAACTTATTAAATATGTGAATAACCCAGGCATTCATCAGCTGTTTCGCTTTTTACATATCATTAGGAGAATAGACAAAGAATACAACGATGTACAGTACTGTGCAAAAGTCTTAGGCATGTTAATAATTCAATTACTAAACAGTTAATAATTCAGTTACTAATTCAAATCAATACATGGTGTAACGACCCTTTGCGTTTAAAACGGCTTTTGTCCAGGTACACTTGCGCATAGTTTTTCAGGTAGCTTTGCAGGAAGGTTTCTTCAAGCATCTCGGAGACGTTCCCGCAGTTCTTCTGGATTTAGTTTGTCTCCTTTTTTTCTGTTTCTTCGTGTAATCACAGACGGACTTGATGATGGTGAGATCAGATCCGGCTGTTGTCAGATTCCTTGTGCATACACAAATCTCACTGGATTATTACAATTATTGGCAAAAAGAATGTTTGGAAATGTATATTAACATAATAGATATTAATATTAATATTAACATTCCTATGATATTAACATGCCTAAGACTTTTGCACAGTACTGTATGTGCATGTGTGTGTGTGTGGGAAAACACCTGTTCTGGTTGGACGTGGCCTAAATACCCCTCAGTGTGTGTGTTTGGGGTTAGTCAGTGCAGGCCTGTTATGTGCGTCCTCTGCTAGAGAGGAGCTTAGCGCAGATGTTGCGATTCATCACGGTATTGTCATATTAAATGAGCACAAAATAGTCTGAATATTTTGCAAAGCCTGTGACTTCATAATGTATTACAGAGTAGAATAACGCCAACCTGTGTTGATAAGAGGGAATAGCAGGTCATAGCCATGAGACTGTCCATCAGGTTCATGACTGGACAGAATACTATTACTACAACTGAATACTATTTTGTATACTGTATATTGTTATCATCTAAATAAGGCCTACTTTTTAACATAATATATATATATAAACAGCAGGTAAGAGGTATTCAATATTAGCAAGCTATTCCATTACGAAAACAGCCATTATGCAAACATGAGAGTATGACATGCTTGCATTTAATTCAGTAAATGGCATTAAGTTACCATTTTGACAATTAAAACATTACTTTGTTTAAAAATGCCTTTACTTTCCATTCAAATGATAGCCTAAGTCAAGAAGATATTGCAAATTGTGGTTAAAAATGGAAATATTGGAAATGCTAAAAAATGGAAGTTGAAATGTTTGAGTTGATTGCATTGAATTTTGTGATAGAGAAAGTATGGTAGTGGGCCTATGCCTTTCGGAGTCCAATATATGTCCAGGCAATAGAAAGATACAGGTTCAGAAAACAGAATAATTATGAGAAGAATAGGCTTAATGAGAAAGCTACTAGTGCAGTAGGGAATTCAAAGGAAAATAAAGAATATTGGGAGACAATATTCTGAAAGATAATAGAAGAAAAGAAAGAGCTAGACAGAAAGACACAATACTCATTATTTTGTCTCTCAGTTCATTTGGGCCTGTCAGTTTGACTGTCATAACATGCGACGCAATTATAATTGTCGGCTGCAGGGCGCAATTAAAGCTGCGTCCCATATGTCTGAATTATACACGCTCAGCACAGATAATAACCTGCCCTCTCTCTCTCTCTCTCTCTCTCTCTCACACACACACACACACACACACACACACACACATTGACACGACTCTCCGTAATGGTTTTTATACTGTACAAACTGTATATTCTGTCTCCTTACACTAACCCTAACCCTACCCATCACACAAAACCTTCTGCATTTTCACATTTTCAAAAATATATAATTTAGTATGTTTCTTAACCCCTTTCCCATGTGGGGACCACTGACTGGTCCCCACAATATAGGTGATCTCAGGTTTTACTATCCTTGTGGGGACATATGGACATTCTGTTTACTTTCTCAACAGTAATACATTTTTTTTAAAAAGTTAAAATTCATGAACCACTTTTCACCATGAAAACTAATAGGATTTTTACTTCCAGAAATCTACCAATGCTTTTGGTTTTAGAAGTAAATGGAGTATTAGTTCACTGGATTAAACATTTTAACAGATGTTTAACAGAAATGATGTTGTGTTGTGATCAACCTGTGGAAATTGTGAAGATCTTTAAGTAGCCTATGGGAACTATAATTGATTGAATATCTCTGGTAAGGATTGTTCTTGTTAATGAAATGATCTGCTAGTTAATGTGTTTTGCAAAGTTATGCCAGTTTAAATGAAAGTGTTTAAGGGTATTATATAACAGCATGGTTTGAACGAATAACATCTGCAAATAAAGTAAAACCATAGGATGGATGGCAGGTAAAAGCATGGGGTCCAAGCTAAACTTAATAGATCAACTAGCAGCTGAGAATAAAGCTTTGGCTATAAGTAGAGACATAACGCACACTCTGAACATATCGTTATACGACATCGAAGGCAAATAAAGAAATATATATAAACCTTTGTGCAATGCAATAGGTATCCTGATGTATAGGAATGGCGTAATATAGGAAATGTGAATGTATTTGATTGTGTTGATGTGGATGTTGTGTATAGTCATTATTGTATGTATAGCAAAGTCCAATTTTTAGCCAAGGCTGGTCAATAAAGTACAACTAAACTTTTTTAAAATAAAATTATACACTTTTTAGACACATCACAGGACTATGGTATATGTCAACAACAAATTGCAGTATCATGTTTAAGCAGGCATTAGACACAAGACAAGGGTGTGTTTGATATGTCTTATGTAAGCATGCGATTTGCAGGCCGTACTGGAGCAGAGGAAGGACGTACACATTTTAGGGTGTGATGGTGTATGCATGTCAAATTGATTATAAATATAACTCTCAATCTCTCTCGTGTCCACACCTGTCACATACTTCACTCTGTGATGACTAATACATCCCGTTACCATAGTTACACCACATCCCACAGGAGTTAAGGTACCGTGACAGGATTGAACAAACTCATTGTTGTCATTTAAGGATTATGTTCAGCACAAAGCGATAGATTATCTCCGCTATGAGCAGGCAGCTGTTATAACAGGCATATATGGAAGTACATCCCACAGGACAAACTATAATGCAGAACACATGGACACATGAACTGATGTTGCATCCCAAAAATATCAAGCAAAGCGTCTAGGAAAATTGAGGAAAGACATTGAATTCCGCTATTTTAAAAGAATAAATCATCCAAATTATTTACCCAATCACGTCATTTCAAACCTGTAAACTGTCTTCAAAAGGAGGATTTTTTTTTTAAAGAATCATGATGAACAACTGGTAACAATGTCTGACAAAACACACCATAAGCTCCATAATAATAAGTATCTTAAAAGTAAAAGTAGTTTACTACTTTTGACTCATTTGAGGAATATACTGTATTATGTGAGGAAGAAACTTAAAGGGATAGTTCACCCAAAAATGAAAGTTACCCCATGATTTACTCACCCTGAAGTCATCCTAGGTGTATATGACGAATACAATCGGAGTCATATTGAAAAATGTCCGGAAGCTATAGTAATTTTAGTCGATAAAGTTTTAAATATGGATATATTTCTTACACGAACGCATCGCTTCACTTCAGAAAGCCTTTATTTAACCCGTCAGATCCGTGTGGAGCACTTTTATCATGGATGGATGCGCTTTGATGGACTTCAAAAATATATACCCATTCACTGTCATTATAAAGCTTGGAAGAGCCAGGACATTTTTTTATTATTTTTTTTATTTATGTACTGTAACTCCAATTGTATTCGTCTGAAAGAAGGATGACTAGTTTTATGTTATGTCTAGGTTTAAGTCTAGGATGACTTGAGGGTGAGTAAATCATGGGCTAATTTTCATTTTTGGGTGAACTATCCCTTTAATATGTATGTAAATGTTTGTATCTCAGGGGATATGTTGCTCTTTTAGTGTTATACTATAGTAAAAAAAGAAAGAAAAAAAGGACTTTTTAGTCGTCTGAAAGAACTAGAAGAAAAAAAAGGCACTGATCTTTCTAAATTCAAACGAATCATTCATGCATTCAGGAAAACACAATAAAGACTTTTCATCTCCCCAGCTACTCTTATTCCACCTTTTTTAAAAGCATTTACAGTAAGTCCAGTGAGTGCACTGAAAACTTTGAGTAAATGACGAATGCTCCTTGGCAACTGAAACATGTTTTATGGAGTTGCGCAAATGCCTTTAGACTTCAGCACAAGTTACTATAGCAACTGCTGCTATTTCATTTGCAAGGTTTTGTGTTAGCATTCTCCTGTTGCTTTCAATATACTGAAGGTTAATTGTTTGATCTCAGCAGGCTGTGACGGACCAAACTAGCCCGGCTTCCTCAGAATGTAAAGCTAATTCAAAATATGTCTGCAATGCACCACGTCTGGCGTCACACATTATACATTTGGAAATATTTGGTGTGTTTTTGTTGACGTGCTCAGGGCCTTCACCGGGTGTGAAATGGCAATTAATGATATGTGATGTTTGCATGGATTAGCATTTTTCCACGGACCAGTTTTCCATCTAATTCTCATGGATGAGTCAATATAACTAGGACCAAATTGACTTAATCAGAATTATTTGATAAATAAACTTGCAATACACTTTTGAACCACTAAAAGGCGCTTTAGGACATCAAAGAGTCTCCCTTTGGAACTTAGTAGAGTTTATGTTATTTCATCTTTCTGTGAAGTATAGAAGCAGTTATTAGTTGTTTCAGCCATGAGTGGACCAATAGCATCATTAGTTATGTGAAAGATTTGATCATATTAATTCATGAATGGGTAGAACAGTCAGTCATTCTCATGAAACCTGTAAAAGAATATGTCTAAATAAAATGTTTCACTCCAAAGAAATAAGTAATTATTATTATTACCTCAGGAAAATATAATTGTTTCGTTTTTGCATGAAAACACCAACACATTCCCTCCAAAATTTTCATAATATTAGATTATCTCTACAGTAGGCCTATATAAAATGTGCACATGATGGTAGTATTTGATGCACTGCCCCATAATGCTTGCTAATTTTAATATTTAATTTGATTAATTCTTTATTTTTATCTAAAAAGAAACCATTCAGAAACTCCTGTTGCATTCTACATGATGTCACTTCTTCTTGAGTGTCTCCAACTTTGTCTGCCTGAGGTAATCGGAGCTGCTAACACACACACACACACACACACACACACACACACACACACACACACACACACACACACACACACACACACACACACACACACACACACACACACACACACACACACACACACACACACACACACACACACACAGCTCTTGAAACTCCGCCCTCTTTGCCGGGAGCAGCAGCTCATTTGCATTTAAAGGGACACACACAAAACTACGCGTTTTAACAGGCTGTAAAAAAAAAATAGCTAAAACTTCACATACACACTCTGAGGACAACAGAGACTTATTTTACATATTGTAAAAAGGGGCATTATACCACCCTTTAATATGTTCAATGTTTTTGAGTTATTCAAATAACCTAAGACTCTAAACAGGACATGGACTAGCTTGTGAAACAGACTGGGATGATATCAGATCAAAGTGTATAGCACAGAAATATATCCAGAAAGACAAGTCCTGCTGGTTAAAATAAATGGCAGAACATTTATCGACTGAAAGAGCAGCTGTACAATAAAGAGCAACTGTACAGCATTTAATGTTGTCATTCTTTATCACTCTTTCTGCTTTATTTATTTCCTCATCATCACAATTCTTTGCTCTTTCTCACTGTCTTTTCACACTCACAGGTGAAACATCTGTGCTGTGAACAAATATTCTTTAATAACGTACAAAGCCAGCTTACATAACATTTAAAGATGTCCTGGCAAGAGCAGAGCACACTTGATAAGTGATAATTCATTTGGATGGCACTCGGTTTCACAGCGTTAGTGTTATATTGCACTTGAAGGGGATGTAAGTGATGTAACTGAAAAACCTCAAATAAGACAAAAAGTGGATGGTGAGAAATAAAAAAAAAAAAAAAAAAAAAAATATATATATATATATATATATATATATATATATATATATATATATATATATATATATATACAGTAGTCAACATTTGAAGTGGATCAAAACCTTTCATCAAAGATATACATGAATTTTGAACAATACCCATTCTTTGTCTTAGGACAACTTTGATCAACTTTTTTTTATCCACTTCAAATGTTGACTAGCCTACTGCATATACAGTATATATATATATATATATATATATATATATATATATATAAGCAAAATATTTTTCATCAAGAGATATTTAAAGATTATGAGAAACAAAAATTTACTTGCACACTGTAATTTTTTTTTTTTAAAAGTCTGTGAAAATAGGGCACAATGTGAAGGAATTTTCCGTATGGGTTTTTCTTACAGGTGCTTTACCTGTATTTTGAATTACGCATTGCACTAAGTTTTAAGTTTATTGGAAATTTCTGTAAAATTACTGGATCATGTCCTGGCAGAAATTACCAGGAATTTTTTTTTTTTTTTTTTTTTTTTTACAGTGCAGTGTTCCTAAAATAAACAGTATTGCGTGTGAACGTGTTCTGTAATGCAAAAGCACGGCACAGCGTTTGACAGGTTTGGATCAGTAAACAGAAGGCAGGGTGGGATTAGTGTAAACACTAAAGATCTACTTTAGGACTGAACACAATACTCAGCTAAACCTGATAGTATTGTAAACTGGTATTGTTTTTGTCAAAGTAAAAAAATCAATAATTAAATGCACTCAAATGCATTTTAGCAGAAAAGTTAAAGTGTATTAAGGCATCAAAAAAACTGTTTCACAACAATGCATATTTTCTTAGTGTAAGTGGCATCTGCCCTTTATTGACTACAGGGGGCGCTATACCCTTGCCCCAGACATTTTCTCCATGCACATTCCTTATAGTAATGTATCATAGTAATCATATAGCTTCCACCAAAACACAGTTGCTATAGTAGTACTGCTGATTTGATATCAAATAAAGAAATTAGACAAAAGCTTCTTAAAAATGACTTACTCTAAGGAGTATCCAATCATGATTTTACAGTCAAATATAGTCTTTTGCTCACACTGTAGCACAGCAAATCTCCCCAGTTCCCACATGGTGTGATATCCTACATGTCAATCTGATAACCGACAGATGGGGTGCTGATAATCCAAAAGCAAATACACCTCATGTGGTCAGAGATTAGAGGAGTAAACGGATAGCATGACAGGGGTTTGAGTTCATGGGTGGAGGTTTCATCTAATACTGATCTGACTGTGGTGTTCATGGACCTGTAATGGAGATAATAAAAGAACACAAGATTTGGTTCTGTTCGGAAAATCATTCTAGTACTAGTATGCATTATGCAGAAAATGCTCTGAATGTTTTTGAGCTCTTGGGCGGACCGCTATTCATCCTAACTGGGGGCGAAGAAAGCAGCTCCCAGGACAGCCATGTTGAAGAAATAGAACGGACTGAACCTATTAAGCAGTCATGGGGAAGCGGACTTGTAAATTCTGTGAAATGTGTTTTCACAACAGTTTTGAGCAGCCCAGAAGCCTTGTTTGTCATCGGCCTGCTGGCTCTACCATGAACAATGGCAACAATCCACTTCTCAGTGAATAGAATCAAATGTAAAATGACACTGCAGTCTTATACCCTATAAATAATTTTTTTTCAGTCAAGATCAGCGAGTGATTTTCTCTTTGTCTTTTTAGTTGTTTGATTAACATTTTACTGTCACTTTAAGACCTAATGCAAGGAACCAATACATGACGCACACCGGATTTCTTTCTGTTTTGTTTGCTTAAGACAAAACCGACTGCGTTTAGGAGAATACTGGTCAAGACTGGCATTTTGAGAAAACTGTGTGCGTTCAAGAGCACTGGACAAAAAGTGAGTGAATTCTAACTTAAACGCCTGTGGTTGGCCATTGCGTTCAAGATCAACAAACATGTCTGTGATTGGCTACGTTGCTAACCGCTGAATGATTCTCCAGAGCGCAAACACAGATACACTTAAATAAGAGGTTCATAATGTTTTGTTAGCTTGATTTATATAACAGAAGTTTGTGAGACCGACTGCGTTTAGGAGAATACTGGTCAAGACGCGCATTTTGAGAAAACTTTGTGCGTTCAAGCGCAAGAAGAGGCGAAAGAGAACTCAGTAAAGTCAGGTCCGGCTTACTTGTCGTCTTTGTAAAAATTAAATATTAGCGTAAAACAGTTTTCAGAGCGTATACGCTCGCAAATCCTCTCCAATAAAGTGTAGACATTTTGTATAAATAAGAGATTCATAATGTTTTGTTAGCTTCACTGATTAATATAACAGCACTTTGTGAGGCCGCGATGAATGAGCGACAGCTTTTTTGCCTTATTATAAAGGGAGCGATCTTTACGCACATCTAGGCGATGTAATAATTATTATAATATATTCAGAATTTGATTAAAACTTTTATTTTCTATGCTTGACAAGCAGCCATGTGCACGCTTCAATATACACTCACCTAAAGGATTATTAGGAACACCATACTAATACTGTGTTTGACCCCCTTTCGCCTTCAAAACTGCCTTAATTCTAAGGTGCTGAAAGCATTCTTTAGAAATGTTGGCCCATATTGATAGGATAGCATCTTGCAGTTGATGGAGATTTGTGGGATGCACATCCAGGGCACGAAGCTCCCGTTCCACCACATCCCAAAGATGCTCTATTGGGCTGAGATCTGGTGACTGTGGGGGCCATTTTAGTACAGTGAACTCATTGTCATGTTCAAGGAACCAATTTGAAATGATTCGAGCTTTGTGACATGGTGCATTATCCTGCTGGAAGTAGCCATCAGAGGAGGGGTACATGGTGGTCATAAAGGGATGGACATGGTCAGAAACAATGCTCAGGTAGGCCGTGGCATTTAAACGATGCCCAATTGGCACTAAGGGGCCTAAAGTGTGCCAAGAAAACATCCCCCACACCATTACACCACCACCACCAGCCTGCACAGTGGTAACAAGGCATGATGGATCCATGTTCTCATTCTGTTTACGCCAAATTCTGACTCTACCATCTGAATGTCTCAACAGAAATCGAGACTCATCAGACCAGGCAACATTTTTCCAGTCTTCAACTGTCCAATTTTGGTGAGCTCGTGCAAATTGTAGCCTCTTTTTCCTATTTGTAGTGGAGATGAGTGGTACCCCGGTGGGGTCTTCTGCTGTTGTAGCCCATCCGCCTCAAGGTTGTGCGTGTTGTGGCTTCACAAATGCTTTGCTGCATACCTCGGTTGTAACGAGTTGTTATTTCAGTCAAAGTTGCTCTTCTATCAGCTTGAATCAGTCGGCCCATTCTCCTCTGACCTCTAGCATCAACAAGGCATTTTTGCCCAGGACTGCCGCATACTGGATGTTTTTCCCTTTTCACACCATTCTTTGTAAACCCTAGAAATGGTTGTGCGTGAAAATCCCAGTAACTGAGCAGATTGTGAAATACTCAGACCGGCCCGTCTGGCACCAACAACCATGCCACGCTCAAAATGGCTTAAATCACATTTCTTTCACATTCTGACATTCAGTTTGGAGTTCAGGAGATTGTCTTGACCAGGACCACACCCCTAAATGCATTGAAGCAACTGCCATGTGATTGGTTGATTAGATAATTGCATTAATGAGAAATTGAACAGGTGTTCCTAATAATCCTTTAGGTGAGTGTAGGCCCATTCACATATAGCCTACACAGTGATAACCATATAGTGATAACTATATGACAGTGATAATATAGCAGCAAAGGATGAGACAAAAATAGCCTCATTAATTTCAAAAGCAACCTCTGTGTTTGGTTCTGGAACTTGGCCTGGTCCAAACGCATGATTTTGCAGCATTAGGTAAGGCAATTATTATTTATTATTTGTGTTGGCTGCCATGCCAAATCACACATACAAGCTTGCTTTTCTGTTAAAATGAAAAGTGGTTTGTGAACGAAGACATTTTAATAACAAATAATTTGTCTGGAGCGTTTATATAGTTTGCGACCAAGTTTAGGCTGCGACATCTACAACATGGAAATCTATAACACTCCCCACCGGGTCTGGCTTCGATGCTGAGATGCGGCTGTCTCTGAGATGCTACAACCAAATTGAATTCTCTTGCGCGTCTTGTGTGTGTGGGAGTGAAAAAAACAAAGCCTTTGTGACAAAGCCCTAAAAACAGATGCTAAATAAATCCTCTCCACCATCCACCCATACTGCTCTACACATCCATACTGCATCCATACTCTCGCTCCTTCACATTCTCTCTCTCAATCCGTCCCACCGGATTGAACTATTGATCTGATGAGAAGTTTGCAACTCGAACACAATTTAAGAAGATTAACAGCTTAACGTACTTTAGCTACAAAACAAAAGAAAGAAAAAGTAGGAAAGAAGACAAATGTTGGATTGTTAAAGCCTTTGCCTGCTTGGAGATTTAAACAATTTAAAGGTTAGTTTGAATGTTTCATAAATATTCTGGCCAGTGCATCTCAAAGAATTACATTTTGTTTAAACCAAATGGCAATATACTGTGTATATATATATATAAATGCACTTCAAGGGGAAAGAAAAGACCAAGCCAATCTACATATAAAATGCACTAGTAGTTTTTTATGGTATTTTTTTCTCAATAGCTACATAATTCTGCATAAAAAAATTATATATATATATATATATATATATATATATATATATATATATATATATATATATATATAGGCCTATTATGTTTGAAATTATCTCAACATTAGATAGTTAGTGATATGTTTGGTACAAGCAGCATGAACATTTTTGGGAACAGTTTATCGCTCATTGTGTATGAAATGCAGTCCAGGGTTTCTTCTCTTTCTTTTCTATGCAAACAGGCAAAATGAATCTGACGATCTATCAAACCAGCCAATTACCGTCATTATCCTCAAGCCTCTTCTTCAGTAGCACACTAAACATCGACCACTGCATCGATCAGACCGACATGCTCAGTTGGAAAGATTTAGACTCCCTGCTCTCAGCATCTTAAACAAGTGAGTATGAAGAGACAGACAGCAAATATAATTTAATATGAACCTGGCTATATGTGAGAGAGTTGAGAAGATGCTAATGAGAGTGCATAGATAGATAGATAGATAGATTCTTAGCAACTGCATAGCAACGCCCTGGCAACCACCCACAACAGTCTTGCATCATGGCAGCAAGTTTCTCTCTTTAATCTCAGTGGTGAAAGAGAGTCTTTGTTTTTTGTGCATCCACTTTTAACCAAAACAGAGAGTTGAGGACATCTACTCCAATCCGTCTGCGTCCCTCCTCTTTTTCTCTCTCTCCGGGCGGATGAGGGTTAGGCAGGTGCATCAGACACAGAGACTCTGTTGTGAGTCCTCTCAGTGATCCATCTATCCTCTCCTCCGTCCTTTCCTTCAGTCTCTCTGCCTCTTCACTCTTTGAACAGGTGCGTACAAATCCTCTCCCTGGCAGCCAAAACACACCCTGTGCCAAACATCCCAGACACTCAGACAAAAATAAATAAATTAATTACAATTTCTAAATCTTTCCCAGACGGCTGTTCTGGAGTTTCTCACCACACACTGCTAAGACTTGTTTTGCTCTCACAAAGCAAACGAGAACAATCTGTATCATTCATAATAAAGTCAAAAATAAAGTTTCCAGTTAGAGTCAAAAGTTATTTTGCAGTTTGATGTCCATGTGCTGTTATTTTTAATAAAATTGTTGTTAATTGAAATAAAGCTGTAATTAAAATACAAATATTAGAAGAAAAACGTAATGCATAAAAAAATAAAATAAAATAAAACATTTATTACTGTCTTGGCACCTAAGTTTAAGTTAATACTAAAACTAAACCTGAAATAAAAACAAACTAAAAGGCCTAAATAGATTAAAAAATAAAATAAAATAAAAACGAATAAAAATTACAAAATCATGGCAATGACTAAATCAAACTGAAATTATGATGAAAATTGAAAATATAAAAATTTAACTTTCAAAATATTAATAGTTTGTAAATAATATTAAAATAACACTATAACATGAGAATTTTTGTATCTATCTATCTATCTATCTATCTATCTATCTATCTATCTATCTATCTATCTGTCTGTCTGTCTGTCTGTCCGTCCGTCCGTCCGTCCGTCCGTCCGTCCGTCCATCCATCCATCCGAGCCATTGATTACTGTTTTTGTAATATTTTTAACATTTTGAAACATTGTTCATTCCATCCATCCATCTTTCTATTGTTTTGTCCATCCATCCATCCATCCATCCATCCATCCATCCATCCATCCATCCATCCATCCATCCATCCATCCATCCATCCATCCATCCATCCATCCATCCATCCATCCATCCATCCATCCGTCAGTCCATCCATCCATCCATCCATCCAATGAGCCATTGATTACTGCTTTTGTAATATTTTCAACGTTTTGAAACAAGCATTGTTCATTCCATCCATCCATCCATCCATCCATCCACCTTTTTATTGTTTTGTCCATCCATCCATCCATCCATCCATCCATCCATCCATCCATCCATCCATCCATCCATCCATCCATCCATCCATCCATGTAATAAGCCATTGATTACTGTTTTTGTAATATTTGTAACGTTTTGAAACAAGCATTGTTCATTCCATCCATCCATCCATCCACCTTTTTATTGTTTTGTCCATCCATCCATCCATCCATGTAATAAGCCATTGATTACTGTTTTTGTAATATTTGTAACGTTTTGAAACAAGCATTGTTCATTCCATCCATCCATCTTTCTATTGTTTTGTCCATCCATCCATCCATCCATCCATCCATCCTTCTATTGTTTTGTTCATCCATCCATCCATCCATCCATCCATACATCCATCCATCCATCCATCCATCCATCCAATGAGCCATTGATTACTGCTTTTGTAATGTTTTCAACGTTTTGAAACAAGCTCCCTTATTGAACAATGACACATAATAGACTTGTCACTTATTGACAGGAGGTCGTCTTAACCAATCATATTTCACCCCTTCTGTCACCTGACTGCAAGCCTAACGATCACCTTGGAAGAAGCCGTTGCCATGGCGTCTTCAGAGGTAATGTGTTCTGACTGCAGCACTACGGCTCTATTAGCGAATAATCAAACTGCCATTTTGAATAGGCATTGATGAATAGCTCATACTCCAGCATCTAATCAATCATTCCACACCACAATGCCATCTGAAGATTGCAGACAAATTGGATTATGTGCCTTAGTCTGAAAACAATTAATGAATTTCACAGTATTTCTTTCTTTTTTTTTTGCATTGAGTTTTGCTTCAGAGTCTCATCTTTTTTTCTGCTCTGATCTTCACAGGGTCTTTGTTGCTGTGATGAGTCATTGTTGGCCGTCGTATTGACAAAGGCACTACAAAAATCAAACAACTTTCTCATCTACTCAGATAAAACGAGAAGATGTACTGCCCTGCATGCTTTATTAGGAGTCTCTCCGACGTTAATGAAGGACGTGTGGATGCATTTTAAAATGATGAAAAATCAAACAAATTCATTACCTTAATGTTTTGCATTGGCTGTTTACATGCACCTTATAATGCAATTAAGTTGGCGCTCATATATACAGAATATTGTGATTATGTTAATGCAAACAGTACTGTGGTATAACCATAGCAACGGCAGTCTTCTGTGTGAAGGGAAATCACTGCCTCTCATTTTCTCCTGGGAAATGCCAGAAAGGTCAAATCATTTTTCTCACCCTTCAATCAGCCGAAAATACTCGGCAAAAAGTGAGAATATCACAAACACACAGCGGGATTCTCCACTGTCACAAATTAATTTTAGGTTATAGCTTTTACATGCACCATACACCTATGAGCTGCCTACGTAGGGAGTATTTTAAGGCGGACACACACTCAAAGGCTAGTGGACAGTTAAACATTTAATGGCTTGCGTGTTTCCTTCCCGTAACGCATTGTGGCAAGCGCAGTGAAAAGGTTATGAATAAACATTTAGATAAATACTCCAAAGAACAGATAAAAATTGCTCAGTGTAATTAAAAACAGATTTATGCAAATGTATGCTTATTAGAGTGCCATGCTATTAGCTTAGCAGCATGTTATTATCAACCTGTAAACTGTAAATCAATTCAAATCAGAGCGTTTTATAAGGCAGCGAGGGTTCGGTTTTCAACTTTGATTTCTTGCAATGTCAAGTGGTGCAAAAGCATTAACATTATCCTTGAATGAATGCATATGAGTGTGCAGATCTCAATTATCAATTTCGAAAAATGTTTTCAACTTTCCAAAGGATTTGATGTTAGATTTGACAGCCCGAAATTACGTGTCATGAAATTGTAGCCTATAGACTTGCTGACCTTGATGAGTCTCATTTTAGAGTGGCAAAAAAACTGCTTCTTTTATTTATTTATTTATCTTTTTGAAGAAACCACCATAAAAGATTTCAAACACACACACACACACAGCACTTTGCATCTTTGATCCGAGGCTCTTGTTGGCTCATCACGTTTTCCTCCTCGGATCAAAGCGCTCGTTGAGAGACTTGGACCGAGTCCATCGCACACAAACAGTCAATAAGCATTTCCACCACTTACTCTGCTCTCCAGAATGAAGTGCCAGAAGACACCTGAGCCTTCACGGACATTCACCTTCAAATAATCTCAACCAAGTGCGAGTTCTCGCTGGAGAGCTGCTAACGACCGTTCTGTAGTAGCTCTTCATGTACTATGTCATTACACTCTTAAAAATAAGGATTCTTTATTGGCATTGATGGTTTCGTGAAGAACCTTTAACATCCAGAATCTTTCCATTGCACAAAAAGGCTCTTTATAATGGAAAAATGTTCTTCAGATCATATTCACACTAAGAAAAAGGTTCTTCCTAACTTAATGACTCCTAACTTCATGCTCAACCATAAAAAAAAAAACCAGAAAAGGCTTATAGACTTGCATCGAAGGAGGATCTCCAGTTATTAGACACTAAATATCATAGAGAGTTATACCAGAAAGTAACCAAAGCCCTATAGAAACCATTAAGAACAACCTATAGCATCTGGGTAGATGCATTATATATGTTAACAATTTCAAAAACATTTGTTGTGCATGACTTAATAACTTGTAAGCCTTCATTACCGCTGCAGGCATGGTAATAAATGGTAATAAATATTTTATTTAAAATATATATATTTTTTAATTAAAATAATTGCTTATTTTGAATGCTCATTGGCCTCTCCTCTTATACATCTGATTAAAAACTACATTATATATTTTATTAAAATATATAAAAATGTGTATAAAAATATGAATTTGTATTTCATTATTATTTTAAAATATTTTTTAATAAATAATTGCTTACTTTATTTAGTATCTATGTTCATTGGCCTCTCCTCATATAATTTGTTACATATATTATTGTGTATTTTAAAAGATATAATACAATAATTGCTTATTTTAAACATGTTCACTGGCCTCTCCTCTATATATTTTATGAAAAATATATTAAAAAACAAATACAAACATATACATTTTTACTAAAATAATTTATTTTAAACATGTTCATTGACCTCACATCTAATACATTTTATTAAATACTATATTATATTCTATTAAAATATACTTTTGTTTCATTATTTTTATAGGCCGAAATGTTTGTAATCTATATCTCCTGTTTGCAATAAAATATTCTTAGAGACAACCTTTTTTTCCATTTTTGTACTGCATTGTAAAAAATTATTGTTGGTTCAACTTAAAAAAGAAAGTAACCTGGGTGCCTCAAAATTTTAAGTTCATCGAAATAAAAAAATGTAGTTGATACAATGAAGAAGATTGGTTTAATCAACAGAAACTCAAAATATTATGTTATCTGAACCACATAAATGATCTAAGTTAATTTGATAAAAGAAAATATGCTGTGATAAATCATATGTCTCTGTACCCAATTAGCTGGGAGAGTGCGGTGAGCGTTCTTTTGATTATTTTCTTTTAATAAAATAATTGCTTAATTTAAACATGCTGATTGGCCTCTCCTCATACATTTAATTAAATTTATTTTATTAAAATATTTAAATGTTTATTGCATTATTTTTATGTTAATTTTTGAATAAAATAAATGCTTAAATGTTCATTGGCCTCTCTTTAAATCTCACTGAATAAAAAAAAAAACAGAATTACCAAAAATATATACAGCGTGATGCAGTCACACTTACTGAGCTGTGCTGAGACCACAGACTGAATATTTCCATGCTTATGATTGACCATATCTGAACCATTACAGGGACCTTTGTGAACAGTTCAGGACCCATAACAACATTCCCCCGTCTCGCTCACTCTTTCATCTGACATCCAAACAAAATAACCATGCACATTATCATATGAACAATGAAAAATCAAAGCTACAGTATTATTGAAGAAACTCAACCTAAAACACTCAATTGATTTTTAAATATGTTTCTATGGTAACGGGCGAGTTTAGTATTCTCAACTGTGGTCGATAAAAACAATATTTGGCTTCCTGGCACACAGAGAGGTGATTTGGCATTCATACTGAAATTCAGCCCGCTCGATCTCTGAAGAAAAAATACAGAGCAAAAAAAAAAAAAAAAAAAAAGAAGCTTGTGCAAGGGATGCAAAAACAGATTAATGAGAAAACAAGAGAAAATACAGTCTCAGAATCTGCTAGATTGCAATGTGTGCAATATTATATTTTCTTCACAAGATGAAAATCAATCTCCTACTGCTTTCATGCAGTGACTCCACATTTTGGACATTCAATCAAGATTTCATTCAAGACTCATTTAAAAGAGGACCGTCCTCCATTTCTCTTGCCCCAAGGCATGTAGAATCATTTCAATTCATAACCCATTTTATGGTGCATTTCACATGATGTTCAACGAGAAAATGTAGAACGGGACTGCGTTTTATTCATAAGGAATAATAATAAAAAAATAAATAAGACCAATAGGAACAGAAATTGGAACCAAGAACATGCATTACCGAAGAAAACGTACATTTTTGTGTTGACTTTAACTGCCACGAAAGATGGTCAGAAGCAAAGGGAAAGACTAACTGCCACGAAAGATGGTCAAAGCAAAGGGAAACTGAACGTGTAAGTGCATTCAAGTTGATGTGGAGGAAATTCAATGCATAAACAGCTTTAAATTCCAATGCTCCGCCATTTGCCACGTACACTCCTCCTCATGCACTCTGGGATCCGGTCTTTTCCGGTCCGAACTTTACAGATTGCACTCTTTATGGTGGCATGCTGTGCAACAAACTTTTCCCCCTGATATCTTCATCAATTGGCAAAAAATTTTGTAATGCTGTGAGTATTTAAATTAGAATGTTAAATTAATAAAAATGGGGATAATTCGGTTAAATGTTAAAGGGATAGTTCACCCCAAAATTAAAATTGTCATTAATTCCTCACCCTCGTGTCGTTCCAAACCTGTAAGACTTTCACACAATCATTGTTGAAAAGGGTTCAAATATGTAGAAAATGCTGGAAAACCAAAGAATGTGGAGGATTTTTCCGAAGAACAGTGGGAGGACTGCTCACGACAAATATGGGACTTATAAACACAGTCGTAGATCATCCAGGTCATGACACAAAGTATTGAGAATCATCCATCCATCCACACAATAAAAAGACAACTCATTAGTTCACATATAACCTGGGCTTTATTGTCTGATTCATGTTTGAATTGTCACATATCTTTTTTTTTTTCACTTATTCAATAATATTTTTTCTTTTTAATATTTTCCATATTTTCTCATTTTTTGCCTCCATCCAGATCAGACTAGAAACCCCTGGAGGAGGATGATTCAGTTCAGCCAGTGGACTGGGCATCGGAGATCCGAGCTCCGGACAAGTGTGTACCGCAGGCACTGCGGCCTTGACCCGGAGCATCCTCTTCACGGAAGAGACTGAGCAGGACGTTCCCAAAGGAAGGCACAACCTTTAAACTTGTGGTTTTTTGTCAGGCCTTGAAGTAGTCCAGAGTCTGCAGGATTAATGCGTTTAGAGAAGGCGGCCAAGGAGATGACGTTTCGTTTGGCATCCACCTCTTTTGCTCCTTCTTGGTCTTGCGTCATAAACCGGAATGATGACTCGGATGCAGCCGCGCATCGGCCGCTGCGCGCCACGTTTAGCAACAAAGAATGAAGTCTTCCATTAAAGAAGCGCAAAAGACGCTTCACCACAAGAAAAAAAACAAACAATGCAAAACAAGATACAAAAATAACTCTGTTGTACAAAGAAATAAAAACGGGGACAAACCAAACAGTTTCCATCGTATGAAAAAGGAACTGAATTTATACAAAAAGCAGCAATAAATCAACTTTAAAAAACAAAACAATTCAAAACAATAGTGCTTAGTTGACCCGGAAGCCTTGGAAGCTCCCAAAGTGAAGACTTCATCCCTTGTTTGTCTTTTTGTTATTATTTGGGATGATAAAAATGGAAGATTTCTATAACCACCCCCCAAAAATTTGAATTACCCTCCCAATAAACCCTGAACCTAAAGGGCGTCAATCCCCCACGTGTCCCCATCCCTCGCAGAAGAAAATGATAAAAAAATAATAATAAAAACGATACGGGGGGAAAAATGGCATGACACCATTAACGTTCAATCCGATTCACAGTGTGAACCAGTCGAAATTCGGGAATTGACAGCTACCTAAACACTTACAACACCGCAGGAAACAACTGAGGGGCACAGTGTACGAAAAAACTAAAGAAAATAACGAACATAAAGAACAAATAATTGTAAACACAGCACAATAAATAGGTAGAACAGCAGGTTTCCTCACCATGCACGATTATTCACACACTCACTTTTACCTGACCTCACGGTTCACTCACACACTCCCCCCTCATTCGCTTTTTTTCTCTTTTTGATTCCCCAAGTGCAAAACATCACAACTCAACAGTTCTGTATTCAAGTAGCGTATATACAAGGGTGGTGGTGGTGGTGGGCTTCTACAAATATGTAGTTCTGTACATTGAATATTAGCCATATTCTTAAATTTACACATATCTTTTCTTAACAGAAACAGCATATGTTCAAAACTAAAAAAAGCGGGTGAAAACAAAGAAAAACAAGAGACGAAATTGTGTCACGTTCAGACAGTTGTTGTGGAAACCCGCTGTCCTTTTGCTTCCCCAAACCCAATTGGTGCACAGCACCAGAAGACTGGACTGGGCAGAAAAAAAAAAGAAAAGAAAAGAAAAAAGAACGGCATCCAGGCAACAGTCACTACGTCACCTCCATGGCCACTGTGTTCTCTGCTATACTGTTGAGGGACTGCTTTTCCTGCTCGTGATTCTCCCTGGAAACAAACAGGAGACGGATCAATAACCAGGTAAATGATCAAATAAACCTGACTAATGTACTTGCTTAACGCGACATTTCCAACATTTGCGCCCATGTAAACATGAGAAAGCAGAAAAGCAAGAAGAGTTTAGATTTTGCACAACAATGACCTTTTAAAATGTTAAAATGAATGTGACCAATATGGGATCTAAACAAATGTCTCTTTTCCAGGGGTCACATTTTGCGGCCGCAGACGTCATCAAGGATGTCTCATTTCAGAAAAATAACCATTATAAAATTGAGTGTTACTCCTTGTAAAGTGTAGAGTAAACGAGGCAGCCTCCATGTGTGCGGCCGACAAACGCGACCCTGCGGAGGACACGGGCTTCCAGATGAGACACAGACAAAGTTTCTTTTAAGCCAAGTCAGTTCACTCGGCAGCCATGTTGGCAGTTTCCCTAGAGTACAGCTCCATTAAATCTGCTAAAACAGGGAAATTTAACCATATATCTGATTCTTTAGTTCAACTTTTCAAGAGTTAAAAAAAAAAAAAAAAAATCTGCCATATTGAGCAATGCAATTTCTCCCATTCATTGTGGACAGACAAGTAGATTTACCATTTATGAATGTATTTTTTTTTAGGGCTGGGAATCGATAAAAAAAAAAAAAAAACTAATTAATTGCACAATTTGCTGTGATTAATTGCAATTAATTGCATTTCCCCCAAGCTTGTAATCATCAATATTTAAACTTAGAATCACCTAATTAAATGAAACACAGGAAAAAAAAAAGGAACAGAAAATAGCCCTATATTAAAATAATATTAAACATCAATATATCAATGTATTATTCTTTTTCAATAATCAATCAATTAACAATCAATTTAACAGATTAAAAAAAAAATTTTTTTTGGACTAATTATCAAAATAAAATATAGTCCTACAAAGCTATTATTACCAGAGCATGTGATCAGAGCAGGTCATTTTACCATTGTTGCCCATCATGACTATACCAGCTCAGCAAACAGAAGTCTACAGAGAAATTTCACGTAATTTGAGCGGACTTTGCTTTTCCAGTGCGTGATCGGTACATGATTGGAGCGTTTGGGCCGTTAACGAGAGCAGAACATTGAGCAGAGAGCGCAGCACGCCGACACACACACACACGGAACGGAGAGCGCGGCGGCGCACACACACGGAGCGGAAAAGACCCGCTCATGAAAGCTGCGCGAGAATGAAACCTGATCGCCGAACACGGAGGGGCGGGACGGCATATTTTCGGGCTTTTCAATAGCAGCCGCAACAGGAAATCATTAAAACGAGGCAAAAAAAAAAAGTGTTGCGTTAATTGCGTTATTTTTTTTTTTTACGCGTTAAACATCTCAAATTAATCGCAAAGATTAACGCGTCAATTCCCCCAGCACTAATTTTTTTTTTTTTGAGTTTATTCAAATTTAAAGACAAAAGAGTGACGTCATATTTTGATGTTAAGTCCAAAGCAAATCTTCATGCTTTAAGTCGAGGTTTGACTGCACCTGGATTTTGCTACTGTTGCTGGATTATTAATAATAAACAAATATTTGCAGAAAAATGCTGGATTGTTACTGTTATAAAGACAAATAAACAGAAGGCGGTGCTGAATTGTTACAATTGGCTTAATATAGCAAAAATAAATATCAGCAAACAAAATTACATAAAACAATGAAAAGATGCTGGATTTTATATAGTAAAAAAATAGTGTCTCGCAATAGTGAGTTAATATTTTTTATATTAAATACTTACATAGTAAATTACTTAATTTTTTTTCTCAGAATAGCAGGTCATTAACTCACAATTGCGAGAATGTCAGAACTTTTTTTCCTTTATACCTCAATTGCAAGTTGATATTTCTTAGAACTGAGAGTTTATATTAATATATATTTTTTTATTTTATTTTTTTTTTCATGGCGGAAACAAGCTTCCATTGGGATTGTGTTTGCTAAATATAGTGTGCAATTTTTTAATTTTTTTTATTCAAACAAAATATCTGCAAAAAGAAAAGAAATTGAATGCATGTAATGCTTTACCCAGTGTTGACTTTGGGGAGCTGACAGTTGCTGGCGGCGGCGAGCTTCAAGGCAGCGGGTGGCACGTTGCTGAGACTTCTGGGAAGGTGTCGGGCATTCAGACTGGCGATAGAGGGCGTGGTGACGCTGAGACGTAGGTTGTTGCCGATCAGGACCTGAGAGGTGGAGTTGGCTGTGTTGTTGCCTATAGGGTTATGGACCGTGTGGGCGGTGCTTGTGTTAGAGTTGCTAGTGGAGGAAAGGAAGGTGGGCGGCGCAGCGGTCGATGTTGGTTGGCTAGTGAGGACAGAAGCAGAGGACGTGGCGGAGACGCTCAACCCCTTGTAAACGCCTGTCAAAGAGAAAAATTATTAATTATACAAATGTGTAAATTTATAATGCATTTCAGGATGAGTAAATGCGAATGAAAAAGTTTAAGCTTGTCCAAAACACAAACCTGAAGCTTGGACGACACCGTTGACTCCGCCTCCTATGCCGTCCTCTTTAACCTTTAGGGTCAAAAGCTGGTCAGAGGTCATGAGTGCGGAGGCGGCAAACTGGGCGCTGACCGAGTCCAACGTCTTGGACACGAGAGACTGAGGGCACACCAGCAGATTGTTATATTAAGCATCACACTTTCAGACGTGAGTGACACTTGTGTCTCTGCGTTACACACCTGACTGGAGCCCGTGTCATTGGCCTGTTGTTGTATCTGCTCCAGCTGCTGTTTCTGCATAAGGGCCAGCTGTTCTTGATGCTGCTGATACTGCTCAGCTGTGAACGCTGGAACACACACACACACGTAAATATTAGACATCTGACATACAGAACCGCAATTCCACAGCATTTCTTGTTGAATGAAAGAGACTAGAAATATTAAGGAGAAAACAATGTTATTTGCAACACAGTTGTTGTGTTAGTTATGGTTATGATGTTGTGCGTAATATAGTTTTACATACAGAAATGCTGTCTAAGAGGTGGTGAAAGTCATTATATTTTGATGAAATACAGAGAAAAACATTTGTTTAGTTACTTACGGAAAATAACTTACGAATTATGCAAATAGACTAGAAATAAATGTTTGACCAATCAATATATTTCTCTCATAATAATGCAAAAGACTGTTTTAAAAGAATATTCTTCCTTGTTTAGTTACTTATACAAATTCCCCCCCCCCCAACAAATAGAGAGGAAAACAAATGAGCTGCAACCACGTAAATATTAAAAAATGCAGCTGATCACTGGAGCATTACACAAATATGAAACAGGAGAATAGACTACATAAATTTGCAAACGCTGTGCTCTCGCCATCATCTGAAAGAGTTTCATTTAATGCTGGACGCATTTAATGAGGTTTTATGAAAAGATGCAGCTGTGCTTCTGATGAACAGTTGCTTCTGGTTTATTGGTTTTCTTCTGACAATGAAGAGCAAACTTTCAACTGATTTGTCCTCATTTAAATATTCTTTAATAAAAAAATAATTGTCATTGCTCAAGTGTTGCAGACATTTATAGACCAGTTGCATTTAATAAAAAAATAAAAAATGCATTTATATAATATTCGGGTCTGTAAACGGCTCATAAATCTTAGTCAAATTTAGAGGAAACTACTAAAACACTGATAATGTTTGCCAGTGCCCAATCTGAGCTAATGCAATATATGATAAAGGCTAACAATTAATAGTAGCAAAGATGTACACAAAACGTCTGAAATTAATCTAGATAATATTGATGCTATACACACATTCATGCATACACAGATTATAAAAAATTTTTGCATATCCCTGCTGAAAAGGGCACTGCCACTGAAGGGCCCAAAATAACATTCCCATGCATCGCTGCAGCAAACACTGAGCTTTCTCAATTACAATAACCGTCAATCATGCAGAGTTTATTTCCAGTTTTCATTGACGACGATGAATTAAACATGAGCAAACAAACAGTTCCAGCACTTTGCATGCACACTAGCGTTTGAGTTTGAGTTCACTCACCGACTGCAGGTGGTCCCATTCCCGCTGTCCTGCCCAGTGTACTGCCACCCGGCCCTGCGCCGCCCCTGACCAAACCCCTGAACGGTCTCCGGGACAGTGCATCCCCTGCGCCTGATTGGCTGGTTAGTGTCCGTGGTTTAAAGTGCCTCCAGCGGCACGATTTGATGTTTCGGAGGATTTGCCTCAGGTCTGAATACGAAGTCTGGGAGGAAGAGGGTGAGGATTGTGATAAAGAGGATGCGTTGGTTGAGGTAACAGTCTGGGAAGTGGTTTCCGTATGGAGAGGAGAAGCAGGTAAAGAGAAGTCCGGCTCTGAGTCCAGACTTTGGAATAATCCGTTCAAATCCGAATAGGCCCGATCCAGAAGAAACCTGAGGAACAGATTAAATCCGATTAAGAAAACTCAAAATACAATTCAAGTAGTCCGAATGAGACCGAAAGACACATGGACTTGACTCACCTGCCGCCCCGTCCCAGCCGTCGCCGTGCCAACCCGACACAGCGGCGGGGAATGGTGAGACTGGTGAGGGAGTATCGGAACCGCGGGTCACATGACGCTCCCTCTGTTTCCCCAGACCAGGGCCAGTCACCGCTCTGATCCAAACGGGCCTGCAAGAACAACAGAAACCAAAACGAGAATGAACGTGACCTTCAAAACAGAGGGAAAAGGGTTAAACGAAGCAGTAAAGGAAATAAAATACTAGGGATGCACCGATACCATTTTTTCAGAACCGATCCGATACCAAAAATTCTGAGTATCGACCGATACCAGCGCATTTATTATTTTTTTTTTTAATCAAGTAAAAGTCAATTTTTTTCAATAACTCTGTGTTGTACTGATAATCACTATTTTGTGTTAAACACAATCTACTAATCTTCATTATAAAGGAAAACAACAAATCAAAAAAATATATGATCATAATCTATGACAAAAATGCTATTATAAACTAGATTAGTGGATAACTCAGCATTAAAATTTACTCTAGAAAAATCACGAGTGCACAATAATTTTATAGAATCTGAACATTTAGTAAAAAAAAAAAAAAAACATTTAGTGGGGAACAAATAAGAGACATTAAGTGTAGCACTAAATCTGTTAAACCGTTACACATTGCTCTTTGCATTGTTGTAAAATACATTAATGAAAAACAAGATAAAAAAAATGTGGCAGCAAGATATGATAGATAGGACAGAACAAGAAAGGCTATTAATAAACTTCCATTGCGCAAAAGTATTATGATATGAAAGGCTCCAATACAGTGCGGCACAAAGTGCTTATGCGCATCACGTACGCAGAATGATGCGCTTGAAGCAACATGAGTCACAGCGCGCAACGCTTCGAGTCCGCATTGAAAAGTTCAAAGCACTAAGGAAAGACATATTGATGCGTAGTGTATTATACAGTATCTATGCAATAGTTTATTCAGCCTTTTCTTTTAACAATTTAAAATTTCAGTTACTGTGCGTGTGAAGAACAATTATAGTACGCTCTACTCCCGTGTTGTGATCTAACAGACATGATTAAGGTTATAGCAATACAGTCCAGCAAGATAAAGTCATCTTATGCGAAACCATATGTGACCTTTATCTACAGATCAAGTATAATAATAGTAACATTGAATCATCTTGGAGAGAGTTTCGTCACGTTGACTGTAGTTACCGAACGCTACGCGCTGTTTGAAAAGCTGAATGGAGAATGACTGACAGCCGAAGCGGAGGGAAGAGTTCACATGAACTTGAACTTAGTGACTTAAATATTAATTTCTACCTCACATTATACTATAGAATGGATTATGAACGCTTATAATATAGTGCACGAAAACTTTATGGTGCTTTATAATGTTTTTGTGCCTTTTGTGGGGCTTAATGACATAATAGTATACGCACAATATCGGATTTGGATCGGCCTCGTCTGACCGATACCCAATCCGGGAAAGAATGGCAGTATCGGGGCCAATACCGATACTGACTATCGGATCGGCGCATCCCTATAAAATACAGGGAATAAAGGATTGTGACTTGGTCAAAGTATTGTGAACTTACTCGTCAACCATAAAAACTATTTACAAATGGAAGTCTTAAAGGTACAGCGGCAAAAACAGCCTGTGTAAGTAATGCCTAGGGAGCCACTAATGTTGGCAGCATTTAAAGGGATCATCTATGTGAAGGGATTATCGCATTCTTGTTTGTTAACTTGGCAACTTTAGAGTTTACTTGGCTATAATGCACATCAGGATACACTGAGGTGTAGAACAATAGTGGAGAGGAAAGAGGTGTGGAACAGAGGAAGTGCAAGGTATGAGATTTGAGGTCAGTGCTCGACACCTACAGCGTTATAAACACATCCTGCTTTCCGCCTGAAGGCAAACACTCCATCGGGCTCGTTCTCTTCCTCGGCCTCTGACGACCCAGAATGCATCTGCACAACAGGAACAGGATGTCTTTTATGCATCGACTGCATAAAAAAAATTAAGTCCAAAGTTTACAAACCAACACACAATTCATTTAAATGTAAAGTGCACACATTTCTGTGCAACCAGTGGTACAGGTACTTTACCGTTCAAAAGTTTGGGGTCGCTAAGGGTTTTCTTTAAAGAAATGAATACTTTTATTCAGCAAGAAGGTGAAAGGTCAAGATATTTACAGTAAAAACATTTATAATGTAACAAAATATTGATTTCAAAATAATTCTCAAAGAATCCTTAAAAATGTTTGTTTTCCACAAAAATATTAAGCAGCACAACTGTTTTCAACATTGATAATTAGAATTGTTTCAAATCAGCCTATTAGAACGATTTCTGAGGGATCATGTGACACTGAAGACTGGAGTAATGATGCTGAAAATACATTTGAAAATATATTAAAATAGAAAAATTATTTTTAAAAAGTGCAATATTTCACACTATTACCGTTTTACTGTATTTTTGATCAAATTAAGTCTTGGTGAGCTTGAGAGATTTAAAAAAAAAGACCCTAACTTTTGAACAGTACTGTAGTTCTGCCCACAAATGATGCCATTGATTACAGTAATTCAAAACTTCACCTTTAAACTGTGATATATCTAATCAAGTAAATTCCCTGTGTGTGTACCTGTGAAAAGGGCTCGTCATCAGAGCTGGGGAAGTCGTACTGGTTGAGGTCTTTGGGGTTAAACAGGGAGGGACCAGTATGCAATGGGGCGGAGAGAGGCAGGATTTTGGGTTTCTTCTCGTACTTCCTCTTTGTTCTGACCACCTCTGTCTTTTCAGGCTGAAAGAAAGAGAGATACGGCGCATGTAAGTACATGTATTTTCCAGAATATAAGTCACGTGAACCCAAGGTTATTTGTATAGTGCATTTCCTACAAGCTGGTAGTTTCAGTTTTGCGTTAAATAAATGTAGTTAGGCTTTACGTTTACAATAAATGTTTAAAATGAAATTAAAATTTTTATTTTTCATTCCTGTTCTGAATACGGTTACATTTAAAGCGTTTGTTGTGGAGGGGAACACAAATATGTTTATAATGTTAATAATAAATAAATGTTAATAACGAATAAATATTTCGTTTTGTTTATCGATATTTTACACCTGAATATAATAATAAGATGTGACATGCACTTATCTGGGTTTTTCTCTCTCTCTCAACAATGCAGATTGTGAAGACATGATGTACCCACCTTGGTCTTGTAGTCTTTGAAGTCCATGTGGTCCTGGTGGCGGTACTGACTGCTGCTGGAGAAGGGCATTATGGGAATCTTGTAAACAGGTTTTACCATAGCTAGTGCTTCTGCCATCACCTCTGAACCAAAGTCTGGCATGGTGTTCCTGAAGGGAAAGAGTGGACATTTGAAAAAAATTAATTTTCACAACTGGTGTTTTTAAACTGTTTCTTTTTTTTAATGTTGAGAGGTATATTTACTAAGGATGTCCCGATCAAGCTTTTTTGTGCCCCCGATCTGAGTCACTGGATATCTGTCAATATCAAGTCCCAATCCAATACTTGTATTTTACTTAGTGCTTGAAGCACACTTCAAGTACATTAAAGTTATAAATCAATCCAATGTATACAGAGATGTGGCAAGGAGTTTCAAAAAAGCTAATAAAAAAAGAAGCAGCTTAATCTGCCTTGATACCGATCCTTGAGATCATCTTGGGACATCTCTGATATTTATCTATGCATTACAAATTTCCCAACATATCTCAGTGATTAAAGATGACAAATGAATAATGGAGCCTGATCATGTGCCCTTTATGAACAAGCAAGGTGATGCATAATCGCTCATTTAGCCATTAAAAACAAGCCCCTTAATTAGGGTATGCAATGATGCCTAAGCCAATTAAAAATACATGACCCGTTCTCATTATGCATGAATGCGCACACAATTACAGAAGCAATTAAGAAAATTCTACAGTCAAGCAGGTTAGGCATATTAAAACGCAAAGCAAAGTTAAGCTCAATCATGTACATTCATCATAACAAACACACACTTTAGCAGCTCTGAGAGTTTGTCTATGTACCTCTTTTCCACAACCTCCAATGTGAGGTGAAGCAGTTCTCGTTTGCTCTTTTCTCGCTTCTTGATCATCTCCAAGATGGTGACGGCTCGACTCAGGTCCCTTCTTAATTTGAGCATCTTCTCATAAGACGCCTCGTCATTCTTACGGTTCTGGGGAGTCGTGACGCGAAAAATTAGTACACTTCATATTAACAACTACTATTTAGAGGCATGAGAACACATAGAAACTGAAGTCACTGATTTATAATACTTCAACCTTTGATTTATGTCGAATTGAAGTTTCGACAATGAAAATGGTCAAAATTACTGTCGTTGATACCAATACAAATGAAATTTCACAATTCTTTACATCAATTTCAATAGCACAGAAAAATAATGGGCCCGTTTACACCTGGTCACGTCATGAATTTTTACTGATCGGAATATTTAGTCTCCCTACCTTTGACGAAGGTGACCCTGTTGAGCTTCAGGATCTGATGCCAAATTTTCAGTTTCATTTGTGGCAGTAACGCGCGTCGGCTTAATGACGAGAGAGTCAGCCACTCATCTGCAACGGGCCAAATTTGTGGCGAATGCGATGTGTGTTAGAGATGCGCGGATGGGCTATTATTTCATCTGCAACCGCATCACAAAACTCATCATCCGTCCGCCATCCATCCGCACCAACGTTTTTGACCAATTTTCAAAACCGCACCCGCCCGCCATCTGCTGATTGGTGTATACATATATTTTTCATTGGATTGGTTCAACCGCCCGCCACCCACCCGAATTTAATTAAAATATTATTTTTCGTCACGTCATCCGCCCGATCCGCGGAGTCCGCGGCTGTAACCGCAAACCGCGCATCTCTAATGTGTGTTACAGTACCAGGCGTGGTACACGCTCTCACACATTTACTTTTTTACCATTTTGGGAGGAGTAAAATTCACATATGTGACCCTGGATCACAAAACCAGTCACAAGTCGCACGGGTGTATTTGTAGCAATAGCCAACAATACATTTTATGGGTCAAAATTATCGATTTTTATTTTATGCCGAAAATCATTAGGATATTAAGTAAAGATCATGTTCCATGAAGATATTTTGTAAATTTCCAACCGTAAATATATAAAACATTTATTTTTGTGAGTGAATGCAGCACAATCGCCAACATAAATGCACAACTTTAAAGAGGCTACATGCAACTTTTTCCCCAAAATAAACGTAACAATAGCCTTTTTAATTGACCATTTATGACTCAAACATCTCCTGATGAGCATACTGACACCTTGTCAGCTCACAGTGGGTGCACCTATAAGCCTGTATCCTATTTTTCCTATTTTCTGTCGGGTCGGATTTTTCGCGCGCTGTCTGCGGATGTGACGTCAAGCGCGTTCATGTTAAACGTTTCAGATCACTCTGCCACCACCGCTAGTCAGCAAACAAACTTAGTTTCTCAAACAATATATGTATTTGACTGTTCTTACCTCTGTAAACATAATGTTGACTTCTTTGCAGCGGATGACTTGTGAAGTGTGCACGTACGAGAGCGAGCAGAAAGGAAGAGCAGTTCCGTTTTTTGGCCACAGGTGTCAGTCGCGAGTTTAAATTTCAGAAAATCGCATGTAGAGGAGATTTTCTCAATGTTTCGATTTTTTTGCACCCTCAGATTCCAGATTTTCATATTATGCATAAATCACATTTTCAAAATTGTGACCTGTGTGACTGGTTTTGTGGTCCAGGGTCACATATATGCCTTCAAAATTTCAATCCAGTTTCGATTGGAATGAGTCTCAAACCACCTCATGAAGAGGTTTGAGCGATCAGATTTTACACGCATCGAACGCATGAAGTGACCAGGTGTGTAAAAGGGTGTGTTGAGCACAACTCCTGTTTTAAGCAATTATTCTGGTGAACAGTCAGTAATAAAATAAAGAAAGCAAAACAATAGAACAAGGACATAAATGAAAAAGATATGAATCAAGTAAAAAGCGGTTGGCAGTTTCAATTATTCAAGCAGTAAAAAAAAAAAAGAAAGTAAAACAAGACATCTATCAACTCTTTCCTGGAGATTATTAATTTATATAATACATGCACACATCTTAAAATTTCAATGCCATACTAAAAAAAACTGCTATTGTCACCATGTAAGAATCTTTTTTTTTTTTTTTTGTTCAGTGATGCTCAAAACTCAGTCAACAAATAATGCCAAAGTTTGGTGAGGAGAAAAGACCACACACAAGGATGATCAAATGCCTGATTGTTTAAGGCAAACTCCTGCAAGTCATTACGAGACAGCCTTCAAAAAGATAAAGAGCTCGCAGAGCTTTAGCTTTATAAAACAAGAACGTTTGTAAATGCATTCAATGTTATCCATTGTCATTTAAAAAGCATGCAATAAAATTAAGCATGATATTAAAAGGCTGTCTGGAACACTCTACCGTACTATAAAAGCATACTAAACATTTACAACAGGCTCAGTCTTCAGTTCACCTCACATGGCTGTCTAGCATTGACCAGTTATTAGATGTTGTACTTACAAAACTGTGTGGACTTCAAAGAAAAAACTAAAGTGACAAATACGGATCGATCAAAGTGACTTGAGTATTGAGTTGCTTTCATCTGTCCAGTCCGTTAGAGGATCAGCATTAAAGGATTGAGAATAAAACATCGATAGGACCACAGCTCTGACTAGGATTCGCTCACCTTTCTCGTCTGCATCTTCTCGGTCCTGCGCCTGAAGGCCACGTAGGGGTCACTGGTACTGGATCCGTCCCGCCTTTCCTGCTTGATAGTTGGGATGAGGGATCCATTTTTACACAGTTTCCTCTTTCTGCTCCAGTACTCAAACACCTCCCTGATCAGATCGTCATCTTCCTTCAGTAAAAGCTTCGCTTCCTGTAGGGTCACCAGCTGTGGTACAGAAAAATGTAATTAATAATAATAATAATAATAATAATAATAAAACAATATATAAAAATACAAAGATTAAATTAATAAATATAACAGACCAATATAAATAAATATACACTATAGTTCTAAAGTTTTGGGTTAGTAAGACTAAGTAAAAACAGTAATACTGTGCATTACCATTGCAATAATTGGTTTTCTATTTGAATATATTATAAGTGTAATTTATTCCTGTGATGCAAAGCTGAATTTTCAGCATCATTACTCCAGTCTTCAGTGTCACATGATCCGTTAGAAATCATTCTAATATGCCGATTTGCTGCTCAAGAAACATTATGAAACCTGAGTTTTTCTTCTGTTGAACACAAAATAAGATATTTTGAAGAATGTTGGTAATCAGACTGTTGACGGTAGCCATTGACTTCCATAGTATTTTTTTTCCTCCGTACTACGAAAGTCAATGGCTACCGTCAACTGTCTGGTTACCGACATTCCAATATCATCTTGTGTGTTCAACAGAAAAAAGAAACTCAAAGGTTTGGAACAACATAAGGGTGAGTACATGACAATTTAAATTTTTGGGTGAACAATCCCTTTAATATTTATGAAAACCTTTCAGGATTCTTTGTTGTATAGAAAGTTCAAAAGAACAGCATTTATTTGAAATATAAATCTTTTGTAATAGTGTAAATGTCACTGGATCAATTTAATTCATCTGTGCTGAACAAAAAAGAAATTCTGGGAAAAAAAAGTTAAAGGGGTCCTATTATGCTCTTTTACAAAGTCACATATTTTACATTTTTACAGCATCTCTCTCCCCAGTCTGTCCCAAACGCATTGTTTAGTTCTGGTTTCGATGAAGCCCCTCCTTCCAAAATATAAAATGTGCTGTGATTGTTAGCTGGCTCAGTGTGTTGTGATTGGCAGCGCTTAGCGAGTGTTCAAGAAATGTTCCACCCCTCCATGAATGCGAGTTCTGCTCTAGTGTAAATATAGGATGGCGGCAATTTCAAACCAGATTCAGACCCTGACAATGTTAAAAAACAAGAGCATCCATAACGGATTTCATGCAAAGAGTTTGCAAGCACTGATTTCAGAGGACGTTTCAGAGTGTACGTGATGTTTTTCTTGTACGTTATAGGTACGATGTTATCCACCATTTAATCATGATATTTGTTGGAAAACTATGGTTTATACAAACAGTAACGATCACAAAAACATGGTTAATTTTCCTAAGGGGCAGTGAACAGCCTTAGAAAAGATATACTAAACAACACTATATCAACACTAATGTTGGCTATAATGTTGGCTATATGTTGCTACACTCGTCTGCTAAAACCTATAATTAGAACGGTTAATAGAAAACGCAACTTAGATTTTCCCGACAAAGTAGAAACTGCTCCATTTCAGGAGAAGCTTTTGTGTATAGTCTGCATCGTGTTTCTGGAAGCTGTTCTTTTTAAAATGACCAACGCACAGATAAACATCGAGATTATAATGTTCAGGAACAGTGCTTAATATAAATTTGACACAGTCTAAGTTCGTCAGCCTTAGGAAGGTCAAACAAATGAGTTGTGAAAAAAAAAAAAAAAACAGCGTCTCTTTGACGTAGCAGCAGCAGCTCATCCAGGTCTCGCCCGCTTTTCTGCGTATTCCGTGGGTGGGGATTATTTAAATAAGGAACATTATGACTTCATAAAGCCAGGGAAATATCGCGTTGTAGTTCTTGGAAAGTGGATTGTGATAAATAAAATGTATTTATTTCATTCCCTTTGGAGTGGACATTGAGCTTTGTAACCTTGCAGACCTTTTTAATGCTCAAACAGCAACATTATACACTACCTAAAGTTGAAAAAAGTGAAAAATCATAATAGGACCCCTTTAATAACACAATATATATTTTAAGATTTTCAGCATTAGCTAACAGCTGTTTGTCTTTTAAATGTTCTACTTCTATTTGGACTTCTAGTTTAAGCATTCCACACAGACATCCAGAATTCAGACAGAAAGGTTTAACAGAATCAATTCAGCTTTTAATTTAAAGTTGAGCGTCACTGTCTGAAATCCCCAAGGTTTTTATATTATTTTTATATGCAGTTCACATTATAAGCGGTGAATCTTTTTAATAACCTGCTGTCCGCTGCCTTTCTCTAATCTGTCAATCATCTCCTCGAACTGCAGGGCCTCCACCTCCAGCTTCTTTTTCAGCTTATTCACAAAAGCATCATCCTCCGAGTCCAAATCGTAGTCCGGCTGCTCCGTATCCAGACTGAAAGCTGTGGAGAGAGACACTGGAGGTTAAACAAGCTCAAACAAAGCTTCAGTCTCCTTTCTGATTTTAGCTTTATGTTTAAAAGTTCGTTTAAGGGACGCACCGAAATTTAGTCCCTTTTTAGTCCGAAAGAGAAAAAAAAGCCGAAAATATAAGCCAAAGATATGCCGCCCCGCCCCTCAGTGGTCGGTGATCAGGTTTCACACTCTCGCAAAGCATATTTTGATGAGCGGCTCCACTTTTCCGCTCTATGTGTGCACCGCACTCTCCGTTCCGTGTGTGTGTGTGTGTGGGCGCGCTGTGCTCTCTACTCAATGTTACGCTCCGTGTGTGTACTGTGCGCCTCCACTCATGTTCTGATCACGCTCACCGGAAAAGCAAAGTCCGCTCAAATAACGCGCCAATATGAATTTTCTCTGTAGTAGACTTCTCTCCGCAATAGCCCTACTGTGCTGTAACATGGTATAGCCGTGCTGGGCAACGCTGCTAAAATGACGCTACCTTCTCGTTCACTGATCCACTCCCTGCCATCTGCTCAAATGCTCTGACAATAATAGTTTTCTAGGACTATACTTTATTTTGATAATTAGTCAAAAAATAAATCTGTTATCCGAGTCTGTTGCATATAACTGAAAGAATTGATATTTAATATTGTTTTAATATAGGCCTATGTTACTTTAAAAAAAGTGTGGTTATTTTATATTTTATTGGCTTGTAGTTTTTTTAAATTCAGATTCAGTAAAATTATTGCATTTAATTAAAAAGTCTAATAATATAATAATAATACACTTATACAAAGATAAGAAATTAATAATTATCTTAAAGTAATTTCCGGTTTCGGCCAAGAATTTTCATTTCGGTTAGGGCTGCAACGATTCGTCGACGTTGTCGACAAAAATCGATGATAGAAATAGTCGACAATTAATTTCATTGTCGAAGTTGTCGCCAGACATGTTTTTTCCGACCGAGTGAGGCATCTCTCTTCATTACAATCTCTGCCGAGAGTCGCACATGCGCATTAGCTTCTCTGCTGAGCGATAACATACAGAAATGGCGGCGTCCAACGCAGCAGCTGCGCGTACCAAAACATCTAAAGTTTGGGAGCATTTTAGCCTGGATACGGCGAATAAAAAGATTACCTGCATGGTTTGCAAAGCAGTCCTTGCATATCACGGCAGCACCTCGGTGATGCACGAACATTTAAAGAGAAAGCACGTCGGACAGTTGAATGAAACGGAGTTTGACTCGCCTCGGTAAGATTTAAATAACATGGAAGCCAATACGTTTTGTTTTGGATGTACATTGTACATTTTATAAGCGTATTTTCGCAAAAAAAAAAAAAAAAAAAAAAAGGATTTAACGTTATGCCCGACTGTGCCTGACAAAAGTATTTTAAATTAAATGCATGCAGTCTGAAGAAGAGAGCCACCATGGACCCCTTTCTGCAAAAGAAGCAGACGTGCACCCCACAACAGGCGAATGCCCTCACTGAGTCAGTATTGCAGATGCTGATCTATGATATGAGGCCGCTCTCCATGGTCGATGGTGCTGGGTTTCAACAAATGATAGCCTAGTTCAATCCAGACTACATCCTGCCATTCAGAACCCATTTCACCCACTTGATGGAGCAGAAATACAGTACAACGTTTCTGAAGGTAATTGTTTAGAATGCACACACAGTCAGACATATTTCATACAAAAAAACCCCAAAACAACACAAATTTAATTTAAAAACAATTTTATATCTATATCTATCTATCTATATATATTAAAATAGCTGAAATACATAACTTCGTTTTGGTAAAATCATAGTAGCTGCAATTATTAAAAATGTAAAACTTGTATGTTGAATAGTTTCTGTTGACATGTAGGTTTTTGCATGTTAAATATTTTCAAAAATCTAATTTTGTGTTTAAAGGTAAAGCAGATCCTAAAAGAGGTAAACAGCTCCATCACACTGACGTGTGATGTTTGGACCAGCCGTGCCACAGAGGCATATCTTGGAGTTTCGTGCCATTTCATTACCAAAGACTGGCAAATGAAGACTTTGAACCTTGCCACTCTACCCCTGGAGGAGAGGCAAACTGCTGCGAACATCATGATATGGATGGAAGAGGTGATAGAGAAATTTGACATCTTGCCTAGCAAAATTAAAGCAATAGTACATGATAACGGGTCTAACATGGTGGCGGCAGCTCGACTCCTGGAAGAAAAACACGGTTGGTCTTCAGTCCGCTGTGCTGGCCACACCCTCCAACTTATCGTCAACAGTGCCCTCAAAGAGCCCAGCATCAACAAAGCTACTGGTGCTGCAAGAAACCTAGTTGAGCACTTTAGGAGAAGTGAGCTGGCAAATTCAAAACTGAAGAAGCAGCAGCAGCAAATGAACACCACAGAGCACAAGCTGATCCAGGACGTCAGTACGCGATGGAATAGTACCTATTACATGGTAGCAAGATAACCTGGAGCTGCGCTGGCCAGTCACTGCAACTCTCTCAGACCCTGAGGTAACACCAAGAGGCAAGCACTACTTTGACCTGAAACCAGAGCAGTGGGTACTACTTGAAGAGCTGGTGCAAGGGTTAGGGCCTTTTGAATGTGCTACAGTTTTCCTCAGTGGGCAGGAGTATGCTACTGCTTCATGTCTTCCACAGCTGGTCAAAGGGCTGCAACGGTCCATACAGCAAACCCAGTTTGAGACAAGCTCAGGAAAAGCCTTTCAAGCCATTGCAGGAAAAGGAATAAGTAAGAGATGGGAGAATCTTAAAACTGTGTCTGCAGAGAGAGACAACCCACTTGTTCTTGCAGCTGCCATCGACCCAAGATTCAGAAAGCTGAAGTTTATCTCACCTGAAGATGGCACAAGGGTGCAAAGTACAGTTGAAGTTCCTGCTATCAAAGAAGCAAAGGCCAAGACTGGGCTACATGATGACCCTGAGGAGCTACAGCAGAAGAAGAGGGGTCATATCCCAGGGGGAAAGTCAGCGCTGGATAACCTGCTTCAGTCTGACACTGACAGTCTGAGTGAGGAAGAGGAGGAAACCCAGGAGGACAAAAAAATCCAAATGGTGAGGAGGGAAGTTCAGATGTTCTTCACAGAGCCACCAATAGCTAAAAAAGAAGACCCTCTCAGCTGGTGGAACGAAAATGAGGGGCGTTTTCCCACACTGTCAAACCTAGCAAGATCTCTTCTGTGCATTCCTGCAACATCCACCCCTGCAGAGCGAATCTTCTCAGCAGCAGGAAATATCTGCTCCCAGAAGAGAGCAAGTCTCACACGAGACCATGTGGATATGCTGACTTTCCTTAATATGAATAAACTGAACGACATAGCCTGAGCCTCATGTTGATTTTAAACTTGGTCTGTCCACCATGACAGGTTTGTGTCCAGGTAGTATCACACAGTCCATGTTTACAACTTAAATTCAGACGACTCTGAAAGCTTATTTTAAAACCGTTAGATTTCATAATGTTGAGAAGAGTTGTTCTTTTGCAACAGATTGACCACTGAATGTATCTCACAAAATGCACTTAATATTTTTGTTTACTGTTTTATTGCTGCTAATGTGCCTGCCCCTGGTTTACAGGAAGAAAATGTTTACTTGATTTTAATTTATTTTTTCTTATAAAACAAATGTGCCTGTCCTTTATAAAAATGATAGAGTATAAAAAACTTTTTTATATATAAAAAAATATAGACCTACCTACCGTCCCTTTTTTTCTTTTTTTTTGCTGTTACTGCAAACCAAAATATTTTTAAGGATGGCCTGATTTGAAACAACTTAAGGGTGAGAAAATGACAGAATATTTAATTTTGAGTGAACTATCCATTTAAATAAAGCGTGAATGATCGGGAATTGGCATTAAAATCATGAAATTGGTAGTCCTATCGGCTGAAAAAATCCTGATCGGATCATCCCTATCTTCTGTACTACCTTTCACAGACTAATTTCTCTATGGGCTACCACTTTGTTGCACGATAGTCTATTATTATGGTAGCATCGATTTCAGATTTACTGGCTCCTAAATGGCACATACGACTTTGCCCAACTTAAGCTCCAGTATGGACCAGACTGTGTCTGAAAAGTCAGAAAACCCAAGAGATGTCTCTTAAACACACTTCCCCATCTGAACAGTGTTCCCAGTGCCTCATCCTCACTTCCACTTTCCCTCCCCCTTCTTGTCTGGTGTGTGTGAGAGCGTGTGCTCAGACACTCTTTGACAGCAGGACACCTCCTGCTCCCATTACAGACACCCCAGGGGCCGCCAAACTCACTTAAACTCAACCAGTCACTCCATCTACCCCATAACACACACACACACACGATAGACGAAACAGCCAAGAAATTAAGTCATGCCAGTTAAATATTAACTACCCCACACAGCGAACCTATTCAAACTAAACCAGACTAAGAGGCATGAAGAACATGGCACACATTAAGCAGCCTATATCAACAAATCATTTACTGGGAAGTACTAGCCTAAGTTACAATAAAACTAGGGCTGTCACGTCTCCTCGATTAAATTAGAGTACTCAATTTTAAAAAAAATCCTCGATTGCAATTTACCCGTGCCGAGTAACCGGCAAAACACCGGAAGTGGCGCATTCCACGGACGAGAATCCATGACCTGCAGTATTAGACCGTTTTCTAAGGCTGCACAATGTATTAAAACCATTACACACTACAGCATAGATAATGCTATTGAGTGCTTAATTTATTTGCATGCGTGTAGGTTACGTGTGTCTCAGTTCACAGATGCTGCTCCACATGAACTTCTTCACATGCGTGGAGCGCGTCTCAAACTCCATCTCTGCATATGCTGTGAGTTTGGGTTGCTTATAACGTTCATCTGGGAACACAATGTGTGCCATTTTATCAGATTTGTAAAGTGAATCATTTATAAACCTACGGCAACACAGGAGAAAACATCATTATACGTTTCTAAACATGCAAACCGTTCATCACGATTTCAAAAGTCTAAAGTTTGCATGTTTTGATGTCCACATTTTCTTATTCAAGAAATTACAGTGGCTGTAGCATTTCTATTTTAAAGAAGTTGCCAAATATTAAAGTTAACATTTGAATTCAATATTGTTTGGCAAATATTAAACAAGGATTTGATCTACTTTAAAGTGTAACACCAGGCTGTTGCATGCAAATCAGGGCAAAAATCTGAGCAAAAGTCATGAAGTGTATTCCAGACTTGACTCATCAATAGGGCTGGGTATTGAATTCGATACTTTTTAGGCACCGACCGAAATGCCTCGATACAATCAAGTATCAAAAAATGTCTTGTCGTTCGGTACCATATTTCGAACCAATGCCGCATGATTGGCTGTAGTGCTGAACGACATTCTGTTTTAACATCGACATCACGATGTGCGCATGAGCGATAGTCACATCGCCGGAACATGCGATGTGAAGGGTAGTAGCACCCATGGTGTATTAAGAGAACGGTAGCACACAGTAAACACGAGTTTGTTGTATGGCTTGTTGCTGGGGTGACATGCACGTTCCGCGTGCCTACACAGTGATTGGTTCGCTGTGCCGCAGCTCACCGCTCACAGCCAACATTCACTGGCAATCCTATAGCTGAAAATGTGCGACGAAGAGGATCTGCCGCAAAAAAAATTATGATTTCGTACCAAAAAGAAAGTCAAAATCAGCTATTTGGGACTATTTCGGCTACAAAAAGAGGTACTTTGCCTGGAGTGTTATAAAGTTATGGCCACAAAACAAGGAAACACCACCAATTTGTCTGATCACTTAAAACGGTACCACAAAGCTCTTTACGACGAATACAAAGTCAAATCTGGATGTCAACCAAAACAAAAAAATATTTGCGATGCCTTTGCCAGTGTGACACCTTACCAGAAAGACTGTCACTTGTAATGAAGCTTGCTTATTATGGCGCTTTTCCACTGCATGGTACGGTACGGCTCGGTTCGGTACGGCACGCTTTGGCGCTTTTCCACTGCATGGTACGGTACGGCTCGGTTCGGTACGGCTCACTTATGGCGCATTTCCACTGCATGGTACGGTACGGTACGGCTCGCTTCGGCTCGCTTTAAATGGTACCACCTCTGTTGAGGTTCCAAGCGTACCGTACCGATACTAAAATGTGACGTGCAAACACTGCAGATCACTGATTGGTCAGACAGAATCATCACAACACGAGACACTAAACCCGCTAGATTTAAATAGCCAGTAGACAACAGCCAACGGCCTGTTTTAAAAGTATTTGCTTCAAAAATGCTTTAAAAAAAAGAAATGGCTGAATCGTGGTCAGTGGACGAGGTGCAGACGTTCCTCTCGTTGGTTGCCGAGGAGCGGATGGGGAAACACGGAATGAAAAATTCGTATTTAATATGATGATGTCATGGCAGTAGAGACGGCAACTATAACGATCAGTCCCACCCACTTTGAAGCGGTACTAACTGCAGTGGAAAAGCAACCGAGCTAAAGCGAACCGAACCGTGCCGTACCGAGCCGAGTCGTACCACGCAGTGGAAAAGCGAAGCGAGCCGAACCGTTCCGTGCCGAGTCGAACCGTACCGAGCCGTACCATGCAGTGGAAAAGCGCCATTAGTGAAATTATTAATATCATGGAATGGTAATTATTGACTTTAGCCTGGATTGATGGCTTGCAATATCGTTGGGAAAAAAATATTGCAATGTAATTTTTTTCCAATATCGTGCAGCCCTAATTGGCTGTGGCAAAATAAAGGAAAAACACTAGTTTACGCCGGTTACGCCCAGAGACGTGGCTCACACGTGAGGCTTTAATGTGCAAGCGTCCCATTCCCCATAGATGTAAAAGATGTGGAAAAGATAAAAAGTGTGGATACATTTCACCAGGCTCGATGCCGACAGCGTGCAATGCAATATTTGCGACAATATAATTGCTGCCAAGACCGGCAACACAACAAATCTGATGAAGCACTTGACAGTGCACGGAATAAACACAAGAGCAGAAAGTTCTCTCAAGTCGGTTTAAAAGGGTTAAAGAAATACTCCCTTAATTTGTTTATGCTCATTTACATTTGTGTACTCACGCTGTAAGTGAATGAGCTGCTTTGGCATCTTGAAGTCTCCGGGGTAAAGCGAGTCATAGTAGGCGATGTTGCTCTCGGCCTCCGGGACAGGAATCACCATGTTATCCCTCTTTTCTCCATATACCTGCTGGGCGGAAATCGCCCTCTGGAGATGGTGTTCCTATGGCAACCGTAAACAGAGACATATGCTTCAGTAAACATTCCCATTCACAAAGTAGAGGATCATATTGAACCAAAAAAATTAAAATAATTTGTACAAAAGACTATTTTGTCGCATTGTAAAAAATCCATTCGAAAAATGAACCACAATATTCAGATTCTAAACGGTTGTTTATTAACACTTTTCAAATTGTACCGAATTAATCATTAAAGACTCAAAAGAACAAATCGTTTCGAACAGAACGTCCTTAGTGGTTACGTATTGCAGAACAACATTGCCATTTGCCAAAGATATTTACAAAACAGTTGACAATATGCAGAAGCAGCATGGGATAGAGTTCAACATATAAATATTTTGATCATCATCATGACCAGCTTGATTCCAAACAATTCACATCATCATTTTTTCCACAAAGATGACACAAACATGCCGCAGTAATGCCTTCATTTCTCCCGGTAACCCCATTTATACAAAAACCTGTGCTGACTCAGAAGAGGCAATGCAAGAATCCTTCAAAAACAAAGCCAGTTTGGTCTTTGAACATAGACCTGATCATTACAACAAAACTACACCCCCTTTTCTTTACCTCCCCTATGAATTTGTAATATAGATCAGACCACAAAAGAGATGAGCTGTTGTTTCAGAGAAAATGGCAAAACCATTTTAATGCAATAACCTCAACCGGTTTTCAGAAACCTCCCTTAAATAAGTAGGCCATAAACAGGCTTCATAAAACATAAAATAAACCTACTCTACAAAACACAAAAGAGCACAGTCTCCAAAAATACTCCAAATCATTTGGCCAGTTCGCCTGACGTCATGCACCCCAGGAGCTCATCTGAAATGATTACACTTGGCATAAGGAAATAAAATAATAATAAAAAAACATTACGCATGATAGCCTAGAAGCATTTCACCAGAGGAGCTCAAACAAACTTGGTGACGTAATAGCAAGTAAGAAAGCAAACAAAATGTCCATTTACTTAAAGTTAACATTGTGTTCCTGCCAGCCATAGTTTAAAAACTAACTTTCAATAGTTTATTAGTCACAACTTTCTTTCTCTCACGCTCTCTCTCTCTCTCACACACACACACACACACACACACACACACACACACACACACACACACACACACACACACACACACCTCGTCTTAAATGACTCAGCTGCGAGCCCTCATTGAAAGGTCTCTCGAAAGGAGGCAATTATCACCAGACAAAAGCCAGACTTCCTTTGGCACAGTCCTCTGAATAACCTTCGGATTGCAAATGCTCCCCCCGCCGAGGGTGACCCCGTCACTGACCTTAGAGGATCATAATTACAAACAGATGAGGGGAGAGAGAACAAAATGGTCATATAAAACACAAAAAAAAAAGCTCTGAAAGAGACCAAAACACGATCTCCAAGTGTTTATAACTAGGATCTCTTGTGAGCAAATCCTGATTATGAATTCAGACAGCCATATTTTGTAAGTTCTTTTCAGGGGGTGTTTCAATTAAATATTTTAGGTTAAAGGGTTTAGTTAAATTACTTGTTTGATTTTTTTTTTTTTTTTATGACTGAAGCTTGACATTCACATTATGTAACAAAATACTTTTTCTAAACACAAAACATAATGCATTATAAATTACATGTCTGAAGCCATACATGTCTGATTTTTTTTTTCTAACCGCACAGTGAATTTGTGGTATTAACTAGGGGTGCAACGGTTCAAATTACTCACAGTTCAGTTTAAGGGTCATGGTTTCGGTACGTTTGGTGCTGTGTTCAGGAAAAAAAGGACTAAGTACTGTTAAATAAAGATAAAGATAAAGAAAATAAGAACAAATAGGCTAATCTAATCTACAAGCACAGCACAAATAAATACAATAGAGCAAAGATACAAATAAAATAAACAGTGGTTTTCAGGCATCTAAAGCAGTTTTCAGGTGCAGAAATTGAATAAAGTAAATCACATGTAAAATAACACTGCATGTTTCACGGTAAAGATTAATCCTTATTAAAGTTAGAAAAGCTATTCAGTCAAGAGCAGTGAGTGATTTCCTTGGTGGATTAACATTAAAAGCACAGACAGCAGGAATATTAGGCTGCTGTCACTTTAAGACATAACGCACTGATCCAATATACTGACATGAGTAGGGCTAGGTATCGTTAAAAACACTACAATATCGATACCGGTTCCTGAACGATACTTTTTCCCGATACCAATTTTATGAAATCCATTTTAACAAGATTAGCCTACATTATATATAACCTAAAAAAAAAAAAAAACGTTGGTTTTATTTTTTCCGTTTGTTGACTTTTTTACAGACTCAAAGACTCATATTGTTGCAAATATTGCATCGCACACTGTTGGCATCGAGCATGGTGAAATGTAGCCACACCTTTTATCTTTTCCACATCTTTTACATCTATGGGGAATGGGACGCTTACACACTACAGCCTCACGTGTGGTATGATCCACGTCTCTGAGCATAACTGGCGTAAACTAGTGTTTTTCCTTGATATCTCGCCACAGCCAATCATGCTGCATGCTTACTGGCTCACTGATGTTCAAGCACAAGACTGGAAAGAGAACTCAATATAATTGTGCAAGTTCTCATTCACGTCTTCTTGGGCTTGAATGTTTAAAATGGCAAGGCTTAAAAACAAGCGCAAATGAGTTTGTTCAAACACAGATTGCAATGCGTGTTGTTCAGGTGTCAGCAGCACTATCAACACCCAGGAGATGACGTGTAAATGACTGGTCATGTTTGAGCATATGGCACTCGCATTGAACAAAGTTTACAAAGAGTGACTGTGATGTCCTGTGTTATAAATGTATTGGGAAGCCAAAACGCGTTTCAATTGACAGAAACATGTATTAGCGGAACTGTTTTACACGTTATTTTCAACAAAACTTAAGCGTTGTCTGAGGCCATCCTTAAAAATATTTTGGTTTGCAGTAACAGCAAAAAAAAAAGAAAAAAAGGGTCGGTGGGTAGGTCTATATTTTTTTTTTTCAAGATTCAATGAAAAAAAAAAAATTGTCATGATGATTACATAGGTATGAATTTAAACTAATTTGCATATCGTGACATCACTGACTGGGTCAGAATCAAGAAAGAAGCCACTAGATATCAACTAAAGTGGATTTTCAGAGGGAAACAAATAAATTAAATTGACTTTAGAATTCACAAAATGACAGTTAATTGCATTAACATGCAATGTAATACCTATATGAAAAAAAACATGTTAATGTGTTACATTAACAATGCATCTCTATTTAGTTTTTCACCGATGTCTAGGGGCTGTTTACACCAGGCCACTTCATGCGTTTTCTCAGATCGGATTGCTGTCTGATTTATCAAAACGATTCCATTTACACCTGGTTAACTTACATGTATTTTTTTGCGGATATAAGTCCGATCTTCAATTCCCGCTATATGCAGATTTAATGGAGTGCACATCACCGAAAGCAACAGTTATGAGATGCATTATTTTATTGATCATCAGCTAAAATTTCTGAATCAAAGCCCGCAATAAGAGAAAGCGGAAATAGCCCTGGTAAGATCATTTCGTTTCTTTACATTTAATAAAGATGATTGCGTGTTAAGCGTCAGCGACTTACTTTCACTTTGATTTGCGAAAGTTTGCACGTTGGCTTGACGAATAGATGGCCAGCTGCTCATCTGCGGTGATGCGTGTTGCAGTAGCGTCGTCATATCTGACTATAACATTACATATAGCCTATAACACGCTCTCACATGTTTATTTTTTAATAAACCATATTCAACAACATATAAAAATGAAATAATCTTTAGAGTAATTTGATAAAGCCGCAGCCATCATTACCAAGCGCGAACCATTGACAGTGAATGAAACGAAGCGAACTTCGCTGCCTGAAGGCCGTAGTGTGACATGCGTAAACCAATGGTGTAAACATAATCATAGATGACGCGCCACGGGTTTTTATTTAAAAGAAAGAACGTAGCTTATGTTTGTATGTAGGTCTAGGCAATTTATATTCACAATACTTAATAACTAATATTATTTTATTGCATTTGTATTAGTTGTTTGAAGAGTTAAAAAAAAAAAAAATCGGTCGGTCTTAACGCAAGTTTACAACCGGCAAGTCGGTCGGACTAAAAGGGGAAAAAAATAAATAATTGGGTCGGTACTAAATTGACAGGGTCGGTCGGGTTACGGCAAACAAGAATATTTTTAAGGATGGCCTGATTTCAGATTAACTGCAGTGCAAGTGTGTGCCGAAGAGTGTGTGGAGACCGGAACAGTTTGATTTTTTACAGAGAACCGTTACACCCCTAGTATTAACTCACTGTAGAGCAGAACCTACTGACTGACACATTGCTACCATTGCATATTATACAACATCATATCACCCTGCCTTAACACCATTACTTCCATTAAGAAACAACTCTCTCCAATATTATGAGTTTGGACTGCAGTACACATTTGAACCACTAGCTGTCAATATTACATACAGCACCTTTAACAATATTTGAAATATATAGGAGTAAGGCTAATAGTTTTTGCTGTCACTTTATTTAAAGGAACACTCCACCGTTTTTTGAAATAGGGCTTATTCACCTTCTTTCCTACATTTAGATAGGTGGGCAAATGCATTTTTGTCTCAGTGCATGCATTGTTTTAGTTTGACAGGGTTGGCGCTAGCTTAGCTTAGCATAATGAATGGAATCCTTTGTTGCCAGCTAGCATGTCCTGAGTAAAAGTGATATATAAAAAAAAAAAAACCCACCTAATTACTTCTTGTGGCCTGCGTATTCACAACAAGTACAAATAGCGATGCAGATTAACACTAGGCGATTTCCTATGCAGATTTTGACTTGGGACTATATTAGGGGGAAGCACAGGCGAAGCACTGCTACTTGGGCGCAGAGATATCACGCCCAAGTAGCAGTGCTTCGCCTGTGCTTCCCCCTAATATAGTCCTTAATATATAAGTCAATATCTGCCTAGGAAATCGCCTAGTGTTAATCTGCATCGCTATTTGTGCTTGTTGTGAATACGCAGGCCACAAGTAGTAATTAGGTAGGGTTTTTTTTATTTTTATATCACTTTTATTCAGGACATGCTAGCTGGCAACAAAGGATTCCATTCATTATGCTAAGCTAAGCTCACGCCGACCCTGTCAAACTAAAACAATGCATGCACTGAGACAAAAATGCATTTGCCCACCTATCTAAATGTGGGAAAGAAGGTGAATAAGCCCTATTTCAAAAAACGGTGGAGTGTTCCTTTAAGGTAATGGGTCAAAAACACCAAAAACAATAACTGGCCCTATTTTATTTGTATGTATTTATTACTTTCTTTGTGATGGCGCCAAACATGCTCAAATTGAACCACTGGCCCGACCAGACAGTAGAAAAAAATCCTTAGTGTTGAGCCCGGACTGCTGTTTGAAGCAACAATGCTAATCTTACAGAACATGCAGAGTCATTTACAAAGTCCTGGCATTCTGTCAGGAAACTAGAGAGAAACAAGCAGGTCAAACTTGTCTGGAATGCTGCCATGACCTTTAGCCTAGTCGACACACCGGAATGATGCTGGAAGGAGGAAACCATCATCTCTGGGAAAACCGGCTTGCTGGATTGTTGCATTTGCCAAAGCCAACACATCTGCCAAGTGTACAAGGCCCTGCATAGGCTACTAATATAGCCTAGTCTAAACCAAGGGTGTCCAATCCTGCTCCTGCCGATCCACTGTCCTGCACAGTTCATCTCCAACCCTAATCAAACACACCTGAAGCAACCAATTAAGGTCTTCAGGATCACTTGAAAATTAAAGGCAGGTGTGTTTGATTAGGGTTGGAGATGAACTGGTCTAAACAATAACCACAAATCACATTCCTGAAAATGAAGCATCATGCTTGGCAACTATGATGAAGACAAATAAATGTGAATAAAAAGAAATTCATTACATGATTATCCAACTGAGCTCAAAATCGCAGACAATTGAAAATAGCAGTTTTGCAATTCCACTTGTTGCCACTAGAGACACTAAAAACACCTCACCACAAGCAACAAACACTGCTACGTAAAATAAACGTGTAACCTGCATCTTGGAAAAATAAAGAGGACTGCACACAATTAGCTCTTTTGAAAGCCTACCGAACACATATCTGCACTAAACAATTGCTAAAATATTGACATTTTCATAAATGTTCGTTCAAGCAGGTGTAGACCCATTGCTAACTCTATTGCAATTCTGTTTAGTGCTGATAGCACAGAGAAATTACATTTAATATAACAATAATTGTCATTGTACCATCATAGTTATTCATGATGGATGTTGATCAAAATCCTGATGGCACAATGACATGATTTACAAACACGGTCAATGTGCAAGTGAGACATTTGCAATATCTACAGAAAAACTAGCTGTGTTCAAGGGTTAGCCTACATGAGTTGAGATTTAGAAGAAAACCAGCTACACCAGATGAATATCCAGCATCAGCACGCGGAAAACATTTATTTAACGAATGTTTGTTGACAAAGCAGGAGGAATTTGCAGCTTTCAGAGGTTTCAGGTGACAAAAATAGAGCCTCTCTTCTCTCCTATAACTCGGAAGACAAAATGACAGCAAAAGAAACAGTCTAAAAATAAACTTCTTTCTTTAAGAAAATTAGAGACAAACTCGAAATGACATTGTAAAAGGAAATTCAGAGAGATTTGTGATGTCTTATGCATGTCACACTCGGCAACAAACATTTCAGGTGCATTAGAGGAATGCAATATAAAGATTTTAGACTGTGAATGATAAAAACATCTCCACGATCTGCCTTTTAAGAGAGATCGTAGTATCGCGCTACAGTGCTCATTCAGTTCTGGCGTCCGCGTTCCAACTTACTGTAAAGCGCAATGTACATTCACATCCCATTTAACAACACAGCGACAGGTTTACACTTGCATGACATTTCAGTTTTTCCACCATCACAAAAGTTTAGTATTATTTGCTTGTTTTTTTTAAAGCCTTGCCAGTTCAAAATTGTTTCGCATGCTATTCTGACATAAGATTTTCTGAGTGTGTCACACACACTAAAAACCTGTCAAACAGAGTAATAAAACAAGTTCTCTTTTGCATCTTATTGCGCTTAAACTGTCAAATACACACAAGGTTTACATAAACAGTCGTTTGTATCTGTAAGTGAATGTAAACAGTTCGGATGTGTATCAGTTTATTAGATCCGTGCATTAAGTCTTAAACTGACAGCCGCCTAATAAACCTGCTGTCTGTGTCACTAATGTTAATCAAACACTCACTGCACTTGACTGAATAACTTCAGTAGCTTTAATAAGAATCAGCTATATATTTAATTAATACAGTGAAAGTCTGTTTACTGTTTTCTTTGTTAAATTTTTTGAATGCTACTGTTACAATACACTTCTGTATCTGAAAATATTAATGCACTATTTAATTTCTTATACTGTATTTTTTCCTATGATTTGTAGGGTTGTCACAATATTTTCCTCTGAATACTTCATTAATGAGAATGAGTAACTGGCTATGGTTACCAATCAAATGAAATCAGTATAAACTAAATTATTTAAAAATCTGACAAAAAGTAACATTTATATGTAGGCTAGTATTAATGCATTTGCACTGCTATCTTATGAGAATAATGTTTTAAATATAAAATATGAAAAAAAAATTAAATGAAATAGGCCTACTTATAGATGGTAAACTAAAGCCGCCAGTGTTAATGATTGAGTCACTGAATCCTTCAGTTCGTTAAAAACGACTGCTTCATTCAGGAACAAAAATTACTTTTTATGAATGGCTCAGTAAATCAGTGATTCGCCCAATTTATTCAGAAACAAAACAAAAACAGCACTGTCGAAACAACAGGAGAAAATTTTGCCCGCATATCATTCAATTTCCAGCCCTGACTGGAGAGCTGTATTTATACATAATTAATTTATAATGTTAAAATCACATAATGATGGATGTGATTGAACAGAGTTGATGAATGGAATTGCATTCATCTGAATAGTCTACGCAAAGATGTTTCTAGAAACAAACTACACCTTTGTAGGTGGCTACACCTGTTCCAGAAGTGGTCAAAAGAGCAACGGAAAACTGTGAGGAAGGATACATTCTTATATAAAGATATTATGGTATTGATTAAATGATGCATGAGCTGCTATTTTTTCTAATCATTTCAGACCCTTGATAAGGAGCCCGAACAACAATAATTATATGACATTAAAAATATATTTTTGTACAGAATGCATATAGAGGTTTAAAGGGAGCTCAACTATTGCAAACTAGCTACTTGGTAACCTTTGAAAAAGCAGCCTATCAGAGCACACAGTCAGCACACGCTAATGAAAGCACAATTATAGAGTTATTTATGGTCTCAGAGAGTTCCCACACTGTTCAGAAAGAAAGTTCTTGCACTTAATATCACCTCCCAGTATTCACAGTAAATCCACTAAAAATGGTGGTTTGGGCATTAAAATGATGAACAAATGTGTGTCCGATACACAAATAAAAGCCATAAAACTGAACAAAACATATTCTGACAAAGTTTGTGTCAGTGCTTGAAAAACATCTTCGGGGAGTTGTAAAAACTTGTGACCCCCTGACACAACAGCTAGAGAACTAAACAGACAGTAAATCAGATTAATCCAGCCTTTATGGATAACAAAACATTTCCTAACCGTTGGGAGAAACCCACTCACATTCCAAACAATCCGTAAGTCAGAGCTTTAACCAGTTAGACGCGTCCTACAGTCGATTGCTGTCAGAGAAATTGTCGTCACAAGATTTGAAACGGCTTAAAACTGACATAAAATATCCCCCGTAGTAATAAGAGAGCCTCCACGCCTCCACCAACATACAACAAATGGTACAACTAAACAAAACTGGTTCTCAATTGTTATTCCAAGAATCACCAGGGCTTGTTGAAAATCAGAGCCAGAGGTCACCCAGACCACCAGTATTAAAGGACAATTCCGGTATTTAACACTTTGAGTCTATTTTGTAGCTTGTTTTGGATGAACAAGAGTGGTGGACAAAGAAATTGACAATGGTTCCTGTCTCGACTTTATGACTATTTTAGAATTGCCCATGACCGCTTTAGAATGGGAGTCTATGGCCATGCACAAACATGTCCTGAAAACAACCCTTAATGTTCGTTTTCAAAACTGTTCAACTCACCGAGTGGTTAGTGGTGTTCGTTGATGATTAAAAACAAATATATCGGCGCAATGTATGATTTCAATCCGTTTATTTTTCTATAGTGGAACTATTTTTTCAGATACCTCACAACCGCGTATAAACTTCCGCTCTTCGGCAACTTCCGTTGCTCTGCTCACGCTAGCCTTCTGAGAGACAGAGAACCGAGCGAAAAGACCTAAAAGACTACAACCAAATGTAAACAGCCCCCTTTCCTTTTCCGGTAGCGCAGTAATATCAACGAGCAATGAGTCCTCCAACGGAAATCAATGGGATTTTACAAAATGCCAAATAAAACACGACAGAAACTATTTCGCTACGCTACTTGCTTTGGAACATCAACGAACACCACTAACCACTCGGTGAGTTGAACAGTTTTGAAAACGAACATTAAGGGTTGTTTTAAGGACATGTTTGTGCATGGCCATAGACTCCCATTCTAAAGCAGTCATGGGCAATTCTAAAATAGTCAAAAAGTCGAGACAGGAACCATTGTCAAAATTTCTTTGTCCACCACTCTTGTTCATCCAAAACAAACTACAAAATAGACTTAAAGTGTTAAATACCGGAATTGTCCTTTAAGGCTAGGCTGTAAATTGACTCGTAGAGAAAATGCACACTTCAAACTAGGGCTGTCACTCATTAACGATTATTTTGGCGATTAAACAAAATAAGTAATTTGTTTTTTTTGGTAGTAAAAAATAGACCCAAGCAAACAATAGCCTTTAAAATTGCTTAAAGTACTAGGAGGCAATAATAATTGGTTCAAATAAAGTATCAAAAGCAAGCAATCATATGGTTTTATTGAACAACATTTAATGAAGTATCGTGACAGCCCTAACTAAAAGTGTCAACCAATGATTACAGTACAGTACACAATTTTCAACTAAAAATATATGTGTTTTGGCTGTTTATTTACACAACAACGCTGTCTGTCCTTCTATTGACAGCTACGCAACTACCACTTATGGCACTTCAAAAGGTTCATAAAGAGTTTAATGAATTGAGCGGTTTAGTCCAAATTTTCCGAAGAGACTCAATGACTTCATATGATGAACAGATTTCTGTTTATGTTCGCTGATCACAACTTATGTTAATAAAAGCCTAATTTCAATCTGTTTATCATATAAAGCGATCCAGTCTCTTCTGAAAATTTGGACTAAACCGCTCAATTCAAGTGGATTAGTTTTATGATCTCATGAACTTTTTTGAAGTGACAAAGTGGTAGTTGCGGAGCTGTCAATGGAGAGACAGATATCGCTCAGATTTCCTTAAAAATATCTTAATTTGGGTTTCAAAGATGAACGAAAGTCTTATGGGTTTGAAACGACATGAGGGAGAGACAATTTTTTCAATTTTAGGATGAACTAGGATAACCCTTTAAAAAACAAGCACACTTAAAAACCAGGCCTCTCTATTCCAACGAAAGAGCACAAGTGTGAAAAGGCTCTTGACACCCGAATGCATGCTCCATATTTCACAATAAGGGCCTCAGGCTTATTTTGTATTTCTATTAAAAAAAAATCTTGCATTAATTGAATTCTTCAAACAGTGCAAACCAATTTAAAAAGAAAAGCTTCTCCTACCAAACAACCACTCTTTATGAACCTCCACATCAAGCAAGTACAAGAGACACTTGACATGCTGCTGTCATAGACCACGTTTACATGCAAATCATTTTCTGATGTTTATTCTAATAAAAGATGCACAGATCCAACCAGTGCAAATCAGAAAAACCAAGAATATTCTCTTCTGGAAATACTTAAAGAAGCTCACTCAGGAATTGAATGATCTCACTAATTTTCATTAACATCCTTTACAATACACAAAAGAATGCAATGAATTGAAAATGTCTGGTCTTTCTTTTTTTAATGTTTGTAAAATGCAAGGTGTTCAACATGACCTCACATTCAGATCAATATTTGCATGTGCCAGGGGTCTTTTTTTTTAGATAAAGTAACAATAATTTTGCCTTATTCTGGTTAGGCACTGACATTAATGTGTTTGTGACCAAATTCTGATCAAGATGCATGTAAATCCAGTCAGTGACGCTAGCGGCCCCGGGGCCTAATAAGAATGCAAAGAATCTCATTCAGGGGCCTTCGGGGCTCAGCCTCACTCTCCAAGGTTCCCACATCTTTAGACGAAATACATTTTTCATTCATTCATGATTATATGCATTCAAGGATTTTCTGTATAGAAATTGCATTCACAAAGAGCAATTTATAGGCGAAAAATATTTTCACAAGCATCACTAGATAGTTTTCTACATAGAAATACCCATGACTTTTCCAAGTGTGGAAAAAACGAGACAATTATTAAATAGATAGCTTATTCAATCAAAATAAGAAATTTTATTAAATTGTATTTACGCAGCCTCAAACCTCATGTTGTTCAAACCATATAACTTTTAGAAGAACTCAAGAGGAGACGTTAGGCAACATGACAACCTCAGTCACCATTCACTTTCACTGTATGGGGAAAAAAGCATGGAAGTGAATGGGGACTGAGGCTGTCAAGACCTAATATTCTCCGTCTGGGCTTCCCAAAAAAGCAATTAAGTCACAAAGAATTGGAACAACAACGTGAAGGCGAGTAAATTACAGAATTTGATTTTTTTTAACCAAATTATCGCTTTCAAATTCGCTGATTTTTCCAGATTTCCCATGACAGCGGGAATGCCCGCCCTCTGGCTGCCGCTTGTCGCCACTACAGGAAAAAAATCCAACAAAATGTCGGTACCTCCACGGTCACATGACTCCTTTTGTGTTTTGCTGCACGATTCGGGTCCGAACGGATTGACACAACCCTACTTTCACACCGCTAATAGCCATCAAAGAAATCCAACTGTATAAACCACACTTTAAATTCGGTGCAAACTGCAAAACGGGTCCAAAACACCGTGTAAAACGCTTCACAAACAGTCGGCCATTTTGTTGCATCCAAACCTGCGCAGACTGACAGAAAAAAAAAAAACAAGTTTGTATCGCAGAAAATCGGAAGTTGCATGGTTAAAATCGTACCGATTCCTCGTCCTTCTCCATGCCTGTGGGCATCTGCGGCACGGCGCGGTTGATGGACGCGTACTCGTGCAGGTCGGGCAGATCCTCGCAGCGGTAGATGGGCAGCGGTTTGAGAGCGTCCAGCGCCCGCGCCCTGAACGACAGTTTACTCATTTTACTCTATAAATCTATCCGATCCCCTCACAATCACCCATAAAACCGCCACAGATCTCATGGAGGAGGGTGGATGGAGTTGGAGAATGAGAAAAAATAATGGAATAGAAGAGATCCAGCGAGGAAAAGCAGAGGCGGGTGTGTGTGTTTTCTCTCGCTGCCTCAGTGCGCCATTCACAACATGGCGGACATTAAAAACTCCTCAGCCGATTGCGTTCTTCCCTCCTCCCTCACAAACTCCCGTGAACGCGCACCTCAGCCATTCCCGCACGGCTCGTGCACGCGAGCGCGGTCACGAAACATGTGCACGCGCACACATATTATACGTATAGGCTAGACCAGTATCAGATATTATTTCATTATTAAGGGGCTTTATTAACCATCCAAACAATGGGCTACACAATGTCATACACTTATGTCACATGCTTCAACTGAATTAATTATCATAGCTGGCCAATTAAATCGACACAGTAACTCAATTAACGCACAACAAGATATCATAACATCTTAAAATACATATGTGCTGTTTGAACACTGGTATTGGTTACATGTTTAGTTTTAGTGCCAATATGAACAAATGCACTCATGAATATTATCTCTGGGGCATAGCCTAAGTATAACTTCAACTCTTATTTTTTCTGTTTAGCTAGCAGTAGGCCTACTGATCCATGCCATATTAATGTGCATTTGGTAAATAAACTGATAGGCAATAAAATACACCCGTCGTTGCATTTATATGCATTGTCACTTTACAATTCAACATAGACTTGTTTTCTTTTAGCTTGAAACTTTACAATAACTGTATGCTTGTTCATGTTCCAAACGTGCATTTTGTCAATTATGTTACAATCAGTTTTATCTTGTGTTAGGAGACGGCGCCCTCTTTTGGTCAAATGAAGTTAAACCAAAGAAATTAAGTTGACTTCACTATTTATAAATGCATACTGGAAACTAACAAACCAACAAACACGGTAGCCTACGAAAAAGGCTTAAAGATAATTCAAAGCCTATTAAGTTGTCCTCCCCCCAAAAAACATGCCACGCAGACACCACATTAAAATTAAATTACACAAAATATGGAGTCAAGCAAAGGAATTGTAGCCTACTATACAGGCTGAACACTGGATTATGTTTTACAAGAAAAAAAAAAAGAAAAAAAACGAAAGTAATTTCCACAAACATAAGAACAAAATGCAGCAATAATGGCTCAAATGGAAACAAACAACACATTGTATAGCTTTTAATGGAGACTAAAGCCACGTCATCTTTAGTGTATAAACTCATATGAATGGCTTTCAGAAAACTGCCACATGGTGGTGTAATGACATCGATAACACACTTCACAGAACAACAGTTTCATAAGGCTGCAAACTTAAGAGTACGTGACAACTACAAAAGTTGGTTCCACTTTATTTTAAGGTGACGTAGTTATTGTACTGAGTAGGCTAATATTTATTAACTACATGTAGGGTTACGGTTAGGGGTAGTTAATTACGCATAATTTACTGTTATTAGTAAGTACATGAACCATGTAACACCCTAAAATAAAGTGTCACCCAAAAGTCTGAATGAATCTTTATACAATGAATGACATTCTGACTATAAATTTCACAGTATCGTTTTTTTGCGCACTAGGCCTAATTAAATAAGTAATAGCCTAAACAGCAAAACGATCTCATCCTGATGACTAAAGTTCTTTAATCGTGCACATCTTAACAATTTTAATCACTGACCATTATTTTTAAAAATAAGAGACCAGAAACTAGCCTAACAGATGGTAAAGATATCAGAAAGTGAGAAAAAGAGAAGTGAAAATAGGGTGGAAGTGGGCATGCTGAAAGTTGAATATTAAATAATACAATTGCTCATCTGTCAGCGGATTAAAAAAAACAAAAAACAGATAAATTGGGGCAATATTGTGCTTAGTAAATAGGCTAATAATAATAAATGTAACACATATAGATCATATCTGCACACCCCACAACACATTTGCTTGTTGATATGACATTATAAACTGCTTCTGAGCAGGAAGAGGACATGAAACTGAGACGCAGTTTATAAAGCAGGTCGCCTGAAAGGCCAAACTGTCCTTTTCACTGGGTTTGAGAAAGATAACAAGCAAAGAAACCAAAAACAATATGCGTATGCTGCTTCAAGCAATCCCACCCTGTCATTTAAACTATAATAAGACCATAAAACCTACCATAAAAATCACCCTCAAAGGCCAACCAAGTTTAAGAGTCTGGGCTGTAACACTTCGGTATTTAAATCACAAGTACGAGAGACTCATGAAATAGACAGATTTAGAGATCATTTAGGGTACAACCCAAATGATGGTATAACCAGAATCTCAGGTCACATTGTAACATATATTTTTAATACATATGGCCCTTTTAGAGGGGCATGTTGTCACATTAATGAGTAAGATGCCATAATAGCAATCTGCTGTTTATTGACACTGCTTTGAGATGGATTTAAATAAATGATGATGCATTTGTATGCTTCAAATATCTTTTTTTCCTAGTTAAAATGCATTCTAAGGTAATTTAAATAGCTTTGCATGTCTATTTCTTTTATATATATATATATATATATATATATATATATATATATATATATATATGAAAAAGCAAAAATGCAATTAACAGCACATAAAGAAGCTCTGCCTTATATAAATATATGATATTATTTATAATGAAGTTTCTAACTATAGATACAGGATGATTCCTCAGTTTGGTAGTCGAGGCCTCAACTACAATCCAGACAATATATTTCAGCGTAGTCTAATAAACAGTGATATATTGTGAATAATCATACAAATATCTTCAAACAATGCCAAACTAAAGAGTGCAACTCTACAACACTTTTCGTGCAAATCTTCTGAGGGATTTAATTCAAACAAATCCTCAATGAATGCTGAAGAAACACACATAAGCACATATATTCCAGCTGAAAATGAAAACATCTTAAAATGGTTTACTAGTTTCAACTGGTCTCTCAGCCTGGCCAAACTGGTTCTCAGCTGGTTTAGCTGGATGGCCAGCTGGTCTGCTAAAACCCCTTTAAAACACATCAGGCAGGGACACCAACAGTTTTAGGCTGGTTTAAGCTGTTTTTAGTGGGAATATATGTATAAAACACATTGTGACTTTAGATTTTACACATATGAACAATGAAAAAAGTATAATTTCCATTTGTGTTCAACTCCAGAGCTCCCAACAGAAAAAGAAAAAGAAAAGAAAAAAAAAAGAAAATCTGGCACCAACACAAGAACAACCCTTATTTAAAGAGGTCCATCTTTAACAGCAATGCAATCATTGTAATGAGGTCAAACAGAAGGTGGTGCGTTTGGTTTATTAATATTATACTGATTGAATATTTTATAAATCCACAATAACAGGCCACTAGATGCCCATTTATTAACATCTAAAGAGCTCTTGACCAAACCAGGAACAACATAATCTTACGTGGAGCTAAAATCTCCTAATCCTTCAATCTATTCATCAAAAAAAAGTTGTCTATAATAACACTGAAAAGAGTAACTCACCAGTTTTTCCACTAGGGTGGATGGTGATAATTCATCTTAAACATGTCAAGACCAGATTTCCAAAGCCATACGAGGGGGATTGGGGAGTTGTGGGGAGAAAAGAGGACATACAGCAAACGCATGTCTAACTCTACAATCATCTTATTTTGGAATGAGATCTGGATCATTGTTGCGGCAGAAAATCCGTCTTCATAAACCCGATGATGATATAATAATCCGCGCGCTAGGATCACCGACGGCCGCAGCGCGCACAGATCCACTGCGCTTTCACTTTAAATTAAACTCAACACGAGACTGCTGGCAAAAGTACCGACCAAACGTTTGTTTTACGATGAAGTCCAGCTCAGTCCTGAGTCCACAGTCCTGGAAAGATCTGGTTGTTCCACTAAAGGGTTAATAAGTTTCGCGTCTTCATTGGTTGGAGAGAGACAGCGATCACCTGTGGAGAGCAGCGGGGTTGGTCGAGCTCTGAGAGAGGCAGGAAGAGTGCTCGCTTCATACAGGGAAACTTAAAACACACACAGCTGCATTTAGGTGGACATTTGATAAGTATTTATCACTTTTATTAAGTGTTTTATTTGGATTGTTTTTGTTTTAACAATTATTTATTTTTATACTAATTTTATATTTTATTTAATTAGTGGATAATCATTTGTGCATCTTCATTGATTGGAAAGAGACACTGTATTATATATATATATATATATATATATATATATACACACACACATATATAGTGCTATCGAATCGATTAATCGTGATTAATCGCATCTAAAATAAAAGTGTGTGAATTTGTGTATATATACAGTACATACATACATTCATATATATATATATATATATATATATATATATGTATATAATATATATATATATACACACTATATATACAATATATATATATACACACACACACACACATATATAGTGCTATCGAATCGATTAATCGTGATTAATCGCATCTAAAATAAAAGTGTGTGAATATGTGTATATATACAGTACATACATTCATATATATATATGTATATAATATATATATATACACTATATATACAATTATATAATATATATACACACACACATATATAGTGCTATCGAATCGATTAATCGTGATTAATCGCATCTAAAATAAAAGTGTGTGAATATGTGTATATATACAGTACATACATGCATTCATATATATATGTATATATATAATATATATACATACACATATACACAGCACTCACATATATTTACAAATTGTTATGTTAGATGCGATAATCATTAATCATGCTTAATCGCATCTAACAAACATGTGTGTGTGTGTGTATATATATATATATACATACATACACACACACAAACTTCTATGTTAGATGTGATTAATCAATTTGACAAAGGCTATATAAATATATATATATATATATATATATATATATATATATATTTACAGTAGAGTCTCATGTGCAGAGCTGAATAAAACTGAATGAATGAATCAAACGCAGAATGAAAAGTATGTAATATTTTCTGGGAAGGAAAACTCTTGCTGGGTTGATACGGTGTGACTCAGAGTTTAATAATACGAGCCCATCACATACTTGTCTCAACATGTAGTGAAGGCCTTTTATGACTTTTTACACCCACATAGCACCTCTGACAGGAAATGATCTGTAATTTACCACTCTTCACTTCAATTCCACACATTTGTAATTGTCTGACACTAGAGTTAAATGTGAGGAATATTGACATGGGTTCCAAAACTCACACGGAAAATCTTTTATTTTTTATTTTTATGAATGGTTGGGTCAGTGTTGATTTAAAGGGTTTCCTGTAAGCCAGAGCCATAGAGAGAGAGAGTTGCGACACTCTTTGATGTCGCCGCTATGGCTGTCACGTGGTTCATGTAAGCCCCAATAGTTCCAAAACGTACGCTGGCTGTCATGTTTTTCTATGGGACAGACAGCAGCGATTGCATTATTGAACGGTAAATATAAAATAAAACACACACCCAAGTACTTTTTCAGCTGTTATTGCATTATTGCATTTTGTTAATGTCAGTTTTGCATTTGGAGATAAGTTTTAAGCTATATTTTTGGAGGGAAAAGCTTAATGTTCATGTTCGCATGGGTAGTAGCACTGGCTTTAGCGGCTCTAACTTAACTTTTCCATATCATTCATCTGATGATGGACGTCTCATGATATTTATTTTAGCACAACTGGGCTGTATTAGGCTATTGATTCCCGTGATTTCGCTTATAAATTTTGATTCAGCCATTAGCCTACCTTCGTGATCACGCAAAGAGGTCTGCCGTGGCGGTCCGTTCAGAATTCGCTTAGAAGCTAGCTCACTTCTTATGATGAAAGTGGCCACCCCCAGGACCACAACGTGAAACATGATCATGTTAAGACTAAGAATATTATTTTAAGATTAAGGCCATACACATTATCAAAACTATAACAGATTAAAAACGAATTTAAGCATGGCTGATACAAATGAAGGTTTTCAAATAAAATATTTTTTATTAAACAATGACAGACAACAAAAATGTGTGCTTGTGTGTGTGAACAAGAAAAACAAAAACCAGGGGCAGGTGATCCATGAAACAGACAGGACTGGTGATGGCCATAACAATCCTAAAGGTTCAGCATTGTTCTCACAAGCCGCTTCACTCAAGACAATAATAACATAATGAAAAGTTAGTATATCCCAAAAAATTAAATTAAATAAAAGTTGCTATAAAGGTGGTAGCGATTCATTACCGAACTCTTAGCTGACGAAGTCGCGCTAGCTAACTAACGTTAGCTAGCAGGCAGTGCTTGAAAATTGGTTGAAACAACCAACATAAAATATAAATAATTACGCTGTGCATGTACAAATGAAGACCAGTATAAGCATCGCAAAGGGCCTCTGATAAAATATAGACAGTTGACAATTCAAAAGAGGTCGATATTTCGGCAACTTAACTCTGGAACAACTCGACGCGCAGCAATGTAAGTGAATGGTGTCCAACGCCCAAATGACAGTGTTTGGAACTATTCCGATCTTCATATCCCGGAAGTAGGCGGTTAAAAGCGCCGCCATTATTTACAACGGAGGTCTATGGGAGTGTCGCAACTCTCTCTCTCTATGGCTCTGCTGTAAGCTAAGACTGCCTTCCCTTTTGTATTAAAAATAGTGAATAATCGTAAATACTTATTTTCTTTGTTTAAATTAATTCAAAATCATACTTTTTTTACATTTTCTGTCCCTGATCTTATTGGGGAACGATTCATTGTGCATGTTATTCCACACAAAAAGTTTTTCTTTGTAATCTTTAATAATAATAACCTGCTCTTCCTCTGAAACAACTTTCCTGCTGACATCATTTTGAAGAATGTGGCATTACAGATGTGATGGGTGTGAAACGCTGATTCATGTGCTTTGAATATTTCATTTTAAGTGATTTGCATTTTTTTAATTATCATAAAAACATGTAACTGGCTGCATAGTTAAAACCAACTGCTTTTACCAACCAACATTATATGTGAAGTTGACAGTAGGCTACAGCAGTGTTGCTCCAGAGCCCATGTTTGTCTGACTCTCATTTGTACAGAGGTTGTTTCTGTGTTATATAACACATTCGCTGGGGGAAAAGGCTTTTTCTCCCTTCCAAACAAGCCGTCTTCTCTGAATCCATCTTTGTCTAACAGTCTCTCTTCCTTGTTTTTCTTCTTCTTTTTTAAATTCTCTTCTTCTTTCCTGTAGCCTACTCATAGCCTACTGAAATCCACAATAGGCTACAGGTTCATATGCAAAGTATAGGCTACTTACCAAGATTCTTTGACTTTATCCATGTGCTATCAAAAGCTTTTATGCATAAATAACCTAATAACCCTTAGTTTAGCATTGTTTTTCACTGAATCTGTTTTGGCTGTCCTTATTTAAACATGAACCCCAGTAGGTCACTTGTTGTGATGCAGAATAACAGCGGTCAGTCACGTGATTGTAAGACCTTGATCTCCTCACGCCCTCTAGTGGTCAATAATAGACATGCGCATTGTCTCCACTTCCTCATGAGATTCATCCTGCAGACGTCCACACATAACAAATAATTGGATTTGGTGGGTTGCATCAATGCCATGTTCATTTTAATTCACAGTTTATTACAGTTTAAGGATACAGTTGGCCAGAAATAAACAACATGTCATTATTTGCTCACTGTACATGGAGTTTTCTTCCATTCAATGAAGTGAACGGGCACAAGAACTGTCCAGAAATGGCAAAAAAGCACCATTAAAGTAGTTTATAGTGTGGGTGCCGCCATATGGTGGAGTTTTACATTTTCACATTTTGTTGACCTTTACAGTTATTCGTTTAGCAGAAGCTGTTATCTAATTCAGCAACATAAGCAATTCATTTTGTTCATTCATCGACCTTTGACCTTTAATCTGTTATAAGCCTGCGGTTCTCAACTGGTCATGACCCAGCTGACCCAACATTGAGTTCTAACATAAAATAAATAAATACATACATTAAAAAAATGGTGAAAAATACTCAAATGAGATACTCCAAATTCTATCCCATAAGGCCTTAGGAGCCAGTGTTGTTTTAGTGTCATTGAGATACTATTATAGTTTTAATGAATATTTTCAATGTTTTTATATTATATTGTAGTTATTAATTCTGATGTGTATTTTTGACATTTTTGTTATTATCATTATTGATATTTTTTAAAAATGTCTATAGTTTTTATTAATTCTGATTTCAGATTTAGTTGTATGTTATTAGCCTACATCAAGTTAAACTAAATGAAAATAGGAAATATTGCCTTGGAAACTAGCTAAAGTGAAATAAGTTTTTAAAAACATTTTATTTCATTTCAAATAATGAAAATGCTTTCTTTAGCTTTGTACTTCTAAAAAAACGAATTACTAGCTACTAATTACATCTTCAACGGTGTAATTAGATACTAATTAAAAAATCCCATCAACCTCGAGCGGTTGAACAATACAAGGATAAACATGAACATCTCTTTTAATTCTTTCAAATAAACAATATAAAGTTACATTTTTAAATATTATGTTATTTAAAAATATAACAATAATCACATTATTCTTGAACTGACAAAAGTATTTAAAGGGAGGTTACATTAAAACATTCATTTTGTCATTAGACATTAAATTTGGATTAAATCTATAATTGTTTTATATTGAATTGTAGTAAATAAAGTATTTAATGCAATTACATCAGAAGTAACTGGTATTAATTTCAGTGAAATTAAGAGTAATCCTTTACTTTTTTTTATTTTTTTTTATTCAGTAATTAATTACTTATAATGAATTACACACTGGGTTTTAGTTAGAATGATGATGGAGCCATGCAAGTAAAAATGACAGAAAACCATCAAGAACTTCTTTTCATTTTTCCTCATGGTTTAATTGACAGACTGAATTCCTACATTCATAAAGCACAGGCATTCAGAAGCAGCCACGGTCTTCATGCATGGTTATGTTATTGCTAATTCTATTTAATGGTCAGGATTGTTTTAGTAGTCATCACACACGTCATTAACAGATATTGAGCTGAGAGCAGAACGGCCCAATGCACAAAACAGCTTTATATGAAGCCGTATATTGAAGATGTTTAAATATTTCCCACCAGAGCAAAAGAAAACAGATGCAAAAATTTATTAAAAACAAATGGGTAGAGGAAAATAAATGTAATGACGATTACATCTAATGGTGAGGAAATGGAAATGTATCTGTTTGTTTCTCAGTAATGTAATAAGCATAAGAAAATATTGCGTCCGGTAACAGCATTTTATCACATATCAGAATTATTGCAAAATGATGCATGTATTCGATATTCGACATAATTTTCCTACTCATGTAATGTAAAAAAATTAAATAAAAATCCATGCAATTGAATATTTGTCCAACAGAGGGCACTCACTGCCTATTTTTCTTTTTCTCTACAAGGGCATTATCATATTTCACCATGAAGCTACTTCATAACGCAAAAAAAGGAAGTATAATATTACAAGATTTTTACAGTGACGTCATCGCATCAGTGACGTGGCGAGGGAAAACTCCCTAATGTGTCAAAGATCAAGTAAAAATGTCTGCAGACTATATTGTCTTGTTTTTTTAGCATTAAAAAGTTTAACTTTAGCCAACTTTTAAACAGTTGTTCATGTCAGAAGATAGCAAGTGTTGAGGTATGCGGGAGTTTTTGTACAGTTCTCTCCTTTTTAACATTGACCCACATTATTTCCACTGATTGGTGCATCTTTCAGAATGAAACACCACTTAAAACATGGAACCAACAGAGCAAAAGTCCTTGAACAGAAAGTGCAAACATAACCTTCTTAGATGTCAGTTTGAACAGGCTGATTCCACATCATTATCAAGATTATTTGCTTTGTTCTTCACAGTGACCACAGGTTTGGACACTCAAGATAAAAATATAAAATATCTGAATGCGACCGCATTAGATGATAAAATATCCTTTTCTAAATCAAATTTTTATGTGCCCTTTTTTCAATCAACACCGTTCAAAAAATGGGGTCTGTAATATTTTATTAATGTTTATGAAAGAAGTCTCTAATGCTCCCCAAGGCTGCGTTTATTTGCTCAAAAATGCAGTAAAAATAGCAATAATGTGAAATATTATTACAGTTTAAAATAGCTGTATTATATTTGAATATATTTTAAAATGTAATTTATTCCTGTGATGCAAAGCTGAATTTTCAGCATCATTATTTCTGATCAATTTAATGCATCCATTGCTGAATAAAAGTCTTAATTTCTTCACACAATCAATCTGCGGGAACTCTTTGCCGAGTAAAGACAGAAATATGAAGAAAAGCAGGACAGAAAATCTGCATATCAGACCATTTGAGGTTACACTCCCTTTTCCAGTTGCATTACAGTCCGGTGCGCGATTCTTCAGGGGTGAAAAATGTATATTTTAAAATAGAATAGTGAGTTTATATAATCAGCTCATCCTCATCTGATTAATGAAGGAATGAATGTGGGAGAAGCGAGCAGAGGTGCTGATCTGTGCTTTTCTTTTTATAGAGGAGACTTTAAACTCCTTCGCTGTTCATCATGATTAGGAGATCACAGAAATGCTGAAGAGACTATCAGCACAAATGCATCATAAATATATTAGTATGGGGTGCATACATGATGATATACCTTGAAAAAAAAGGTCTGCATTAAAGTTAATCTACAAGTTTTCAGGGATCATGTACATTTTTAATCCTTCAATTTTGTTCCTGGAGGTCCAATTATAGTCATTTCATTGACGATTTTCAGAATTAAAAAGGCAGTTTTTTTCCTCTTTCACATGTGAAATGAGTGACAGCACTTTGGGCCTCTCACATAGAAATCTTGTCCACTGGGTCCAAAACTTGATCCTATCCTAAGCAGCGATCTTCAGGCACTGTGACCTGTCGCTGTAATTGTGGCCCAGAGCCTGGCCCAGACCTCATCGATGTCCGTGACCCAGGAGTAGAGCCCGAGCTGGGGCAGCGAGAGGAGGCCCGTGACGCCCGCCGCTGGAGGTTTCGGGATATGGAGCGGTGTAGGTTCTTGTTAGAGGAACAGGCTGCCATGCTGACCAGCCACGGGTGCTTGAGAGCTTCCTCAGCGGTCATGCGGTGCTCGGGTTCAAGGGTCAGGAGGTGACCGATGAAGCTTTTGGCCAATGTTGAGACTGATTTCCATGGCTGAAAGAGAGAGATTGAGAGTTTGTCGGTATAATAAATAGTTGCTGTGATTTGTGAATGTCATTTGTGAAGGTCATATGGTCAATAAAATGATGTTGCATGTTAAAAATATAAAATAATAATAATACATTGAAATGTGCCATACAGTAAAAGCTTAAGGTCAATAAAATAATACAATTAAATAAATAAAAATTAAATAAATTGTTTATTTAAAAACATATGCAGTGCATATAAAACACCCCTGTTAAAACAGCTGGTTCTGTAAAAAGATGAAACAAAGACAAATAATATCAGAACTTTTGCTCCTTTAAAAGTAAAAATTACAACCTATATGTAATGCCATTGAAATAACCTAACTGCATAAGTGTGCACACCCCTGAACTAATAATATTATCTTCGCTTCATTTTTTACTTAAAAAAAAACAAACAAAACAGCTGTTTTAACAGGGATGTGCAGAATTTTTATATCCGCTATATACGTATATGGATATATACACTACCATTCAAAAGTTTGGGGTCAGTAAGATTTTTTATGTTTTTAAAAGAAGTATCTTCTGCTCACCAATGCTGCATTTATTTGATTAAAAAATCAAACAACAACAGTAATATTGTGAAATATTATTCCAATTTAAAACAGCTGTTTTCTGTGTGAATATACAGTAAAGTGTAATTTATTCCTGTGATGCAAAGCTGAATTTTCAGCATCATTACTCCAGTCTTCAGTGTCACATGATCCTTCAGAAATCATTCTAATATGATGATTAGATGCTCAAGAAACATTTATGATTATTATCAATGTTGAAAACAGTTATTTATATTTTTATTTCATGATGCTATGATGAATAGAAAGTTCAAAAGAGCAGCATTTATCTGAAATCTAAAGGTTTTGTAACATTAAACACTACCGTTCAAAAGTTTGGGGTCAGTAAGAATTTTAATTTTATTTTTGGGGGAAATAAATAAAATAAATCAATACTTTTATTCACCAAGGATTCAAAAGTTACAGTAAAGACATTTAGAATGTTAGAAAATATTCTATTTTAAATAAATGCTGTTTCATACTTCAATACTTTCTATTCATCAAAGAATTTTGAAAAAACTGTTTTCAACATTGACAATCATAATGAATGTTTCTTGAGCATCAAATCAGCATATTAGAATGATTTCTGAAGGATCATGTGACACTGAAGACTGGAGTAATGATGCTGAAAATTCAGCTTTGATCACAGGAATAAATTACAGTTTAAAATATATTAAAATAGAAAACAGGCATTTTAAATTGTCATAATATTTCACAATATTACTGTTTTTTTTTTTTTTTTTTTTTTTTTTTTTTTTTTAATCAAATAAATGCAGCCTTGGTGAGCAGAAGATACTTCTTTTAAAAACATTAAAAATCTTACTGACCCCAAACTTTTGAACGGTAGTGTGTATTACATAAACAAACAAACCTAGCCAGGAAAGTTTTGAGCTGTGAAAGTAACAGTATGTTTTCATAATCTTTTGACTCAAGGAATATTTTATTCCTCGAAATAACCCCTTCAAATAAAAAAGGACATTTTTCGATTAACACCAATTGTCTGGAGAGAATGTTTTACAGATCTGAGCGTGATTCAATGGCCTCGAAAAGACTCCAAGTAATGAAATATATTTATCAGAATCCTTATACTGATCTCTGAATCAGTAACTCAACTTTGTAGCTCAGTCCAGCAAACCCTCCAGCCCACACTTTCCCTGCATGAAAACCAACACTACTTACCATTCATTGCTGGTTTTGCATTCAGTCTGTGTTCAAGAACAGCATCAAATCATCACAGATCTGAGAACCAACACAGCACATCTACGGCTGTAAATGTCACTGAGTACACGCACACACACACACACACACACACACACACACACACACACACACACACACACGCCGGACCGCCGGCGTCTGACCTGTGCTACCGACGCTTCTGCCTCTTAAGCTGCATTAGATATACAACTTGCCATTTTCGCCTCGTCGCAGTCTGAATGTGAAGACATTAGTCAATAAATGTCACCGGTTTTGAATAGATCTGTGACTCACCGCTAATTTGAAGGAGTTAATAACCATCTCTGGTATCTGAGAAACCATTTCCACACTCATAATGATTGTTATACTGAATAATATATTCCAGTCCCTAACCCTAAACCTACCCATCACAGAAGACTTTCTGCATTTTTTACATTTTCAAAAAACATAATTTGATTTATAAGCAGGGGCCGGTTTCACAAAGCTATTTTAGACCGGTCTATAGTGTTAGACAAGTCTAAAATTTGCTCATAATTGTCAAGTTAGACTGTAGACAAGTTAGACAAGTCTAAAATTTGCTCATAATTGTCAAGATAGACTGTTTCACAAAAATAAAGACTGACTTAATTTAGACCAAAAAAATTAGACACCTTAACCCCAGGCTAACTTAGGCCTAAGACGCTATGTTACCTTGGCAACCAGCAGTAACAATCAGTTACATTACAAACAGCCAAAAGAAAAGGGAAAATGGCTCATGATTTAAAGATTTCTTCTTGTTACTACATTCTCCGCTAAATCTCCCAAGTAAAATGTCCTTGTAACTGTTATACTCCTCCAACAAACACATATTTTCCGCTGGGGTAAACTGCACCGAGCAGTTGAATGCGCTTACCTGATCCGCCATGTTTTTTGTTTTGAAAAGTGTCTTATTTTACCCAGAATGCATTGCAGTGTAGTACTATTTAAGATAGTCATAGTCTTAAGTGCTTTGTGCAACGGTCTGATTTAGATGTCTATCTGAAGTCTGACTATCTACTATATCTAAGCCATAATCAAAGTCTATCTTTGTGAAACCGACCCCTGTTTTCCTCATGGGGACCAAAAGAAAGAAAGAAAGAAAAGTCCCCACACTCAGAAAAAAAAAAGGTACAAAAGCTGTCACTGGGGTGGTACCCTTTCAAAAGGTGCACCTTTGTACATAAAGAGCGCATATTTGTACATCAAAGGTACATATTGGTACCAAAAGTGTACATATTAGTAGCCTACCTGGTACATATAACCTTTTTAACGGGTACTGTCCCGGACAGAGACAGCTTTAGGTCAAAGATGACTGCTATTGCTACACTTCTGGGGACATTTTGTCACCATAATATAGGGATTACCAGGACCACACAGACACACACACACACACATACATATCCAGTAATGACAATTAATCAGCCATGAAATTGACAATTGCAAGTCTGTTGCTGACAAATGGATTTTAAAGAGCAAGTTTTATTCAAACACACAGAAACACATTTAAAAAAAAGAGAAAGTGTGTATGAGTTTTACAAGAAAACATTAAGGTGCATTAGTCTTGCTGTGGTCTGTGTCAACTGAAGTACAATCCAACAATTTCATCAAGGAAAAGAGAGAAATCTGACATCAATAAAACATAGCGAGAGCCGAACAACTACCTCTGGTGTTCTGTGGCTCAATCTATCATCCTGTCCAGCAGAGTGATTGTGTATTCATGTGGTTAAATATATATCTGCGCAGAAACATGGGTCCGTGCGCTGCGTGCCTGCATGTGTTTAACCTATAAAGGATGGCCGACTGGTTTCTAATTACACCAAAGCACAGCATTTGAATTCACTTTGAGGCGCAGATAAAAAAAAAATGAATTCTGCAATGAGGCTTTAATGAAAAAAAGGTTCAGTCCTCATTTTTAAGCTGTTTTTAAACTTTGTTGTGTAGCGTTCTCCAGAGTCATTAATAAGTGTGAGTATCATCTGTGGTATTAAATGAGAGAGATGCGCTAAATACACATTTGCAGTAAATGAGCAGGTGTGTTCAGCACCCAGTGTGTCGCCGCTGCGAGATCTTTTGATTAACTTTAACATTAATATACAGGAAATATAAGTAGACGCAGGGTTTAAAAATAGAATGCAAATTAAAAATCCATGGAAACATGAATAAATCAGAAACTTTGAGCAAATCAATAACAAAACTGCACATACCAAGTTCTTACAATTGTAGTTTTTATTCTTTGCCAGTTTTTAAAATCAGCTGTTTTCATATATTTTTAAAAAATAAATCTATTTTTGGTTACACTTTATTTTAAGGTGTCCTTGTTACTGCGTAATTATACATTTAAGTTCTGAGTAATATTAATTAACTACATGTACTTACTATAGGGTTAGGGATAAGATTAGGGTTTGGTTTAGGGTTAGTTGCATGTAATTATGCATAATTTATAGTTATTACTAAAGTAACTACTGTACATGTAACGTGTGACAAGGCCACTGTAAAGTGTAACCTTTTTTTTTTTTAAAGTGTGAATTAAAAAAAGAATAAAATTAGCATTTAAATACCAAAACGATGTATGTTAGTACTTTTGTTTATTAAATAATATAATTTTTTTTTTAATCTAGTAATGTTTTTCAGGGGATCTTCTTTTAAGCTTCAGCTATTTTAATCACTTTTATTTCTCTTTTTTTTTTTTCGATCTCAAGATGGACTTTATGTCTGTATAAGCACACAAGACAACTTCATATGGATGCATTGTGAAGCTGCACACACACACACACACACACACACACACACACACACACACACACACACACACACACACACACACACACACACACACAGGTATGAAGACAATAAATACCCATGCAAATAACCAAATGGGTCAAATGGTCCGAGTTTAAATGCAAACTCAATTAAGATACACCGCAATACTGTGGCTTTATAGCCTGTGTATCTGTGAAAAGGCAACACACAGTGGATATTAACCTATTTATTATAGTCTTGCTCCACAACTACCTGTTATATTGTGACTCAGTAGTCCCTCAGTACTATATTTTATATATATATATATATACACATACACATAAAATACATAAATAACAATAATAATTCCTTCATGTGCTTGATTACTGTCTCTGAGCAGCAGGATTATAAAGAGCTTCTATTGTATTGTCCTATTGCACCCATAATTTCACAGCTCTGGGGGTTGGACGTGATAAAGAAATGTGTGCGTCTGTGTGTGTTTGCAGTTTAAAGGTGATAAAAGCCCTGTGGTGAAGCTCCTCTCCTCTCTCCTTCCTCTCTGATTACCACCTCTAACCTCACACACACTCACACACTCACACCCTTGAGACAAAGCAAGCTGACGTGCTGTTGGTGGGCGACACATAAGTCAGGTAGCTGGTGGCTGTTTACACAGGTGACCAGATTTCACCTTCACACACACACACACGCACACACGCACACACACTCTGTTTGCCCTTTACTTTACACTCGGCTGAATGTTTCATTGCCCTGGTTCATTCCAGGTGTCTAAGTGCTGGTGTTCTAGTTAGGCCATCTCAAGCTCAATTTTGATTATGAAGATCATGAACAAAGTACACAAAGAAAATATAAATATACCACAACATAGTTGCCCCCAAAAGTATTTGGATACACTTGGTCAGTTAAAAATGTATTAAATGTCATTATGGCTTTAAAACGGAATTTATACATTTTTGGGTCGGTAAGCTTGGTTTATGTTTTTGAAAAAGTCTCTTAAATCGTGATATAAAATTTGGTAACACTTTACTTAAAGCTGCATTTGGTTTGATAATTTGTAATCTAATGCAATGAGATTCAGACAATTGTAAGTGTGTCTTATAGCATGAAAAGGGCCGATATAACAAACTGGTAGTTTATTAATTAACTGCGTGAAGGCACTGAGTAATGTAGTATAATGTATAACGTTTGTTGCATAATCCAAAAATTTTTCTCTGGGTAAAATAATGTTGTTTTAAGAATTTTTTTTTTAGCAAAAATAACCTCTAAATGTTGTAAAACGGCCAATAGTTATAAGCCAAGCATCGGTGCATCCCAAGTCTTATGTGTCCAAATACTTTTTAGGCCACTGAATGTGTGCATTTGTACTAGATAACTGTGAGGAAAGGTATTGTGACACTCACATCGCCATGGAAACTGAAGCTGCCCCTGAGAATGGCCCTGAAGAGCCTCGGTCGGCTGCTCTGGTCGAAGGGCAGTGATCCGCTCAGCACGATGTAAGTGATGACGCCCAGCGCCCACATGTCCACAGCGCTGCCACAGGGTCTCTGAGCCAGCATCTCCGGGGCCAAGTACTCCGGTGTACCGCAGAGTGTCCTCACAGCCCAATCTTTACTCTGACGGCTCTTCTCAAAGTCTACAGCGCTCAAGGACGAGTCGCAGTTTGTGTCGTGAGTTGAAACACTTGTATCTCCCTTGCTTTGAAAGGAGGCCGGCGTCTTGTCCCAACAAGCGAGCCCAAAGTCGGTTATGATCAAGCGCGAGTCCAGTCCCGGGTGGTAGTACAGTAGGTTTTCCGGTTTGAGGTCCCTGTGGATGACGCCCAGAGAGTGGAGATAGCACAGCCCGCTGGCCACCATCTTCAAGGCTTTGGTGGCGTCCCGTTCTCTGAAGGTTCCTCGGGCGACCATGCGCTCCAAGAGCTCTCCTCCCGTGGCCAGCTCCAGAACCAGATAGACGCGATGTGGCGTTTCGAACACCTCAGCCAGGCGGATGACATTGCCGTGGTTCACCCGTCGCAGGACGCCGAGCTCTGCTTGACAGGCCTCGTGACCCTCACGACCTTTGACCTCCAGAAGTTTGATGGCGAAGGGTTGGCGCGAGCGCCGGTGCTCAGCACGAACCACACGGCTGAAGCTCCCACAGCCTATCAGAGCCTTGATGTCATACCTAGAACAGATTGAGATACTATTTTCACTGAGATACTATTAGAGTTTTTATTTAAGAGGCCATATAATGCCCTTTTAGTCTTGATTTTGTTTTTTGTTTTTGTCAGTCTGTCAGTAACGCTCTGTTTAGTTCCTGTCTCTAGGAAGCCCCTCCTTCTGATTAGCACAATGTGCTCTGATTGGTCGGCTGGAGCAGTGTGTTGTGATTGGTCAACCGGTTCGAATGTGTTTCAGAAATGCCACAGCCCTTACCATAACTGAGTTTCAACACAGTGCTAACACAACTTAACCAGAACTCATGCATTTTATTTTGCATATGTCTTTGGCAGGAATTATTTAAATGAGGAATATTGTGACAGGTTCATATTCCCGGAAGAAAACTCAAGACTACGATGGAGGTGTTTCAGGGAGTTCAGTGCACACTGATATAGAGAAGAACTCCTTTTGGAGTGACTTTGTGCTTTGTAACTTTGCAGACTCTTTCATGCTCAAACAGCAACATTACACACTAAAGAAAGTTGAAAATTAAAAAAAAAGCATAATAGATCCTTTTTTAATTTATATTTTTCTTACTTAAAGTCTAATTTTGTTTTTGTCATTTTTTAAAATATGTGCCTAAATAATTTATTCATTGTTATTTCAGTTTTATTTTAGTACTTGTTAAACTAAATTAAAATGAGAAATGTTTCTGTGGCAGCTATAGCTGAAATAAATTAAGTTTTGGTGATTATAGTGATTTATAATTAAGTGATTTTAATTTTTTATTTCATTTCAGTTATCATTTATTTTATTTCAAGTAATTATTATTATTTATTTTTTAATGGTTTTAGTTAACTATAATAACCGTGTTGAACACTGAAACATCTGCTATGATAGACTACTGTGCTGCTGTAATTGGATGCATCAAATTAAATTACATCTCATTATTTCATAAATTACATTTCATTATTACTTTTAGCCTGATATTAAATGCTGAGAGTGGCACTGGTGAACTAATACATATGATAAAGCATTTCATTATAGCAAATATCTTTAATTGACATGTCGTGCTTGATATCTTAATTCTGTCATCCAGTCTAAAGTAATAAAATGTATGGCATTGTCAAGAATTTTTCATAAAGGTTATGTTAGGAATGTAATACTAGCTTCCTGTCTACGGCATACTTCGTGTACACTGAAGACTGGCTGCTATTTACCTAAGAAGTGCAAGTGAAATATTACATGACAATGACCAACAGCAGTCAGTCAAATGACCTCATTATATCTGTCACATCATCACCTCATTACATCAATGTTTAATGCACTGAGAGGCATCTAGTTATTTTACATTATATAAAATGTTAATTCTATAGTGTCTTATTTACTGGCAGTCCAAACAAAAAGTGAGTCTTGATTAAGGAAAAAGATTTAACAAACTGCAGCTGAGATTATTACTAATTAATTTGTCACAATGAAAAATTAAAAGTGCATTGTGCAATGCAGCACCATGTCAAATTATTTGCCATTATTATCACAGCTTGACAGTTGTGTTCACTTTTGTTGTGAATTGTTGTTGAAAAAAGATTCTTGCAAAATTCTGTTTGTGTTACACTGAAAAAAATAAAAATAAAGATGCTTTCTGAAGGATCATGTGACACTGAAGACTGAAGTAATGGTTGTTGAAAATTCAGCTTACATAATTGTAATAATATTTCACAACATTACTGTTTTCACTGCATAAATAAACGCAGCCTTGGTGAGCATAAGGCACCTCTTTCAAAAATATTTTTAACAAATCTTACCAACCGCAGACTATAACGGTAGTGTATAAAACAATATTTTTGCTAAACTTCAACTAAAATTTACCATTACAAATACACACTGAAAATTCACATAAAATGTCCATTCTACATACCGCTCATTCTATTTTTTGCAGTATGGTAGTATGCTATTCTGAACTCAAAGTACGCACATCATCAGTACCTCGCTGTGACGCGTGGATCAAACTTTGCACGAAACTTTGCATTAGGATTCCTCATCCTCTCCTCCAGATGAACCAGTTCCTTGACTCCTTCCGATACTCCTTCTCGGGAAGCTCTTCTGCCGCTTCTCCTCCTTCTCCAAAGCCAAGCTTGTCGTTTCTCGTCACACTTTTCCCTGTCAGTCTCTTGTTTCTTGAAGTTCACAACAGAGTTGATAAGAGAAAAACATCCATTTTTGGAGGGCTCGGGTAACACTTTGCCAGAACTGCTTCCCATTATAAAGACCTCACAGGCTGAGAAGCACGGAAATAATCCATCCAGATGGTGTTAAAGAACTGACACTTGCCTAACTGAACAGATCCTCCTTTTGGACACACAGGGTTGGTTTGGAGGATCATGTGGAGGGAATGGCAGCTGTAGTGCACTTGCACACGACCGGTGCATTTTCAGCACAGGTGCAATAACTCACACCTGAGTGACGGGTGTTTGATCCACGGGCTACTTCAGGGGCCTTTAACAACGCTATCATTGCCCTGTAACATAAAACAAAGGCAGCTTGATCACCTGTGGATGAAACCATACATGCTTTTTAAAGTCACAGTAAAGTTTGAAAATGATACACTTTTTTTATAGAGTAAAATTGGATGCATGAATCTGAGACATATAAAATCCATGAGATATTGATAAAAACTCAAAAAGAAACTTACTTATGTGGGCATCATTATCTTGTCACTCCTTCAAAAATATTAAAAGAGGAAACCATGATTATTAAAAGGGCAGATGTCATGGCACATTTTTTTTTTTTATATTGCACATTGTCTTATATGCTGAAAAATATAATTAATGTTGCATTTTTTCCCCCAAAAATATTCCGTTTTCAAACACTAAAGTCAAATGTGACTCAAAAACAATAAAATAAATAAAATAAAATAAAAACACAAAACCTTGCACTGGTTTTTGTATTGTTTTTGCGTATTGATTGTGGCATAATGTTTATTGACGTATAGTACTGTATATTGGTTATTATCGTATCGTTTCTTTAATTCTACTTAAGTAAATTCTACTTAAATTGTATTTATTTAAATTAGATGTTTAGTTTGCACAAAGTTATATGTGATGGCACTGTAAGGATTGCCCCAGTTTTGCTATACCTTCGTATAGTGACAATAAAGAATCTTGAATCTTCATGTTCAGAAGCCTGTTTTTTTTTTCTCATTAAATGATGCCTCTTAATTGTCTGTAAAAAAAAGGCAACGTTTACTGAAAATGCTCCAAGACCTTTCATGTAGGCGTATTAAGATTGGAAGGGAAGTATATGGGAAGGGGACATTAAAATAAATGCAATATAGCTAGCTATAATCATAGACAAAAATCCACCTATTATAGCTCATGCCCAGTTTAATGGTATTTTTTCCAATTATCATTAAAATTGAAATCACAGTCGACCAAAGACTGAACAATTCCCAGTTCACACTTCTTACCGATCCATGGGAAGGTAAAATCCCAAAAGACTGATCAGAGCAGACGTGACAGTTCTGTAAATTTCAGGCTAAAATTGTGAAGGACTGGACATTCCCTTTCTTAATTTTCATTTCATGACTCCGGCGAGCTGTAATATACCTGCATAATCTGGCTAACAGCTCAGCTTTAATCATAAAAGGTACAAGGACGTTTTCCATCACATTTAAGTGTGCTGTAAATGAAGCTGAATAGAATGAGCTCATTTAAAAGAATCTTTCCATGAAATGAAGCCCCTGTTCAGCCTGATGATTCTGCGGCACATTGAGTCAAACCGTCTGGATCTTTACTGGACATAATGAAAACACATCTGATATTTGGTGCTGACACTATAAAATAATATAAATTTAATGAATGCACCTTCAGTACACGAGTCTGACTAATCAAGCCTCAGTGTAATTTGCAATGCCTCCACTAGAGTGCAATATTGAGTTTTCTATGTTTATCAAAGTTGATTGAAATAAATGTATGAAGAGCATAATTAACTTGTTTTGACTGCTGCGATCATCCATCGTAATCCCCAGATAATCCAAACCTAATCCATTGCCTAATCTGAAACCTTAATTGCCATGGAAACCTCACAATACCGAGGAGCCCAGCAATTATGGGCAGATTTGCACTCATATGAAGTGCTTGTTGTGTTTTGCCTATGATGTCACTTATCAGGCAGCATGGTAAATGCAGTCGACACACATGACAAAGAGAGTAAGCAGACCCATTTATAATCCTTCAGATGGAGTTGGCAAGAGAAACTTGAATTACTAACCTTTGTCTCGTACAAGAGAACTCATTATTGATATACAAGAAATGAGCAGGATCCTGTTTTATGAAACTCACCACGTGATGTGGGCATATTGACTGCTAGTTTACAATCAATGCAAGTAGTCAAACAATCGTTAGACTTGAATGCTCAAGCTGATCCTTACAAAAAAGAAGTTTATTCAAGTGTGATATTACTAGAAATAATCTATACTAGCTATTAAACTAGAAATAAGAAAGTATACTTTCAGTCTACTTTTTATGCACTTTTTAGAAATAGCTATACTTAAAATTACACTTAAATACTTGACTTATACTGACAGAAAACTGTGTAGTCTTCTGGTTGTGTACAAATTAATTTACTTTTTAAAGTTTTAAAGTTTACTTTTTTAAGTTTTACTTCAAACTTAAAGTACTGTTAAAGGTAGGCTATATTTTAAGTATAAAAATTAATACCTTCAGCGGAAATTCATCTAAAGTAAACTTAAAGCAGTATAAAACTACCAAAGAAGTAGTTTACAGAGAGTACCTCAAAGTTTACTTTCATAAAAAAAAGAAAAAAAAAAAAGAAGAAAAAGTGCTACAAGTATTTAACTAGTAAACTATCATAAGTTCACTTGTGGTGTATTTTGCAGTGCAAATGAAAAACGTAGTTGTAAACTAGTTGTGTACTCAAAGTTTACTACTGTTACACTAAAAGTATACTTAAAAGTAAACTTTTATACACTAAAAAGTGGGCCACATTAGTCCCAAGTACTAAAAGAGTACACTTACAAGTATACTATTATTAGTATACTTACTACATAAAGTATACTTACAAATATCCTTGAAATTTACTTAAGTATACTTAATACAATTAACTTGAAGTATTCTTATTTTTTATTCTTATTCTTACTGTATACTGCATACTGTTTTTTACATTTTCAATGGTAAGTGAAACTTTTCAGAATCAGAATCAGAATCAGAATCAGAAAGAGCTTTATTGCCAAGTGTGCTTGCACCCACAAGGAATTTTTCTTGGTACTGAAGCTTCCAGTGCACATATACAAATACAAATACAACAAGAAACATAGTAATACAAATTCTAAGAATAAAATATATATATATAAAAAAAAAAAAAATTTGTATAAAAAGTAAAAAAAAAGGGGTCACAGTTGGGTTTAGTCTGAATAAACATTTACAGATTATGAACATATTTACAGTATTTTGAGTAGTATGAATAATATAAATATAAATATCACCTGAGTTAGAGAATATTACACTAGACAGAATACTGTGAACTTTTTATTCTATCATAAAAGTTTAAAAGTATCCTAGTGTCTAACGACTTTGCATGTGGCATCCAATTATTATACTGAAAATAGATATGGCTATTTTGCACTTTTAATTAAATATTGTGTTAAAATGCAAAAATCTTGGCAGTCTGATTAAATGATGAGTCAAAAAAGAAATGCTACTGTAATTACTCATTCAACACTGTAAATGGAAGGTCAATTATATAACTTGGAATAGGCTATATATATATATATAACATTTTATATTGATGTATTATTCTCTTTTATTCTTATTTGTGGTTATGACATTTAAAACAAATTATTTTCTTTTCTTATGGTTACAATTATTTTATGAAAGCACCATTGTGTATGTAATGTACTACAGTATACACCCTGTCTTGCCTATATATGCACATGTTTAGCTAAATGTTGCAGGTCATTCTGGTTTTATTTGTGCACAGTATGCATATAGTAGACCTATATTAGTATTTCTATTCTGAACATAGCCAATGTGATTTAGCCAATCTGAAATATAGTCCAGTTAATCAGAGAACTAGCCAATTAGAAATGCTCTAGCCATTCATCATTTTGAATGTTCCAGTTTTGCTGATATCGTGTTGGACATGTCTGTGGAGGGCAGGGTTTTGGATAGATTTTGTATATGATGGAAATAGGCCAAATCACGTACAGCACCTTTAATATTGCTGGCACACAAACACATAGACCCGAATCCTACTGAAAATAAAGTTAAATCATTGTTCAGATGTTGCTCTCTCTCAGGCTGTTGTGCTCTATTGAACTGATTATTGCACTGCCCACTGTAAATAAACCACACTGTGTGTGTGTGTGTGTGTGTGTGTGTGTGTGTGTGTGTGTGTGTGTGTGTGTGTGTTTATTGCCTCCACTATTAGAGTTTACACTCCTCCAGTGCAGCAACACCAAAATGTGATCCCAGCTACTGGAGTACTCCTGTACTTGAGTGGAAATGTAATGGAATATAATGGAACATTTCTCTGTGACTACCAATAACAATCTTCACATACATTAAATGTTTTCCAATGAATCCGAATATGATAGACCTTCGCTCTTAATACAGACTAACATTTTGTCTATACCTCTCACAATGCTATCATGTGGCTTCAGAAGACTTGCATGAAACTAATTTTAAAATACATTTATAGGACTTTTATGGTGCTTTTTAAAGCTTGTAAACTAAAGACAGCTCGAAATTCACCTTGATTCGTGGAAAAACTGAACAGCATATGGGTTTAAAATGACATGAGTGTGAGTAAATATTGATAGGGTAAAATACACACAAAATTTGGGGTCGGTAAGATTTTTTTATGTTTTTGAAAGAAGTCTTTTATGCTCACCAAGGCTGCATTTATTTGATCAAAAATACATCAAAAACAGTAATATTGTCAAATATTATTACAATTTAAAATAACTGTTTTCTATTTTAATACATTTTAAAATTGAATTTATTCCTGTGATTCAAAGCTGAATTTTCAGCATCATTACTCAGAAGATCAGAAATCACTTAAATATGCTGATTTGCTGCTCAAGAAACAATTCTTATTATCAGTGTTGGAAAAAGTTTGTGCTGCTAAGTATACCCTAGTGAAAAAACCTATACCAAAATGTATTTAAAATACCATTATTTCATACTACTAAGTATACTATAAAACTATTAGCATATTTACTATCGCTTCAGACTTACTGATAGGACTACACACCTGCGCACATATATATTCAAACATGCATACCTATAAACACGTAATACGCATGTGCACGTCGTAAAAAAAATCATAATTAAACTTTATTTGGAGTATAAATGTATAAAAATGTGTTTTAACATCTATTAGTAAGGATAGTATGCAAGATATTTAAAGTGTAGCCTACCAAATATATATTTGCAATTGTTCCACTTTAGCATATAAAATATGCTTAAAATATAAGCAATAAAATATGCTTAAGTATATCCTTAGTTGGACCTCAGCACTATTTCTGGATAACTAAAGTGCATTAACTACAAAATTAATTGTTCCAATTTGTCAGACTTTAAGCATAACAATTTAGTCTACTAGTTGCAGGGTATTTATATTAAGTATGTAATATGTAAATGTATTTGTAGTTTACTTAGCAAATGTATTTCAAATATATGTTGGTATATTTATTTTTCACTAGGGTGTATATATAACATATACACACACATCACTAACCCCAAACATTTGAAAAGTAACGTATATACCTTTTAAAGAGACTAAAATGTTGATATCTGATGGAACATGACTGAATTCTTCAGATGAGACATGCTTTTTGTATTTTATGGACTCTTTAAAAAAAGTGATATTGACTCAAGGTGCTGTCGTAAATATATTCATCCATTTGCTTTTAATGAACACTTCAAACTATGATGTGCTCTGGGTCTTACATTTTAGCAAGACTTGTAATTGAAGAATTGATTGCAGGCACCGTAGTTCGTTAGACATCAGTGGGGGGAAAAAAAGGACTTATTTACCTTTCAGGTCTTTGAGAACCGGACAAAATCAATCACTCGTTCCACCCACTCTCCTTTTCCTTGCATCCATTTGCCTAGTTTTCTTTCTTTCTGCAAAGATCTGGTGAGGCTGTTTTTTTTTCTCTCCCTGGTCATCCTGCTGAGCTGCTTCTGCAATAAGGAGCTTGGATGTGGCCCTGCGGCGTGAAAACTAAACTAATCAGAGTGAGGAGTGGGACCGGCACTGGCTCTGTCTACTGCAGCAGAGACTCCTTCGTCACAGCAATGGCCTGTTTCTCTCGGGAGACCCTGATGAATACTCTCATTTTCCTGTGGACAGTCTGTTGGAGGAACAGGAGCAAGGGGAGGTGGGGTTGGAAGAGGTCAGCCGACAAATAGCCCATGATGCCTTGATTGAGCAAATCATGAACATCGCACCAGTCGGTAAAAACTTGATTAAAGTGACTGATTGCAGCGCCCGTGTCCCTTGCTTTATGAAGCCAAGGAGATGTGCAGCTCTCCAATGTGCAATTAATGGACGTGTCTGCTAATTGGTTTCTGCTGGTGTTGGCCTCGGGCAGACCAGCAGGAGGGGTGGAAGCACACGACTATCAGATGAAAGGCATGTACAACAAGCAGATAACAAGGAAAAGGCATCCATTCGATTCTGGATCATGTTGTGTTGTGGCGGTTCTGGTTGTATTTCAGGACGGAGCTTTTGCAGAGGACATCAAGTGACACAAAACAGCACGGTTCATCAAACAAAAGTAAACAGGAATTTGCATAAAAGTAGATTTGTATTACCAGGAACTTAGGGTGCAAATTATAACAAAGTAAAACCTTCAAAAGTTGATCGTTTAACGTTTACTTTTATTCTGAAAGGAGACTTTAAATTGGTCGAAAGTTACAATAATGACTTTTATAATATGACAAAAGATTTGTATTTCAAGGAAACGCTGTTCTTTCGAACTTTCTATTCATCAAAGAATCCGGAAAATATTTTCCAAATATTAAGCGGCGCAATATTTGTTTCTTGAGCAGAAAATCTGCATATTAGAATGATTTCTGAAGGACCATGTGACACTGAAGACTGGAGTAATGATGATGGAAATTCAGCTTTGCCATCAAAGGAATAAATTACATTTTAAACTGTAATAATATTTCACAATTCACAATTACTGTTTGATCAATTAAATGCAGCCTTGATGAGCATAAGAGACTTCTTTCAAAAACATAAAAAAATGTAAGGTAGTGTATATTTATATGAGATAGACAGACAGAGGGAGGTGAATGGACGGACGGACAGATAGATAGATAGATAGATAGATAGATAGATAGATAGATAGATAGATAGATAGATAGATAGATAGATAGATAGATAGATAGATAGATAGATAGATAGATAGATAGATAGATAGACAGATAGATCATCTGCAGTACAAGTCTCCATGTTAGTTTCTAGGAGAGGACATAAGGAAAGTAATAATTCAGAGACATTTGATATCTGAAGAAGGTCTCTTGGTGACAGTGAGGGGGAACATTACCTCGAAGTGGCCAGACAATGCCATAACAAGAGTACATATTGCTACCATACATCTTGGTGATAAACCGGAGCGCTTCAAAGGGGTTAAAATCACTCCTCGCTGAGATGTTGCATGTTGTGACAAACAAGGAGTGTTTTTAATGCATTTCTTTCAATAGCCTTGACAGGCCGTGACAGATTAAACCATAACATTTGAACTACAGCAACAGTAAAACGGCATTCCAATACTATTTCTCCTACTATATTTCATTCTCATTGAAAGAAAGTTTACTCAAAGGGGTAAAATTAGTCTGTAGGGAACCATTCAATTAAACACAAGAGATATGCCACTTATAGAGGAGCTTTCAGAAATCTAATATCCGTTCGGCACATCCATCAAGCCGCAGGGCAAACTTATTTAAGCGCAGACCCGTCCAGAGCGTAAAAAGTCTCATGCATTGAAAAGAAGCAAATTTAATTTGAAAACGGGGTTGTCAAATTACTTCAATTATACTGCACCCTGAATTTCCATCACATGGATTGCACTGAATGGATTACGTCTCCTAATTACTGAGGCGCTTTTCAAGGGGAATGATTTCTGTCACTTTGATGTGGTTAAACTTCTTTTTCTCCTGCTTAAGTGCACTGGTTGCTACTGTGAGGCACTTAGCGAGAAAGATCATCAAACATTTGCACCTTATTTAACAAACTTGTTTGAGGGACTTCATTCCGCCGCTTTCAATATCGTGGAACGGAAGCGGTTGGGCAAGACGAATGCATCTGTGTCGAAACATGAACTGAATTTATAATCAGCTGGTTTTAAAGCAACAAACACAAGATGAGGCTCAAGGAATATTTCTCCGGATTGTTTTCCACCAAAACTTTTCAAATCTCTCATCCGCATTTGTGTTCAGATTCAAAAATGGCACTTTGAACGGCACTTCAGGCATAGCAGTGAGTCACAACTTATTTCAGTCTGTTATGGTGTGATCCTATAGTTTAAAAAGTGATCTTTAAAATGGATGTGCTGCTCAATTTCATATTTATCTCTTTTCTTCACTTTCTTCACCAAAGACAAGAAGCTTTTTAGCGCTGGAGCAATCTAATAAAGAGCAAAGCAAGCACATCAACTGTGCAATTGATGCTTTATCTCAATATTTCATCATTTTTATGCTGCCACTGAGAAGTTTGGGGGTCAATAAGATTGGTTTTTAGAAAGAAATTAATATTTTTTACTCAGCAACGAAGCTAAACTGATCAAAAGTGACAGTAAAGGCATTTATAAAGATTGTTATTTCAAATAAATGCTGTTCTTTTGCATTTTTCGTTTAGCAAAGAATCCTAGAAAAAAAGTATGACGGTTTCCACAGAAATATTAAGCACTGTTTTCAGCACTGATAATAAGAAATGTTTATTGAGCAAATCATCATTAGAATGATTTCTGAAGGATCATGTGACACTGAAGACTGGAGTGATGATGCTGAAAATTCAGCTTTGCATCACAGGAATAAATTACATTTTAAAATATTTCCAAATAGAAAACAGTTATTTTAAATAGTAAAAATATTTATTGTTACTGTTTTACTATATCAATTATCAAATAAATGCAGGCTTGGTGAGCATCTTTATTAAATAACATTAAAAAAAGCTGACGCTTCTTTCAAAAACATAAAAAAATATCCCATCAACCCCAAACTGTTGAATGGTACTGTACATTAGGAGTTAAGATAAAATGCATAAAAAGTAAATGGTACTGTCAACCTTCACAATTACAACTTATTATGACCAATACCGATTATCTTCCATTATTAAATATTTCATTCAAACACTCCCATCTCACAAATACAATGTAATCATTCTTACAATCTTACAAATAGTGCATGATAATACTTCATAAAAAAAGGTACAAAATCTGTCTCTGGGGTCGTACCCTTTCAAAAGGTACTAAGATATGCCCTTTAGGTACTAATATCTACTTTTATGCCTTTATTTTGTGTAGCTGTTTAAATTTTGTTCAGAATTTCTCATTTTGTGTTGATATACTAATATCATGTACACATTTGGAATGACATGAGGGTGAGAAATAATGACAGACTCTTCATATCCCTTTAAGAGGAGAACACACACACACACATACACACACACACACGCACGCACGCACACACACACGCACACGCACACACGCACGCACACACACACACACACACACACACACACACACACACACACACCGTACCATGGCTGTATATTAGAATAACATATTGCTACAACTTCCATTGAAAAAGCTGATATCTCAGCAGAGAGCATCTTATCACAAGAGCACAGTCCCTCTACATTACATCTCATTGATTTATCTACATCTCCACTTCCCACATGTCACATTTATTTACACACTTTAACAAGACGGGAGGATCTTGGTGTAAACTCAAGACCTGCAGTTATTCTGTTATGGCCCAAAGTGCACCAATGTCCTTATCCACATTCACTAGCCCAGTAAACCCAACAAGTAAACATACCTGGGCAAAAGGAGGCTAGAGGTTACCTTTACACCATCTTCACTATGATTTTCACTAGGATAGATAGGATCACTAGGATTTTCTCTTTACTTTGCATTGTGGCTGAATCTGTTACATGCACAAAGCATGCTAACTATACATTTTTACATCATTTACTAACCCTCATGTCATTCATGTCGATATATATATATATCACAGCGTTTTCATTTAATACTATTACTGTATAATAGTACAGCCAAGGATGTCTAACATACCTGGAGAAAACAATCTGTTAGCATTATCTACATTTCAATTGCAGATAAGTTTGAATGTATGATCTGGACGCTGTCATGTTTGCTTCAATTGGTACTCAGTTTTTTTTATTAGTTTTTTTTTTATCAATCCCATGAGCCATAAATGCCTGCAACTCCTTGGCAGCAGATAAAGGGAAAACACCAATCCATTTCACACTGTTAAGAGCTCTCTTACCAAAAAATCTTACCAGCCAAACCATAGCACTTTTTTATCCATTCAGGGATGTGATTTATCGATTGGATACACTGGATACATCTTTTCATTCACTCTAGTTTCTGCTGACTACCTCTGCTGTTGTCTTGTTAGGTCTGCACCCTGAAGTGTCCAATGTGTGATTTATCCAAAGCTTGCTTCATCCCAACATCACTGATGTTGTGGTATGTGTTGTGGTATGTGAGGATTCTCTCCCCAAACAGCACAGGGCTCTCTCCAGTCTTTAAGCACTTGAGAAACCACTCTCTTATGAAAGCCACTAGATAAATGTAGGGGGCCTCTTGTTAAGATGTAGTTTTCTAGGTCAGAGAAGTGATGTGGTCTTGTTCAGCTAGCATCTTGAAACAAGCTGATGAAAAATAAAGGCAGGGGAAAAGAAGAAAAGCTTGTATTGCTTTCATTTCCAGTTCTCAGTATTTAATTCATATGCTCTGAGAGGTAGCTTTCTTGCCTGTCTTCTTGATTGCAGACGCTGAAGATTGCTGTCCATGGTGCTGAATCCCCGGGGTGCAATAACGCCGCTGTCCATGGTGCTGAATCCCAGGGGTGCAAAACCATCGCTGTCCATGGTGCTGAACCCCCGGGGTGCAATAACATCGCTGTCCATGGTGCTGAATTCCAGGGGTGCAATAACATCGCTGTCCATGGTGCTGAATTCCAGGGGTGCAATAACATCGCTGTCCATGGTGCTGAATTCCAGGGGTGCAATAACATCGCTGTCCATGGTGCTGAATTCCAGGGGTGCAATAACATCGCTGTCCATGGTGCTGAATTCCAGGGGTGCAATAACATCGCTGTCCATGGTACTGAATTCCAGGGGTGCAATAACATCGCTGTCCATGGTTCTGAATTCAGCAGCACTGAGGTCTGTCAGTAATTCTTTTTTAGGATTTTGTGCCATTAATCCTGTAAAACAGAAAATACAACTTCAATTTTTGGGCTATCAATAAGCTCATGGCTTTTATCAAATTATTTAAAAACAAAAAAACAAACTAACAAAAATATGCATATGCATGTTGTCAGTTTATATCAATGGATCTTATATGACTCGTGAGTGATATTTCATACAAATTGCAATTAATTAAATTACTTAAATGTGCCACTTGGATTGAAAAAATAAAATAAAAATAAAATAATAATAAAAAAATAAAATTAACTATTAAAAATAAAATAAATTAATAAATAAATAAAATAAAACAAACATTTAAAATAAAAAATTTGTTAAATAATTCAATTAAATGCAATTCAATTTAAAATTAAATTAAAAAATGAAAAATAAAATAAACAAAAAATTATTAAATTAGATCATTAAATTTATTAGGGTGATGAAACAATTTCTTTTCACCTCAATTGTTTTTTTATTTAAAGGTAATCATTGTAATAATTGGCACTTTAATAATACTAATGATGCAATGATAATTCTACATGACATCCAGTTTGAGTTAGTAAAGAATTGATGTTGATGAAGGCATATTTGAGCCTTACTGATGAGGCTATGGATGTACATTAGACAAAAAATAAAAATAAAAAATTTGAGAAAGAAAAATGTTGAGGAACATAACTGGATTGAATAACACTTCACACTGCCTTCCTCCGATTAATTTAATTCAAATGCAATTAAAAGGGTACTGCTGTTAATTTTTCACTGTCACCACACACGTTTATTGGAGGATTCAATGACGAGAATAATGCAAATATTTGTAATGCAGACATAATGATCGCCAAGTTGTTCTTCTGCTTGTGTAATTATAATAAAAGTAGGCTAAGGAAGTTTTGACAGCAAAATAAGTTGTTGTGATTGATTGCATGTGATGTAATACAATTAAAAGAAATTAAGGATTTGCATTTTAATGACATTATTATCATCAGTTAGACGGATTCATTAGTCTTTATTAGTTTGGTATCAGCGCAGACAAGTGCAGTCAGCAGAGCATGAGAAATGTAATGACATGAAAACGCTTCAGTATAGCAACACACACGCACGCACACACACACACACACACACACACACACACACACACACACACACACACACACACACACACACACATACACATCTAAGCGGCATGTAGATATGCTGCGGGGTGTCAGTGAAAGCTGCAGAAACTAACTAGAGCTTTAAATGGAACTGTCATAACCTTAGATCATATCACACACACACCATCATCAACATATCACATCACTTCATATCATTTTGCCTTTTCTTGGCAGACATGGCAATGACAGCTAGCAGATGGGTCAGAGTTGTCATGACGACAGACAATCATGATCTCAGATAGAAGCACGTATGTGTGTGTTTGGAATGTATGTTTTATGGCCAGCCTCACCTTTATTTTGTATTATAGAACAAACACACACACACTTTTACTCTAGTTATTAGGTTTAATTATAAGCCTTTTTGGTATCTGAACAGGGTTAATTAATGGAGTCAAAGAAGCACCCTCATTTTCCACATTGATTATCATCAATTAATTTAGTGTACACACCAAGATAAGACAACTCTGTCTTTGACTCGTGTAGGGAATTAAACAAATCCCACCATGAAATATTGCAAGTGAAATACCAGTCATATGTTTGTGTGAGGAATGGACTGAAATTTAAGTGCACTTCTGTATATTCAAATAATTCAACAAGCAATAACCCCTGACATTATTGATTGACCAATCAGCATTTCAGATGCCATATTTGAATATTTGCAAATTGTTTTTTTTGAGTGAAAAATGCATTGATTTCGGCCTATTCAAAGCTATGGCTTTATAAATGTGCATGTCATATGTACTATTTTTCTGGTCTTTTCTGAAGCTAAACAGCTTCAGTTGTTGTTGAATAGAGAAGAACACCTCTGAGGTTTTGTGAAACATCTCTTTTTGTGCAAATCTGTGTGAATATTTCCTTTCTAGGTTGAAAATAACATTTAAAAAAAAAAAAAAAAAAAATCTTTATTTTCATGCTGTGTTTTGGAAAGCAAGAGGAAATTTCCAGGGCATGAAAGATGACATTGATCAAATGCATTCTCACAGTCTTTTCTTTATTGGTATGCATTGAAGGCTCACGCTTGGCTGTGCACCAAAAAGTGCAATTTCTAATCTATCTGACAACTAGCGTCTCAGCTAGCACATCACTCAGCAGCCACATCGTTTGCATCCTCCCCAGTGAATGCGCTTAATAGTGAGATGTCCCTCTCCTGCCTGGCCATTGATCATGTGGCAAGCTCACATTCTCTCGGCTACAGCATATTAGAGTCGATGACAAGCAGAAAATGTTACAAATGAGCTCTTACACATTTGTCAGGTATAGTGTACCAGTCAGGATGTACAGGGATGCATCTGTGCAGGGCTTTGTTTCTTGTAGTTTTCCTGTAAGTATATGCTTCTCTACCTTGCTGACTTCCTGGCACTTTCTCTGTTTCATGTTCGCTCCACCTTCTCTTTGATATGCCCTTCTCTTTGATTTCTCTCTCTAATCTGTCATGTGTAACATCTCTCTCACACATCTCTTTCTCATGCACACATTTTGCATACTCTTTTATGAGTACTGTGAATTTGGATATACTTCTTTCGTCACATACTGTTTTTCGCCTACTATGTATGCCATTTCAGATGCAAGTATGCAATTTCAGATGCAGACTATTACTGACTCATAAACACATTCATTTGTTTCTTTACTGAATTAATCATTGTTTTTGTACAAATTGACTGAGTGAACGATTCAGTGATTCACATGAAGAATCATTCGTTTTTTTACTGAATGAATGCTTTTGAGCGATTTGTTTAAATGAATAATTTAATAACCCACTCATTAAGAAATGCTGAATTCGGAACCACATACTAGTGTACTACACTTACTAATTTTACCATATCTTTCTATGACAGAAATAGTAAGAGTAGTGTGCTAGTACAGGTGAAACTCGAAAAATTTGAATATCGTGCAAAAGTTCATTTATTTCAGTAATTCAAATTAAAAGGTGAAACTAATATATTATATAGACTATTACATGCAAAGTTAGATATTTCAAGCCTTTATTTGTTATAATTTTGATGATTATGGCTTACAGCTTATGAACAGTTTAAACATTTCTGCGATTTTGAACTTGGGGTTTTCATAAGCTGTAAGTCATAATCTTCAAAATGATAACAAATAAAGGCTTGAAATATCTAACTTTGCATGTAATAGTCTATTTAATATATTAGTTTCACCTTTATGCGGTTGTGAAATCAGCCACTGTTACTTGTTCGTTCCTGAATTAATCGTTTCAGTGACAGTTACTTGTCACCACCTATAGGCGCATGGATATAACATGCAGAAAGAGTCACCACCACTATACACAAACTGTCTGGAAGGCGCAAACACACACATCTTTACGGGTTGAACAGACTAGTGGACTTTAATGGTCTGCCATGATGCTTTAAAGGGATAGTTCACTTTGAAATTAAATTTTGGTATGTTTTAGCTTACCTCAAGGGCATTCAAGATGTAGGTGTCTTTGTTTCCGCAGTAGTTTCAATTTTGATATTTTTAGGTCAAACCGTTCTTGTCTGTCAGTCATATAAGGCAGGTCTATGGTCACCACCTCAAAGAGCATGCACAGAGAAGTCCAAATTAAACAATTCCCCATCGTAAGTACACATTGATGGCCTAAGACACGGAACGAGCGGTTTGTGTGAGAAAACGAACAGTATTTATATAGTTTTTACCTCTTGTACACAACCAGGCGCTTGCACAGACTAAGCCAGAACGCGCGCACACGTCACACACCAGGAAGCGCGCGCGCCCTCAGATCACTTGGACGTGGTTGTGTACAAGAGGTAAAAACGATATAAATACTGTTCGTTTTCTCACACAAACCGCTCGTTTCGTGTCTTAGGCCATCAATGTGTACTTACGATGGGGAATTGTTTAATTTGGACTTCTCTGTGCATGCTCTTCGAGGTGGTGACCATAGACCTGCATTATATGACTGACAGACAAGAACGGTTTGACCTAAAAATATCAAAATTGAAACTACTGCGGAAACAAAGACACCTACATGCCCTTGAGGTAAGCTAAAACATACCAACATTTAATTTCAAAGTGAACTATCCCTTTAAGCTTGACGTTGACTAGTCGCTGATCATTTATTGCCTATAGAGGGCGCAATAGGATAAGACATCTTTGTAGTCTGCTTTTTCAGTTAAAATTACAAATAAATGCATTCTCAGAGAGTGCTCCACAATATATGTTTGACTATACCATCCGGATGCTCAAAATTGATCGTGTGAATGCAAGTTTTACACAGCTTATTGTACAGGAAAGTTAATCGCCGTTCTAAACTGCTGCTGCATTGCGCACACACACTGACACATACAGACAGTGACGCGCATATCACGTGAAGATCGTGCACACACAGATTAATTCAATAGCACAGAAATGTATTGTAAACTCTGTTCTGTGATTTATCAATAAAATAGCTTAGAAACTGAAAATTTTGCATATAGTTCTTAGTAACTAAAACCAACAGCTTCTCTATTAGTAGAGAGAGGTCCCTCCCATACTAATGCATTCATAAAAATGTAATCTTTACTGTGTTACTTTATCTATATCTGATTTAGAACGAGCAGAAATCTGTGAGAAATATAACGACCTATAGACAAAAGAACTGATAAAAACAAGCTGTTATATGCCATAGCTGTGCACAAGGCAACAAGCGTTCACGTCTCAGCTCGAGTTTCGGTTATTTGTTCATCAATGACGTCATCAGAGACTAATCAGCGTCGACTCTACTTTCATAAAATAAATGTTGACTTTAAAAAAAATCTCGTCAAGAAAGTCGTTCAATCTATATAGACATCTAAATATACACACAGATATACTTTACATACACATTGCAAGATACTAGTAGCTACCTACCACCCCCACAGTCTCCTCTGAAACCATCTGTGGAGAGCTGCATCTCTAAACTCTCTCATATTTCACAGTGGGTGGAGGATGTGTCTGATTGAACTCAACCCATCCTCAGAGACGTATAGGGTGTAGAGCGAGCCCGAGTGAGGGAGGGGAGAACACGGATCATGATAAATAACGAGAAGAGGAAAGTGTGTGTAGTTTTCCTCTTCTCATGCCCTGAGATGTGTCATTAAGATGGGGAGGGAGGGAGTTTGCTGAATTCACTGACAGTTTTTTGACAAATGACCCTGTGACTGATAAAAGACCGTTTCATGCAAGAATCTTGTTTGGCAGATTTAATTGAGAAAGAAAGATGCATGCAAAACCGTTATTTTTTTAATTTTTTTATCCTGATTTAGATTTGTCAGACACCTACAGGTTTCCCTTTCTGCAGGCAAAACACATTGATATCTGTCTAAGTTTGGCTCATTGCTCTCAATTTCTCTATACCAGACAGCAAGAACAGAAGTTAACACCCCCCACACTCACAGATATAATAAACATCCCTCATCTGATCAGTGTCATTCAGCTGCTGTAATGCTGCTCCAACACATGCGCAGTGGCTTACACTATAGCACTGTTTAAAATCTTCTGAGCGTCAAATATTTTTCTATGACTTTATTATATGACTAATGGAAATCAATGACCTTAACCCAATAGTGCGTTTCACTGAGGTCAGAATAGGAGACAGGTGAACATAATCATTAAAGGCACACTGTGCAGTTTCTGTTTTTCTCAAACAGCGACCCCTAGAGTCGCTGTGGAGTACTTGTGTTTAACGTTACCGTCGTAATTACCACTCACGCAGAGACGTCTCTGCACTCTTCCGACCGCGCTTTCTTCGTTTTCTTCGCCGACTCTGCCATGATTCACGTCTGCAATGCGTGCTAGTGTCTTCCATAGAGGCTGCTTCATATGTTGTCGATGTATGTGACGTTGTGTCGTAAAGCAAGTCGTGATTCTCGCGAGATTTGTCGGGGCGCCACCTCTCAAACTTGCATTGCTGGTTTTGTCACCAAACCACTAACTGAAACTTCTCTGAAAACTAATTTCTCCAATTTTAAATTACATTTATTATTGAGTATGGTAACAATTTAGTTTAGGGTCCTGTTCTCACTATGAACTAGTTGCTTATTAGTATGCATATTTCTAGGAAATTGGCTGTTTATTAGTACTTATAAAGCACATATTAATGTCTTATTCTGCATGACCATATTCCACATCCCGTAATCTTACACAATACCTAAACTTAACAACTACCTCACTAAATATTAATAAGAAGTTATTAGGAGTTTATTGAGGCAAAAATCATATTTCATAGTTATAGCTAATAGTGAGAATTGGACCCTAATCTAAAGTGTGACCATACACACACACACACACACACACACACACACACACACACACACACACACACACACACACACACACACACACACACACACACACACACACACACACACACACACACACACACACGCACACACACACATACACACTTATGTATGTATGTATGTATGTATGTATGCGTGTGTTTGTGTGTGTGTGTGTGTGTGTGTATGTGTGTGTTTTATATACAAGTATGTCTATAAACATGTTATATATAGTCGTGTATTTAAAAATACAATAGCATCTCAAACGACCCAACACTGACCAAATAAAATGTATTCTTCAGGCTTAAATCACCCAAAACAGATGTTTCTGATAATTCCAGAGGAAGTAGAAGATTGAAATGATGTTTTATAAACAAAGTTCGGGAGGAGCACGTTCAAATAATCAATCAATCAACTCGTCATCAAACAATTACCATGTCTACCCTATCAGCATGAGAGGAAGCATATATATATTCACTCTGTCAACTCACCTAACATTCCTTGACAGTTTTCAGCATCCCTCCACCACCCCAACTCCTCACTCTTGGCTTGTTCTTTCACAGCCAGGAATACGGGGGGAGTACTCTGGGTTCGGGCCGAATACCGAGCCCGGAGCCCTCTCCTCGGACAGCACGCCAAATACGCATTTATTCTATCTTACTTATTTGTTAGTGTGAACTCGTGAACTGAACTTATAAAGATCTGATATGGCAACACTGAGCGCATTTTGTATTAAATTATTACCCATATTTAATATATTGAGTGATACATTTATCCCGCTTTTCCTCTACCTCCATGTAGAATTGCTCTCTGATGTTCACAAAAGTATTATGGTGAAATTCAAACATTTGGTGCACCTAAGTTTATCTGTCCCTTAAGACATGACATGAGTAAACATATAAAATAGTGTGTGTCAGTTTTGCTCGTATCTAACCTGCACAGAGGGTCCAATCTTGCGTTTCTTTCCATCATAAACACACTATCACACACCCGCTCTCTAATGTCAACAATGGCAATGCTCTCTTCAAATGTACTATTAATTTCCCCTGGCGTATGGCAGGGATTAGTACAGAGATCTGTCTTCGGGGTCATTCAGAGAAACACATTAGGAGGATCTTTCCTATTGGCTTTTATCTCCTCCCTGACCTGCTTTTAAACACGGCACTGCATCACTTACACTAAACTCTTGGAGCCCAGCAGGAAATGGTTAAAGCTATATCAAGACACCAATCTTTGACATTTTGATGCTGGGAATCTACTATCTAGCCGCTGGGAGTGAATGTTCAGGGGTATGTGAAATGATCATAATTCCATGAGATTCTCAGGTCACAGATACAAAGTCAAACCGCGGTTGATTCCACCGGTCTGGCCTCAAAGTGAACTAAAACAGGTGCTGATTCTGGAAACTCAACTTAAACTGCTATTTTATAGGTTGGTTTCTAAAAATAAATAAAATGCTTTCAAAACATTGCATGGTTTATTTTTTACCGCTCAAAAGTTTGGAGTTTAGGATTAAATACTTTATTCAAAAAGGATGCATTAATTTGATCAAAAGTGACAGTGAGGACATTTATAATGTTACACAAGATATCTATTTCAAATAAATACTGTTCTTTAGGACTTTCTATTTATCAATGAATCTTGAAAAAAAATCCACAAAAATATTAATCAGCACTAGTGTTTTTTAACACTGATAATAATAATAATAATAATATTGTAATACGATTTCACAATATTACTATATTTTTTTTATCAAATAAAACCTTGGTGAGCATAAGAGACTTTTTTTTTCAAAAACATATAAAAACAATGCAACTGTAAAAGCTAATGCATAATTTGCCCTGCCACAACTCTAGAAACACAGTCAAGCGCTGGGAACGGGTCAATATTTCCATATCAATCGCTAGCTCCATTTTCCTGAATTTGCAGTGGGATGACACAGGCTCTGATGGTAAACCACTGAACTACTTTACACTTGTAACGCAGTGAAGCTGCCCTGATATGCTTCTCTCCATTCTAATATGAAACAACAGAGACAACGTTCAGAGACCGGCTGACATCAAAAGATCTAGTATGATATTATGAAGGATTAAAAACCTCATATCATGTCCGTAAAACCAGACGTTCTTGTCAAATGAGTGTACTCATTAAAAATTCAGATTCTGCATATTACAGCACACAGTGGGATTCAACATGAAGAATGTGAGATAAGTTAATGCATAATGTTTAATGCAGAAAGCAGTTACAACACACTACAACGAACAGGACCGCAGTCTAACATGAATGAATACTTAATTGTGATGTATTTAACACAGACCTAATAGTGTTAGCTCTCTGGAGATAATCATATCGCATTAACAAGCCTCTGACATACTGCGGTGGAAACAACATCACATTAAAATCTTATAAGGCATAATGCTTTTGTAAACAAACCATGTATAATCCTAGCTAACAGGAAACGTTCTCAGAATTTTATCTAACGTTTCTGGTAAGGTTCCCTCAGAGTTATGAACAAACATTATTCCAGTAATGTTAACAGAGCGTTTGTTCAAAGTCTTTAATAATGTTCTCAAACGCATTATCTATACACAGTTTATGGAACAATTTTTTTCTGAAACGTTTTATTTGGATGTTTATCTCACATTTTTTACTTGCTTCAGAATGTTACAAAATATTCAATGTGAAAGTTCCGACAATGTTTGCAAATGATAAAATGAAGCTGTGTGTTTACAACTGCGACAATGAGCGCTTGTCAAGATGAACTAAACACTGGATTTTCAAAATTATGTGGAGTAGTGAAGATCACAGCACAGACTCTTTTAGAGGTTTACACGCCGCTCTGTTATTGTAGGGACATCGATGTTACATTTTCCCGCCCCTTAACATGACGCTAAACAAAACAAACTGTGATTGGTTGCTTTACATGTCAGTCAGACGGCCCCTGTCCGGTCCTTGGCCAATGAAAGCTGCTATGGAGTCCAGACCTTCTGCCATCAGTCTGAAGGTCTTCCTACGTGAGACTAGCTGGGATATGGCACAAGATACTGTCTTTGTTCCAAAAGCTAGTGAGCTGCCTAAATAGGCAGCATTTAAAGTATTACAGACACTGAATGTGAAGGCTGATATATGTTTAATGGAGAAGAATAATCCCACAATACATTGCAAACAACCTCAGTGGCTCAGATGGCAGACAAAGCAAGAGAAATGTTGATTGTAAATAATTAATTAATTACTAAAAAAGTAAAGTAAAGAATTACGTATGTTACTAAATGTAAAATTTAATTACTGAAAAAGATATGAATTAAAAAAATATTGTAACCAATAGTACAGTATATGTATTTTTAAGCTTGAAGCATTAAAGGGGCTATATGTAGTTTTCAGCGGCCTCTAGCGGTGATGTTTCAGATTGCAACCAATACGTTTACAAGCGAGTGCTCGTGCGCGTGCTCGAACTCATGAGCGAGCACTCTGGGTACCGGCCAGACTGAGACGCAACACACCGGAGAAAGCATCACACAACATGCTGGAAACTCAGGTAAACTCCCACTGCAACGTTACAATAATAGGCTACTTTTATCAGCTTGACGTTGAACTAATGCTCCATGCTCGTACCATGATAATGTTACATTGACTGCATTTAGCCTATGTAATGTGGTGTTAAAGCGGAGGTTTCTCCATGATTCAAAAGCCCTGCCGATGCTGATCCGTGTTTTCGTCCGAAGTTGATCCGATTCACATTTGGCCTTACGAGCTTCAGCAGATCAAACTTTTTTTTAGTTTTTTATCAATATGTGGAGTTTGTGTTGGAGTCTGTGTTGTGCTGGGAGCAGGTCGTTTCTTAGTGTTACCAGACATGTCATAAGTTGCATAAGTCATAAGTCCATGTCATAAGTTGCAGTGTCGTCGCTGTTGAGTGCAAAGTCAGTAGACGAGGCGAGAGGCTCGGGAGCGCGCATGCAGGTCACGTCACTGGATTTCGCGGTAAATCCGACCCGTAGCCTTCACATAGAGATATGAATACTTGCTTTCAGAGGTAATAGCAAAACCCGCCAAGTGGATCATTTTAATGTGAGATTACAACCCCTTCACACACTGGCAATAAAAAAAGGATTCATTTTAGTAGAAAAACTACATATAGCCACTTTAAAGAACTCAATTGAAATACTGTAAGTTTGAACTCCTCCATGGCGTTTATGCTTAAGTACTGTAGAGAGTTGAAATCATCTACTTGAGGTTAAATTTCACTTATAATGCTGAAAACAAAGGCTTAAACCACCCTGAGTGGGGTTTCTAGTCTTTGCTGGCATGGTTCTTCTGATTGGTTTGCTTTAGAGGGGATTTAGGCACTTGTCAGTAGCTATTCAGGCTGAAATATCAGTTGGCAGGAATGCTAAACTATTTCATCACTAGCTTAAAAAAAAAAAAAAAAAAAGTAAACATTAGAAGGTAGGCAGCTATGTAGGCAGCAGACAGTAAAGCAGCTCACTGAGTCTTGGAACAGAGCCACTGTGTTGAGGCAGACAAAGGCAGGCGGAGAATTGCGAGAGAGAGAGAATTGGTGTGATTTTTTTTTTTTTTTGACAATACACATAGCACTTTTCCATAATTGGAAATGTTGAAAGGAATGAGGAAATTTTCCATATTCATGATTCAGTAAATGGTTTATTCTTGGCCAAGTTCTTTATGCATTGGAACCTCAGATAACGGCACACACGCAATGAAAATAGACTCGAAGAAGTGAGTTTGGAAATCAGTGGTGAGGTGTTAGTCGGCATCTCAACTATTCACCTGCGTGTCTTTATGAAAAGAATTGAATTTCAATCAGACATTTGTGCGGATTTACTGCCGAAGCTTTAGTCCAATAAGAATATGTGTGAGAAAAAAGCGCTTAGATACTCAGAATAGTGAGTGAAAAGTGAATGTGTGAAATAGAGGGAGGATGATAGAATATAAAATGATGCCGATCTGCTGTGTGCTGCTTTGATGTCAAAAGTAATGAAGAAATATATGCCAATGGATTCTCACTTCCCTTTGTAGAATGTGTGCAAAACATAATAATGCTGCTATTCGGTAAACTTTAGCATATTAGCGCTGATGAAGAAGCACCCATGTGTGGAAATCAGAGGTCTTTGCCCATTTACGGTAATCTGTGCATTAGCATCTGCTGGGCCATACGTGCACAGATAAACCTTTAACCAGGCCCATGGATCTTCATTACCGCATGCCAGTTAAAGCTGCAATTACTGCCAAATGTCTCTGTTAGCCAGATGCTATGTTTAAGAGTCACCACTGCAGGGATGTGTTTAGGTCAATATCATCAAAATGCAAAAAGCAGGACACTTTCGAGGACAGTGAAAAACTTGTTTAGTTGTATAGTCAAGAAACGTTGTTATGGGGCGGTAACATTCAAGAAAGTGTGGGGTGGTGAAAGAAAATACTCCTGTCCTGACAGCACATAAGATGACTTTTTGCCTAAACCAGTGATTCTCACATAGTGGGGAAAAAAGTCTAAATTCAAATAATGAAATGCAACTTACCAGATAATCATGCATAGTTAAGATAGCAAAATAAATAGGCAAATCAGAAGGGAGGATACATTCTATAACTTTTGTTGACATTAAAGGGATACTCCACTTTTTTTGGAAATAGGCTCATTTTACAACTCCCCCAGAGTTAAACAGTTGAGTTTTACCATTTTCAAATCCATTCAACCGAACTCCGGGTCTGGTGGTACCACTTTGAGCATAGCTTAGCATATATCATTGAATCGGACAGGACCATTAGCATCTCTCTCAAAAAAATGACCAAAGAGTTTCGATATTTTTCCTATTTAAAACTTGACTCTTCTGTAGTTTCATCGTGTATTAAGACCCACGGAATATGAAAAGTTGCATTTATAGTCCCCAAAATAGTCCCCAGCTCGGTTACTTCCAACGTGACCGGGACTAAGTTTGTCTAACCTATTAGACCTATTTTCAGGCGCTGCGTCATATCATTACGCCTGCTGGACTCATGGTACAGCAGCAAAGTTTCTTGATTATTACGCAGGAATGAGAGTATAGTTCCTAGCCATATCAGCCTAGAAAATCGCAACTTTTCATATTCCGTCGGTCTTAGTACACGATATAACTACAGAAGAGTCAAGTTTTAAATAGGAAAAATATCGAAACTCTTTGGTCATTTTTTTGAGAGAGATGCTAATGGTCCTGTCCGATTCAATGATCTATGCTAAGCTATGCTAAATGTGGTACCGCCAGACCCGGAGTTCGGCTGAATGGATTTGAAAACGGTAAAACTCAACTGTTTAACTCTGGGGGAGTTGTAAAATGAGCCTATTTCCAAAAAAAGTGGAGTATCCCTTTAAAGGCTGTGCAACTCCATGGTGTGCAACATAAAATTTGAGTCCTGAAGCAAAATTAGTATTTGACTGCTTGTGTGCTCAATTTAAAATGCAAGATGTTTATCACATATTTGTACACAAAATCTATACTTAAAAAAAATAGAACTGTGACTGTGAGCCCTTTAAGCTCTGAATGACTAAAGGTTTGCATGTGTACACTTCATAGAATGCGCAAAAAAGTTGAGTGACGAATGTATTGAGAATTGTATCTTTCAGATGCACAAAATAGCAAATCTTGAGATTTTCCATGAATGACTATAGAAACAAGGACTAAACCACCTTTTTCTTGCTTCTGTTAGGATTTGAAGTGTCTTACGCATCAAAAAACACACGACCAGTCCGTTAAATTTTATTTTTAGGCCAGTTTATTTTCAAGCACACAATAGTGCAAAAACATGTCAAATCCTTCAGATTCGTTCGTGTTTCTCCTTCCCCTTCTACCTCTTGAATCTTTTTAGCTAAAGCAACATATACTACTTGTCTGAACATAAAAGGAGGAGTTACTTTAAAGCAAACTTCAAGTAAAATATATACAAGGACAACTTTAAGTAAATGCAGTACATGAAAAATTCAAGTACATTTTTAAATGATATAGCACTGTACATACAACAGAAATAAGCTGAGAATAATAATAGTTATAATAATACAAATTGAAACCATATTGTATTGGCTCTTAAAATGTTCTAAGAATGCACAAAATACAAGGTTGTGGCCATGCAAATGCATTCAAATAATGATTTAGAAATCCTGATACTGTATTTCCAAAAAACAGTAACTGTATAAGCAAATGAAAGACTGGATGGTATTAATCTGATTAGCGCTATTATCATGGCAAAACAAAAACTTTGTAAACTTAGAATACATAGTGCACACAATTCATCTGGATTGCTGACATGCATGTGATATAGGTCTATTACATTAATATTTAAATGTATAGATTGCAAATGAAGGCTTATAGTATATATGTTTTACTTAGAACTTAAATATTATTATTTGAAATAAAATGTCAAAGTGAGTGGCAAGACTAAATAAATAATTAGATATGCACTAAAAAAGCTATTTGAGATCCCAAATAAATAGGGGCCTTATTGTACAGTAATGTATTTGTCAGCTACCTCCTGGTTATCAACTATAAACCTTGTGAGTAAAACCCAACATGCATAATGTGCATTTTTTAAGTGCCGTCTGAGTTTTGCAATGCAATACATATTCACACTTGCTCTCTACAGTTTCTCAGAGCAACTCAGGAGTGTTGGATGCCAGCTGTGAATGAAGATACATTTGTTTACCGAGATAAGTACGATTGCGCTCTATTTGTCATTGTGTTTTATGAAACTGTTATTCTCAGATCTTCCTCTTCTAAGAAAAACATGTCCCCAGGTAACCGCCGACAACCTTTCCTGCAAAAAGGGGTTTTCTATGTCTGTATTATCATATTTTATTCAGCTCATGCCTAATACTGAGTGAAAGGTCATTGGAGCAAAGCCACAAGGTCACTGATATTTACGCATGAAAACCCCTCCTGGTCAACCATAAAAGCCTTCAATGAATCTACATTTCTCTCATATATCAACAGATATTTGACCTCAAATCCAAGAGAATGACAACAGTAACAACTATTAACCCTGTAAAGCCTGACATATGTAAGGGATAATACACAGTTTAATGCACGACGTGGAGACAAAGACACGAAGCGGAGGGTGGCCTAAATTCAATATGTTCATCATAAAGCGATCGAGTCTCTTCAGAATATTCAAATAGATTAGTTATGATCTCTTTATGAACTTTTTGAAACGTCAAAGTTGAAGTTGCGTAGCTGTCAATGGAGGGACAGAGACTGAGAGAAGCTCTCAGATCATCAAAAAGATTAATTTGTGTTTCAAAGATAAACGAAAGTCTTACGGGTTTGGAACGACATAAAGGTGAGTAATTAATGAGAGAATTAAACATTTTGGGTGAACTAACCCTTTAAACCGCGTCTGGCAGAAAAATCAATCAATCAATCAATCAATCAATCAATCATTTATTTATAGAGCACATTTAAGACACAACCGAAGTTGACCAAAGTGCTTTACAAGGAATAAAAGAGACACAAAAATAAAACCAATATACATACATAAATACCAGACAAGACAAAAGGCACTCAATAGAATAAAAGAAAAATCCAGGAAAACAAACTACAGAGTGTTAAAAGCCAAGGTGAATAAATGAGTCTTGAGTCTTGAAAAATCAACAGCGTTCATGCATGTCTTTCAAAATAAAAGTCTCGAATTAGAAAAACATTTAGAATTACGTTGTTGTTGTTTCTTTGACTACACACTCAAAACGGTCTTGCGACCCACTTAGCGACGCACCAGTTGAGAAACACTGCTTTATAGGTTTAAATTCACACAGGGACATTGATCTAAATAGGCTGGCTGGCATTCAACCAAACCAAACACTGAGTTTTCAACTTTGACAGAAGACATTTCTTTGGGCATGGGCTGACGTCCTGTCACTCAGGAGTAAGGGAGTCTGGAGTAGCAAAGTGCTCAGTCCCCAGCGCATCTGTCACTCACTCACTCACTCACTGTCACACTCGTTTCCCTCGCACGCTGTCACACAGCAGCTGGTGGTCGAGCGGAAGACAGTCGAGATGGTCCTTCATTTAGACGGCAGATGCTGGATACAAAGTGACATCGCTAACTTAATACATCAAGTCATTACGTCTCCACCCATCCAAATGCTGCCCTACTTACTGCAACAGAGTAGGAGGGAAACTGATTCACTAATATTAAATAATCTCAGTATTGCTTTTTGTGCTCTTACAAGGAATTTGCTTCTGGGATTTACATCCTACCTGTATGCTAACACAACCTCTTAAGGGGATCTATAAACTATATTAAATGTAAAAGCATCATGTTGTGTCATATAATGAATATAGCCTGTAAATTTGAAATGCATTTGAAAAATAAATACTTAACCAAGTGGCATCTTCAAAGTAATGATGCCAGAGCTTTTCTTAGAAGCATCTTCCCTTTTCAGAGCCATTTTTGCACTTGACTTTTCACTAACCGGTCCCAAGGTGAGTTTTAATGGATGTATGAAGTCAGACCCCCTCAAGTTCACACGAATGTCCTGCCGAGTGTATTCGGTCTTTATCGTAGCCCAACCAGTTACAGTTACGTAATAAAAAATAAAATAAAAAAAGAGCTCTGAAAAAAGAGTTGGTCACACCAGATTTGAATTTCTTATACATACACAAATGTGTTTTGGTATGTGTGCAAAAAAGTAAGAACAAATGTCTATAGTTTGCACAATAATGTCTATAGTTTGCACAATAACAATAATGCGCATGGCTTGCTGAACATTCTTTCATTGTGTGAGCCATTTGCAAAATGATCCATTCATTTATCAAAATCTGCCAGACACACATTTTATATTCCATAAAAATCTTGTTTGTGATGTTTGCTAAATTGGCAGATGACCTGCCATAGAAGAATAAAGAAGAATCAAGTCTGAAAGCATGGAGTTTGTTTGGGTGTCATTTTTTTTGTGGCAATTTTCTGTTTTTTTTTTTATCGTATTGGTGTTTCGTCCACACGTATCCGGCGTTTTCGGAGACTGAAACCGCAATTTTTTGAAACCGGGTCCCAAGGTGGATAAATCTGAAAACGCCGCCCTTCCGTTTTCGTGTGTACGGCCAATCCGTACATTTTGTGAAACGATGATGTCATCACACCAAGTGTCAACTAGTCAGACACCGTTAAGTCACAGCAACTACATTTATGGTTTTTCATATTGTTCAACAAAGTTCTTGATTAAAAAAGAAAAAAAGAAGCTACTGTGCCTAATATTATTGTTGTATACAGCGCGCAAGGTTTATGCACGAGCTCCAAGTCTTCTTCTCCGTTTTTAGTGTATGTCTGTGGCAGAATTACAGCGCCACATACTGGTCTGGCATGTATACTACATCGTTTTGAGTCGGTTTCAGTGGTTTCGTGTGTACGCAGATATTTCTTGAGACGACGCCGTGTTTACGGATTTTTTTTTTTGAACGGGGAAAAAAAATATCGGATAGGGAAAGCTCTGGCTTCGTGTGGATGTGGCCTAAGACTTTACATGTAAGAAATGTCTAAAAACACCATAGGTCTTACATAAAAAGAGAGAACAGATAGATAGAATAATAGACAGTCAGACAAATAGAAAAATGGATGGATAGATAGACAAGTTCTATCTCTGTTTTATTTATATATGCCTCTGCAGTAATTATTTTTGCTTTGTTGTAATTTTGTTTCCCATTTTGTGACAGGCGACTGTACATTGAGTATTTGCTCTCGGCAGAATGATTAATTGTTTTGATGGTGAAGTTGAGAGAGAGTGTATTTTCTTCTTAAATGTACTCATCTGAGCTGCATGAACCTCTAATGTTATAAAACCACTTACTCATTTTTGAAAACACAGACAGAAAAACAGATTGATAGAGGAAGAGGAGAGAGAAAGAAAGAAAGTAAGAAAAGTCACAGTTGAGTGCCCATGAAACTATTGATTTCATAGGCAGCCTTGTGGAGAAACAAAAACAAGCTCAGGCTTTCAGACAGTCCTGTGGCACCGTCCTTAAATGAAGCCACAGTTGAGCCGGTTCTGTTGTCTTCATATGCGCAGTGACAGCTTTTACACCTCGACTGCCAGAGTCTCGTCCCGGTGCATATCTTTCCCTGGAACGTCGACTCAGCGCTCTGCCCCTGACATATTACACAGAAACACAAAACACAATTTCCCCCGCTACCATGTATCTGCGTCAACCTGAAGGAGACAAATCAGCACTACGGTGTTTCTATAAACTAAATCATGTGTTTCAGACACACCAACCAGGCAAGGGAGACTAATTACTCTAGAGATGTACATGCAAAAATGATGGTTTTGCCCAGGCTAGCATTTTCATGGCACCTCATAAAGACCTATTAATATAGACCATAAATACTTTTATACGCACACGGTGGAATGCATTATTAAGTGCATGCTTGGCTACTGTAACAACTTGATTGATGGGTTTAAAAATGTCATGTTTGATGTTACATTATGCATGAATGAAAATATATATATTTGCATTAAAAAAATTATTTAGCTTGCACATACACAAATAGAGAAAGTTGCATATTTTAAAATGTCATAGACTCTTATTAAAAATCTTAAGCCATTGGAGAACCTTAAGTTCCTCAAAAGAATTGTCTGAAGAACCTCTAAATGTAACATGAATAATTTTCTGAATCTCAAAAGAACACTATGCAACCCTAAACTGCAAAAAAAAAAGAAAAAAAAAAGTTATCGATACGAGGAGAAGGAAAAAAATCCATTCAAAGAAAAAAAAAATCAATGTACTGCTCATTATACAGCAATCTTGTTGTTGCAGTAGCAGAAAGTATTGCGCCTTTGGCCAAGACGTTTTCTGATCAAGAGTTAAAAAACAACAACAACAACAACAACAACAACAACAACAACCATTTTACTCACAGAAATACACAAAAGAAATGGCCAATTGTTCACGGGGCATTGCCAGAAATGAGCAGCTGGCCATTCAAGTGTCAAATATTGGCTATTTATGAGGAGACAATTTAGACTTTATTTTCAGCTAAAAAAATTTTTTACGTGTAAACGGTGTCATTTTTACATCATTCTCAATTTAACCAGCTTCATTCTTAATATGAGTTTCAACTTTCTCCATGCTCATGTTGAATCTGCTTTCATTTCACTAATATGACAAATACTTAATATTAGCAGAGACACAAAACTTTTTGTAGAACTATATGCCGATAATATGATAGATGATAGATGATATATATATATATAGATAGATAGATAGATAGATAGATAGAACCAGAAATAATAATATTTTATACCATATTAAAAAATTCTACTATACTAAATTGAATTTAGGCATCACAACATTGTTATGCACAATATGAAAAATGGATATTCATTTTGAAATTTGGATTCATTTTGAAAGATTACATTATAACACTGTTGCAGACATCAACCTTCATCTGCGACTGCAAAATCATAGCCAAAATTGTTTTGTTACTAAAGTTCTGCAAAGAACCAATGAAGAACCTTTACTTGAAGAGATCACACAGTGTAGTTTCCACTAAATGAAAGTGCTGCATGTGCTGTGGAGAGAGAGAGAGAGAGAGAGAGAGAGAGAGAGAGAGAGAGAGAGAGAGAGGGAGGAAAGGAGGTAGAGGTGTTTCTCTTTGAGGCAAACGGAAGAACATAACATAATGTGTGAGGAATATACATTGAATGTCAGGTGCTAAAAAAAGAACAGAAAATTATGTTATTTTGGGGATTCCTCTGGGAGAAATCGAGAGAGATTAAGAGAGAGAGAGGGGGAAGGACATCTGTTCCTAAAATAGGCCCTTGCAGCCGTGAAATCTGCAGTTCTGGCACTTTCAATAGTTTTCCTTAACTAATTTCGTACCCTGCGACCTTTCATGCTCTTATTACTTATTATTTGGCCAGATGGATGAAATATACTCGTGAGAAAAATTCACTATCGCTTCATTTAGTGTTGGTACAGCGCTTAATTTATTTCATAACTGGTTCAAGAATTGATCAAAGGATACATTTAATTCCACTGAAAACACTGTGCGAATCCCACCAAAGAGGAGCATGTGTTAAATGCTCTGGCCTGTTCTCTGCCTCAAGATGGAGTACATGAGACACTGTGTTTCCATGGAATCAAGTCTGGCGGCATGGCAACCAGTGTTCCCAGGGCAGTGCTTCAATTGATGTTCTAATAACCAAACATGGAATATCTGTGTTACTAAAGACAACGTCTACATATTTAAACGTTTATAAAGAGTCTCTTATAAAATAGAGTCTATAAATCAGCCTAAAGATGGTCTTTTTTTTTGGTTGTACCCAACATACTCATAAAGAGACTGTCTGACTGACACATAAAGCGGCAGGGATATGCGAAGTAGAATATACCAGAAGAATACACCACACAAATAGACTGCCGTGGAATAAAAATGTATTAAAATGATGATGTGGAAATCTCAGGAAATTATTCTGAAGAGTGTGAAATTTTACTCTATTACAAGAATTTCTGTCCATCCAAAAGTAACAATACTGATAATTCCATTTATACCATGGTCTGTCTAATTACTCGATTTTGATTGGCTGGAAGGTGTGCAATAAGAACGTTTAATGCACAGTCAGTTTAATCACTGTTCTATAGACCTTAAGCGCCAGAGAAACGAGGGCGCCGCCATCTTTAGAATATTGTCTTTTAACTTCTGTTTTTGCGGTCGCTCTGTATATTTCTATGGCGCTGCTGTCCAGAAGTAATTAGCTTTTTAAGTGGATTTACTTAATGTAAAGTTAACGAAAGATATCATGAGGATTGTAATGTTTAAAGCAGATGACTTAACAAATGTCCAGGCGCGCTGGAAGCTGTTTCATGCGAGGGGGGCTGGGGGCTGGGTTGGAAAATATGTGACGTCATTATGTTGTGGCTGACGACAAGACATGAAATTTCTCTGTACTGTATATGTGTTGTAGCCATTAAATAAAACATTTAGTTTCATATTTATGTTTAAATATTATAGGCTAATGTTATTTTTTAATGTAATCAATGTTGATTATGAAAGTGAGCATATGCAGCATGAGAAAGATAAAGATACATCATGAGATGCGCAATATGACTGGAGACATGGAGTGGGTAAGACATGATTTTGAACACTTCATTGAGTTTTGTTTTGTAGAAAGACTCTTTTTAAAAGATTTTCGTTTTGTATAAATTGTATCTTAATTTTGATCAATGTTTTATCAACCAATTGCCTGTATTTAATAAATAAGAAGCAAATATATAGCAGACAATGTAATAAGGCGCCGGCACAATCACTTGCATTGCACGTGAACTGGAGGGCGCCGAAACTCAGCTTGTGCATCACAGATTTGAGAAGTATAGGCTATCTATTATAGAAAGCTTGAAATGTCTTCTTTTAAAAAACAATTCAAAACGAAAAGAAATAGGCTAGGCTACTCTCTGATTATATGAAATCCATATGAAATGTGCATTTCTCTCTGGCGTTCATGGTGAGTCCGCATCGCCAACTTCATCTTTGCAGCGACACAGAAAACACCAGTTTATTCATAAACAATTTAATGTCTCCTTGCTATTTTTGACACATTAATACTTTTACCGGTTCTTTGTGGCAAGCTTTATGCGAGCGACCATGCGCTTGAGTGCGGCTATATTATGTACACGCTCATTATCCTGTATATAGCCTGTATATAGCCTATTTAAGTAATACAATTAATATAAAGGGGCGATTTGTCCACTAATGGCTTAAATGAACAACTACTAGTCGACTAGAAAAAAAACTTTAGTCGGAGGCAGCCCTTATTCCACATATTTTGGAACCAGCAGGCCATTCTGGGTTGAGCGAGCGACCCTGCGTAATGAGCGAGGGAGCGGAATATTCAGAAATGCGCTCTCCGCTCACATGCTCTGATCGGAACAAAGCATAAGAGAGTTATTAACGCTGTCCATTTATTTATTTTTATTTCACGTTTTTAAAGTACAATATTATGTTAGTCCACAGCCCCCCACTTGGGGGTGCTGATGCTATGACGAGGGGGCTGCAGCCCCCGCAGCACCCCCCTTCCCGCGCTACTGCAAATGTCAGTCGACCGGGAAGATTTTTAAACGAGCCGTTCATTCATAAACACGCAAAATCGCTGTGAAAATACAGACCAGAAGTCAAAAGACAAAGAGCGCAGCACTGAAAAGGGGCGGGGCTACAGAAGGTCTATATTAATGCGCTGTTTGAAGCGTTAGCGCACACACTCGCGATGCGCCTCGCACATGCACACATTCAGGTCCACAAAAACCCACACATTTTTGCAATAAAATAGCTTGGCTGCTGAATCGCTACATTATATTTTTCAGGAACAAGGGGGTTACATCGCTATTTTGAAATAATTAAACTCACAGCTTCATTGTCAACAGAACTGCTGTAGAGAGAGACGCTGAACACACAGACGCAGGTACGAATCGCTCTCTCTCTCTCTCTCTCTCTCTCTCGATAATTAATTAAAATAAATGCTATAAATAAGTCAAATAAGATGTAATCTTACGCACTACCAGGGCGTTTCTAGGTTTTAAAAACATCAGGGGCTGAGCCCGAAACATCAGGGACTGGGGGTGGGTAATAAGATAACATGATTCCATACAGATAATAATGTATATTGTAGGCCTATATGCAGGGGCACTGTAGCCACACCAGGCCATATCACCACACAGACACGGGCATTCAAATGTGAGGTAGTTAGGGGGGTTCGAGGGCATGCTCCCCCGAGAAAATGTGGATTTCTCGGACCTATATATGTGTATTTTAAGGTGTTTAAAAAAAAAAAAATAAAAAAAAAAGGATAACAATAGCTTTAAAAGCATGTCAGTGGGCAGTATCATAAATTATTTGTCAAGCAGATAACAGATTCTCAAACATGAGAATGAGGATAAATGATGACCTGAATGATCCATACAAATCGGAAATGCAGAATGTTTCTGCTTATTGTTGACAATACACAATCACATATTCCAAACAGGAATGGCCTTAAATGAGAAATCTTTCTAGGATTATTTTGCATAGATGTTACATTTCAATCAAACACCAGTGCTATCTTTTTGTGTCCAGAGGCAAATGAGCAATTTATATATAAGCATGATTGGTTTCAGCAACTTGTTTCTTTCTTGAGTTAATCAATGTTTTTGGCACTAATCAGTTCAATTAAAGTTCAATTGTTCACTCATAAAGACAGTCACTTGTCGCCACCTACTGGCTTAATGATGCAAGTTGTGCAAACACAGACAAGCGGAATGATACAAACGGTGAAAAGGCTGATAATGGTGAAATATTCGAACACATTCGAGGACCATATATATATATATATATATATATATATATATATATATATATATACTTATAAATTTTGCTTATAGTTTCTGTAATTAGCAAAGAACATCTGTGTTAAATAGGAATACATTAGCCCCGTTTACATGTAGCATTGTATTCCGATTATAACCAGTTTAAAAGTCCAATCAGAATGAAAATGCTCCATGTCAACACCTCAATTGGAATAAAAATGCTCAAACCGATTGAAATTTCAGTCGGATTGAAGGGGGTGGAATAAACCTTTTCATGAACCGATCAAATGAAAGATTACACCATGTAAACGAGCTGATCCGATTACTTTGAGTGTACGTCTTTCTGCGCATGCCTGGTTTTGCGCCAGATAATTCTGTCAGCTAACATAATGCCTTCTGTTTGTGACCCGATGCAAAAAACTATGCACGCTAACCATTACCATAGTAAACATGGTAAATATGAACGCTTAGAAATCAGCGAAATCAGACAAATCAAGAAATCAGACAAATCATATAGTTATCATAATCCTGTTTTTATTTTATCTGTCAATAGCCTACGTCTCGTCTCTTTATACCGGACTATCCTCTTTATCTTTGACTGAAAATATAACTGTATCCTTCTGGGAGAGAGTGCTAAAGCTCCTCAGGTAATATTTTTGATGGCATATTTGTAGAAATTATCATTCTTTCTAAATGTGATGTAAATATGTCCTGTAACTAGGCTACCAAATAAACAGAAACAGACGCGACTGAATAAGTTGCGTGTCTTCTTTCTTTTGTGAAATAGACGTTCACAAACGTCATAAACGGTAAACCACTTTATTTCTGAGTGACTAATGTGCAATTTTGACACAAATTAATTCATTATGATCAATGTGTCGCTTTTTATTGTAAACCTGTGGTAAAACATCGATTCTTGGGTTTTAAATATTCAATTAAACAACAAAAATGCCAGCAAACGGTCGCTCTTGTTTTGCGATCACGCTGTTCCCAGTGATTTCTTTCTGATTAGTTTTCTGATAAAACTTCCATTTTGTTGGTGAAATGATGGGTTTGTGTGACGTTGTTCCAGAGAGGCGTGTTTCGGGCGTGTTTTAAGTGAAGCGCTGTGGAGCTTCTGGCCCGAGGCTATTAACCTGGCACGGCCCGTTTAAAGCCCTGGCTCGCACTGGCCCGACAGTGGAAACGCGGCTAATGCCTACAACTAACGCAACGATTAAGTGATGCACCATCTTGACAGGATTGAAAACGTGGGAAATAATGAGCTTCCAGATCCGGCAGACAAGTGTGCGCATGTCACAAAATGATTTCGATTGAAAGCGTCAGCACATGTAAACACCAGATCGGTTTAGATAACATCCCATGTAAACAGTCAACCGGAATCCGTCAATCAGAACGATCTTAATCAGAATAGCAAAAATGTGTGCATGTAAACGGGGCTATTGTAATAATGTTAATCAAGCTGACTAAATCACAACACTGCGCGGCAGTTCACTAGCCTGACTACGTCCGACTTCGTACTTCCGCTCAATTTCAGTTCGCTTCTGTACTCAGTCTGAGATAGCGACCTATCTCCCAGTTTTCCTCCGGCCTCAAAACAGCCGGCCAATCAACGAACAGAGGGCGGGCTGAGAGCCGTGACGTAGACGCTGATTGTACCGTGGATGCGTAGATTTACTTCACATAATCTACAAAAGTCGTTCACAGCCATGTTCACTCCGGTATTTCGCTCGATGGTTTTGTTTTCGCATCATATGTGTTTACAGTGGAAGTTCGATGCGGCTGAGCCGGCGCATAACGTGATTGGCTTACGGGTAACCAATGATTTTAAACTTCAGACAAGCGCCCCCCGAAAGGGAGGTTGATTCAAAGGGAACAGAATGCTAGATCTAAAGAGCTACATGCAAAATAAACTTGGCTGAATAAAAATTGCTTGCATTATTCATGATACAATGCAAGCTCATTATAGCTATCATGTGCTCTTACGATTATAAATCTGACACTTTTTGAGGTATAATAGATAGCATAGGCCTAATAGTGTTCCGCTAGGACATAGCCTACAATATGTTTTAAAATTGCCCTCATCCTTGTAATATTATGAAAAAGATGAAAAAGGAAATTGAAAAAAAAATATGGAAAAAGACCCTGACTTGCACATAGGAGCAAATGATAAAGAAACCAGTGTAATGATCTTAAAAACACTGCTGCACCATAATAACAGCCTACTCAATCATAAGGCTCTGTTCCAACATAAAGCAAGCTACCCTGCTGATTACTACCTATAGGAAGCTGCTTTTTTTGTCATGGAACTTCATGAAAGTTCAACTTCATGCGATTTCACTCCATGGCATTAGCAATGTTGAGGAGCTAATTTTATACTTTTATATACAAATACTGCATTAGATTTTTTTTATTTTTTTTATTTTTTTTTTTACAACATAGTATATACACACAACAATATCAGTTCAAAACTTGGGGTCTGTAAGATAAAAAAAAACAAAAAAAAACATAACATTGAGTCTCTTATGCTCACCAAGGCTGCATTTATTTGATGAAAAATACAGTATTATTACAATTTTAACAGTCGTTTAAATATCAGTGTTGAAATTTCAAAAGAACAACATGCTTGAAATTGATTTTTGTTGTTGTTGTAACATTATAATTGTATTAAATGTCCTTTTTTTATATGTAATGCCTTACTGAATACAATAATAATACATAATTTTATCAATTCATTCTGGGATTGCCATCCACTAATGTGACAGTTTTATAATCTGGCAAAAAGAGGATATCTTAAAAGGCATACAGTAACTATATTGCCCAACTGTTGGTGTGTCAGCATGTGTCAGGACTCGGAGCGTGTCTTAAAATACTGCCTCTGTAGGCAGCTGATTGGATTTTTGATCAGAGCAATGTAGATGTCTTGTTCTGTTTTTAGTGAAGATATACGGGTCAATTACGCTGCAGTGAATATTCCCCGAGGTCTATGCAACAATGCAAATGTATATGCAACATCAGGTTAAGCTCCTGCTCACAGCTCCTGTCTTGTTAGTATGCAATCACCTGCTTCCAGATGTTTGTACAAACACGCACTTCTTCAAATGTATGAACAGAGCCTTGCCTGTTTCTCTCTCTCTTTCTGTCTCAAACGGGTGATAACTAATCAGAGCTGAGTGTTTGCTTCTCCTCTCAATATCACCTGGCACACCAGAATGCAGATCAGTACCTGACAAATAGCTTGTCACTCAAGAGGGGCACGCTATTATTTAGAGACAAAGACACACTTGCACACTTTTGTCTGGGACATGTGAATGAGAAGGCGACACTCGATTTCACAGTTTAATGAAAGGTTTTCAAATGGGGGTCAAATTAGTTTTTTTGGGGGGGCATTGTGGTCCATTCTCTTGAAAATAAATGAGTCAAGATTGACAAAGACACCAGTCATCTGCTCAATGCACACTTCAGCACCAATGATTTCTCTACAAAGGTGCAATGCACATTGAGTCTGAAAATAAATTTAGAGATGGAGAATTGAAGATACTGTAACAGTTACACATACACACACACACACACACACACACACACACACACACACACACACACACACACACACACACACACACACACACACACACACACACACGAAATAAACATGACCTAGCCCTAAAAGACAGCTCACACCTATTGGAAACCGAGCCTTTCTTGCTATCTGTGAATGCACTATGTATTCTCATCATGTGCATGCACACAGTAGATACTGATACGCTTCTGAGTTTGCATTAAGTAACAAGATGGTGCCTTTAATTTCCCTTCTTGCCCTTTACATCATGTTTTTTAAGAGGACTTTTGGTATTCAAAGCGCACAGCTCGAGAAAGGATAGTGGTCATTCATCAGTCCTGTCAATTTCACACTGCAAACACATACAGGTTTATCCATTGAACTTGAGTCATTCAAACGGCACTTCCAAACCTCTTTCCGCTCCTCACTCAACGCTACGACAACATTCCTCCAAATTATGACTTATGCTAATGGCTCCCGAAAGACCATAATGAGAAGTGAAATGGCAAAAGAGAAGTCGTTGAACCACACAGATAAACACAAGGGGATGTTAATGGCCACTGCAATGAAAAGTCAATAGGAAACATGAATGTCTCGATCCGCTGGGCCATCGCGGGTCCATTTGTATCCCAGTGGACTATAGCTAATGCACAATCACGGCTTCAAACACAAGAACCCAATGAATAATGCACTTGATGATGTTTGCTCTCTGAAATGACACAGATCCAGATCCTCATGAGCTGCCTGAGGGATCAGACCCCAATCTAAGAGAACCGTTATCGAGTTTGTATTGAGCGTAATGAAAGCGAGCGGAGACCCATTAGCGATGGGTGTTAATTTAGCCTGAGGACAATTTGCAAGAGTCATATATATTTAAAACTAATTCCTCACCCGTTATGTGGGCGGTATTGATCATTCCGTCTACTCTTTACCATCTGGAAATTAGCACTGTCTTTGATACTGTGCAAGGAAATATATATATTTTAATAAAATAATGTGGTATTGGTTATATTCATGCCCCATGAAACATTCATATATTGGAGTGTTTTTCTAAAATAAAAGCATTTTAAGTTTGAAGAATCACATAAGTCCAAGCATATTCTCGCAAATTCTGCAGTCAGTGCAGTTTAGTTTTGATATAGTACGGTGGCCCAGTAGTGCACAACACAACGAAATTTAAAAAGCAAACATAAGTTCACAACACAACGAAATGAATCCACAACACAACGAAATGAATCCACAACACAACGTAAATGAATCCACAACACAACGAAATAAAGCCGCAACACAACGGAAATGCTCCCGACCACTAGAGGGCTCTCAGAGCGCGATAAAGTTAGTTTTCCACCTACATTGTTAGATTTTGTGACCTACATCAGGCATCAGGCATCTAGATGAAAATACACAAATCACACAGCATGCAGTATATTAAAAGAAACATGTACTCTCCATTTGCTCTCAATTTAATCTCATTGCCTTGTCTGAGAAGAAGTCGAGATATTAATACATTTTTTTTTTATTTAGGGAATAAGAGAGAGAAAGGAAGGAGAGAGGAAGAAAAATGAGGAAGAGACTAAAGGGTCAGAGGTAATTAACCTTAAATGACTGTTTACTTTAACGATCCTCCAGGGTCATTAAGATTGGAGCGCGCTGCAGTCTGCAGTTCATAAAAACATGTTTAATTTTTCATTTGCTGTAACGCTATACCAACACATTCCTAGCCGTAATATTTCATTGCCGCTGGATATTTCCAATACTTAAAAGATTCTGCAGAAAGATTGGCCACTTTTTTGGGGTGAGTTTTGAGGAATCATTGGGCTGGGGAAAAAAAAGGCACACACACACACACAAAAGCTGTGTACACACTGGTCTTCAGCTGTTTGATTCACTCTCTGCTGCTCTAAGAGACTGTGTACACACTGTAACACAGACTCATGTAAAATACATGATGTGTTTAATCTGACAAATGTCCATCACAGGCAGTGCCTTTGTACGGGCGGATTTACGCTTTCGGTCAGATTCAAACATTCACTCAAACATTTCTATGTTCAGAATACCTATTGTACGGTTTCTTAGTACTTAGTGTATATATATATATATATATATATATATATATATATATATATATGTATATGTATATGTATATGTGAACTTTGCACATAATGTACATCTTCTGTATGAATTGGAATACCTTGATGACTTACTACATTTGTAAATTAAAAAATGGAAAGTTCTGATTGGAAAATGCATATAAACACACCTGTAATTGGCTGGCTGCTATATTAATCTTTATTAAAGGGACATTGTGTAGGAATTTCTCCCATCTAGTGGTGAAATTGTATTTTGCATTCAAACGAATAATGCTCTCCAGCGCCTCACTTTTTCAAATGCGCGTTGCATCTACGGTTGCCGTTATGTACCTAAAAGCTATGACAGGATGTCTTATAATAGCACTTCGAGTTTTTCTTCGGGTGAACATGTTTGTTATTTAAAACAAACTGAAACTTGAAACAACGAAAAAAAGAATGTTACAGTATGAACTACTGACTGTCAAAAACATTAACTATGGTAATTAGTAGTAATGCCTTCTTTACTCGTTATATTTTTTGAAGTATGTACATTGTTAGATATCATCATCATCAGAGCCTTCTCTAACGTTACTTTACTCAATAGCTGCTATTCATCAAAGAGCCTGTTTAACTTTTAACTATAAATGTTCGACTGTCTATATAATAAAGTACACAACCAAGCAATGAAAAAAAAGCTTGTAATTAAGACTGTAACATTGACTTACCTGTCGAGAAGAAAGCAGGCAACTTCAGGGTCTCTTTTGAAAGCTTTCTCCTGCATTATATCCCGACATTAACCCTTGTTTTTGTAATCTCCGGTCACGTTTCCTTTTACGGTCTATTTTGGACTTTTTCGACGACGAGGACTCCTTATCCTGTGACTCATATGTATGTATGAATGAACGGTGTATAAATAACCGTGCAGTGCAGCCTTTTAAACTTGCCGGGGCAGTGACAAGCGCCTCTCACTGCTCTGCGCCTCCGCTTCTGCTGGCTTCAGTCACGTGACGCTGGCTCTGAACGAAACGCGTTGTGGAAACGCGTTGGCCTAGTACTTTTTGTCCCTCTCTGCTATTATAGTTTTTCAAGATGGCGGAACTACATGGAAGCCTCCGTGGACTTACCCGTCCCATGTATATAAAGATAATAAATTCTTCGTTTACGAGGATTAGTCTGAACATTGGCATAGGTATTTGTACACCATTGAGGGCATATTTATGAATAAAAATATAGATTTTAGATAATAAAATACCTAAAAAGCTACACATTGTCCCTTTAATGTATCATGGTGATATATTGCCACATAAATAGCCTGCAATTAAGATATTGAAGTATATTAAAAAAGTTATGAATTATGAATGCACAAAAAAGCATAATAATGATAAAATTGCACCGCTCTCTGAATTAAAAATGCATGACATAATAAGGACACTTGACAACAACTGAGTATACTATTTTACATCACAGCATGTAGTGATATCTACTCTAGTATTTTAGTATAGTATAAACTATTCACCACTTAATTAAGGTCTGAGATGAAAGACAGCAGAAAGGGAAATAGAAAAAAACTATAAGAAATCTAATGTAATATAACAACTATATTGCAATCTGAATGTTGCTTACAAAATAACATAAGATATGAAATTAAATAAATAAAATAAAACAGACAAGGTGGATCCAGCTATAACCAGCCAATCTTGGTGCGATTGACAGAGCACGTGTGCCTTCATTTGTACCTCATGATGTTTTAATAAGTAAAACATCAGTTATGCAGATGAGAATTGTTACTTCTCACAGTAAACAAGAACTTGAGATTTCAAGAGCCCATTTTAAATTCTGCTTCTTGAAACTAAACTACAGAATTATGCGTGCAAAACCCATTTGAGATCTGTGTTCTCAAATAAACCCCAAAACTCTTCTGACAATAAATCTCCAGCATTCACCTGCTGAGAGATTTAGCAAGCGTTCTCGGCAATACACTTAAAGAAACAGTCCCCCAAAATGACTATTGCACTCCATCTGAGATGGTAGAGCCTTGGGATTCTATTTGACACACATATTGGCATGATTTAAGCTCACATCTTATTAACAAAAGCATCTCATGTGCAAGCCTCACTCCTTCAGGAACGTTAACAATATTGTAATATTCTCTCGCACTAATCGGACAGGCTTCTCATACATAGTCAAGCCGTCCTGCGCCTCCCCGTTCTCCACAGCGTGAGCTGTCAAACTCAAAGCCTTTGATAATACTGCTTCCAACTCTTTGAAGTAATTTAAATACAGTTGGCTCCGTGTTGAATTAAATACAATCGGATGGATATACTTCTGCACAACGAAAATGAAAAGAGAGGTTGTGTCACAACGGGTCTTTTTGGGCATCAAACCGAGCTGAGCCGAAGAAAACAAATTCACAATTAATTTAATCTTTAGAGAGTTGTCAGAGATATGGCCAGGAGAGTGTACTGCGTGTGCTCTGATATGTTAGTCGAATTAAAAGCAACATGCAATCACAATTGCACAATTCTCCCACCATAGACATATTGGGCCCGATCTTACACCCGGTGCAATGCAGTGCCATGCGCGACCCAAGTGTTGTTTAAATAGCAATTTTTTTTATGCCCATCTGTTCGCCCATGGGCGTGCTGGTCTGAAAATGAGGTGTGTTCAGGCGCATTGTTGGCTCGTTGCTATTTTGAGGCAAATGAAATAGACTAGGCCACTGACCAACAAAAACCTGGTCTAAAGTCCTGGTCAAGGTGAGATTACACTTGCTAAGTCAATGGCCAATATTTTTATTGTTATTTAAAGAGCGCATTAGTAATGTGCGCCTATAGGCGGGTCGACAACAAAAATAAAAGGATCACAATGTAAAAGATTATTATTGTGTACATAAAGATATGGTGGAATCCGGCTTGTCCCGTAGATGGTCTGCTTGCGCTTTAACCTCACGCACGAGCAGATCCGTTTGCACTCTGGAGATGCGTGTGTTCAGTCTTTCCGCTTGCAAATCTGCCATGTAAATAGCGAATCCGCCATGGCACGAGCGCAACTGGCTTTCAAAGGGAATGGGAGATGAGACTCTGATTGGTTTATTGCACGTTATGCCCAAAACACACAACATTAGTCATTAAGAGAATAGGGATAACCCTTTTAGACCATTCACCGCGCGCGCTGACCATTTTTCCCGTTGTTAAACTAGCAAAAGTGTATTCAGACATGCCCTAAGTGCACTTCCGCCCTGCGCTTTAGACCATGCGCTTAGATCGTTAAATTAGTTAAAGGGATAGTTCACCCAAAAATGAAAATTCTGTCATCATTTACTCACCCTCAGGTTGTTTCAAACCTGTATGAATTTCTTTTTTCTGCTGAACACAAAGGAAGATATTTTGAAAAATGTCTGTAACCAAACAGTTGATGGACCCCAATGACTTCCATAGTAGGAAAAAAAAATACTATGGAAGTCAATGGGGTCCATCAACTGTTTGGTTACAGACATTTTTCAAAATATCTTCCTTTGTGTTCAGCAGAAAAAAGAAATTCATACAGGTTTGAAACAACTTGAGGGTGAGTAAATGATGACAGAATTTTCATTTTTGGGTGAACTATCCCTTTAAACTCTAACCCTAACAAAAAAAGACCTGTTTTGTGTGAGTAAAAATGTCAAAATAAAATTAAAATTGTACTTAATGGTTAAATCTTATGGTTAATTATTTTGCATCATGCATATTATTCCAAAGAAAAATAATAATAAATTACATTTTTATTTGCGGCCATCACTAAGTCCTCTTATTTTTAATGATCCAATCAATTCCTTATAAATAAAATCAAGTCCCACTCTATTTTTCCTCACTGAATGTTCAGTTCTGTTTAAAAAAACAAGATCACACTGAATTAAAATTTGTTGTAAATGTGTTTCATTTTGACCTTCACAACCTGACATCAAAATAAACCAGCAGAACCGTGGACAGGGTGATAGAATGAAAAGGGGAATAATGGGTAATGAATTTGGCAAAGATTGTTCTGAGACAAGGTGAGATTACACTTGCAAACTTCACTTTACTTCGCAGTCTCACACATCGACTTGAAGATAGATACACTCAGGTGCACAATGCCCAGAGGTCTTTTATCTGTGCGGATGCCGTTTCAGTGTGTGACAGGAGGGTGTGGAAACCCATTTCTCTCTCAGAGTGAAAAACAAAACGGGTGATTGTAAAAATCAAATTTGAAATAAGAAATAAAGGGAGGCTAAAGGAGGACACTCAGAGGTGATTTTCAAGTAGAAATTTGGAGTCCAAGAGAGGAGAATGATGGGAAATGACCCATCATCATCACCATCACCTGCCCACTTGCCACAGATTCTCGGTAAGAGGATCTGGCAACCACACGCACATCATCAGACAGCTGCGCTCACACATTTACACTCGTACTCACATTTGGCCTCGTTCTTATTCTCATGCAAACACCTACATCGGCCAAGTGTGTGTGTGGGCATACATTAGACACCAGGAACCACTCGGCTGGCACCAAACACAAACACACAGGGGAATGCCAGCTGTGGTTCCCCATCTGGGCCGCTGTATGTTTGCGCCAGTGCTGGGGTAGAAGACACTTAGAAACTTTAGCTATAAACTTTGTCACACCTTATGATGTCCTTAACTACTATGTACTTACATCAAAAGCAAGTGCAATGTACTTATTGTGTTCATATTGTATTGCAAAACACTTGTGCTGCTATTGAGGTGTGATTTGGGTAAGGTTAGGGACAGGTTATGGCTCATTGGTTCTTGCGGAAGCTCAGACGTGCTGCATAACACGAGAATGAACCTCACTGGTTCTCGTACGTCAAGCAAACATGCTTGAGCTTCCCTTTACCATATCTGATATGTGCGTTGATGAATGTTTACATGTGAATAAAAGCTTAAATTCAGTCTGTTCATCATATAAGGCAATTGTGTCTCTTCAGAAAATGTCCATATTGATTAGTTTTAGGATCTTTTTAAGAACTTTTTAAAGCGTCAAAGTGTGAGTTGCGTAGCTGTCAATGGAGGGACAGGAATTCCTACATTTCATTAAAATATCTTCATTTGTGTTTCGAAGATGAACGAAAGTCTAATGGGGAATTGATGACAGAATTTTAATTTTTTGGTGAACTAACCCTTAAACCACAACGTTTGATTTTAATAATGCATTAGTATGGTATTGTTTATTGTTACAGTATTAATAAAATTGGGCAGTACTTACTGCACAGTCAGCAGAAAGCTAGCATTCCATTCTAAACACAAATCCATGTGATTCATTAACAAATCTGATTGAATCATTTGATTTTTTTGCTTAAAATTGTGCTTGAAGAACCAAAAAACTCAAAGATGGAAGAACGTGAGAGATTCTTACAGTTTTGTGCATTGATTAAATAACAAAAAGTGGATGGACCAACTAACAGCAATTTGGAAGAAAATCACTCACCCCAAGTGGAAGATACAGTAATTTAAATTACCCCGTAAACTGGTGAAGACCATGTTAGGTCAACTGTAATGCTGCAGCACAAGGAGACATCTTAAAGACAAACAGAAAATGAGAAAGAATTATGAGAAGTTTCATGATAATGACAGGCCGGCAGAACAATTAAACACAGATTTATTTCTCTGTGACGAAGATTAAGCGAGCACACTGAAAATACTGGTTCTAGTGTCATAACACTCCTCCAAAATCCCATCTTTGAAGCTTGCATCCCAACTGGCTCTTTAATCTCTGACCTTGATTCCGGCGAGGCATGTTTAAGGCTAAGCAGATGCCATGAAAGGCTCTGAGGAATCAGAAATACTTTAATAAAACCACTTTGAAGATTCAAAGATTTTTTTTTCTCCCTACAAAAATAAAAATTCAACACCCCTCCCTCCGTCCCTCCATTCTTTTTTCTCGAAGGCCTCCCTCTCTCTTTTATGTTACTGAGCCGAAACTTCGGAATCTGCCATCAGGCCACTATCAGTGAGTGGAGAGACCGATTTAGTGGTTGATGAGCAGTCAGGCATGGGCGACCTCCACAGCGGGACCAGAGCAAACCACTCTCCCAGCAGCCCTTAATGGACAATATTATGTGAAATTGTCCCTATTGTTGAGAAGCATGGAGTCAGGAAGTATCAAGGCGAAAGAGAAGCATCTGTCTCAGCTTGAGTGGAAAGCCTGTTCGATTAGACTGGATTCTGAGTGGTTCCCTTTGTGTAAACAAGGCATGGATGTTAAACGTTATATTGCAATCAAGTACTTGAGAACAAGAGCAGTTAAGGATTTTGAGAGGAAACCAACATTTGTACGTACAGTGTTGAGGGAAAAAAAGTTAACTAACCTACAAGCCACTGACAAAAAATTGGGCTATGAAGCTTTAAATATCTAACTAATCATCTTAATCAGAAAATCGCAGTTAGGGTAAAATAATTACACTTGAAAAGATACACAACATTCAACCTAAAAAAGACATAAATACGTTTTAGAAGTAAAAAATAGTAATTAGCAGTAACATTTAAAATATACAGTATATATAAAAGTACTATCTGGAACACTGCACAGAAACTTCAGTGAATTGTTCTTTTGAATCAGTTTATTTACCATCCAAATGAACGATTCACAAGAATGAATCAGACTTACCAGCACTATTTTGGAAATTAGTTATTAAATTAAATTATTGGAAAAGCAACACTATTATGAAAATAGCTGAACTGCTTATAAATGAAGTTAGCAGCATCGCTATTTTACTTTGATTTTACATTTGGATAGACACAGCGACTGTGTATCACCATTTGCACAGCTTCTAAAAAATAAACTCTTTCACAAGTGGACAATTTTACAAAAATACTTTCTATAGAATGGATCTGACAATAACCAGTCTTAATTTTCCACATTTTCTGATGTAAGAGAAAACTAATCACAACTAATTTCAGGCTTCTTGGACCCTTTTTTAAATAACAGCGTTTACATTTTAGAATTGCCCACCTGCTGATATTGTACATATCAGTGTCTATCCAAACACAAATAACTGGTCTTGTGCTAGAACCACTTCTTACATGCCAATGAATATTAATGGGATTTCTGTCTGAAAGAACAAGGCACACTACCACAACCCCTAAAAGTGTTTTCTGACACATAGCTCATCCCGAGAGGTCAAATAACCGAGTTGCTCTTTGTACTTGAGCATCTCGGCTCATCAGTTAACCATATGGTCATGAATGCCGATTAAGGCCTTTGAAACAGTATATTACATATACTGTTATTATGCAGGATCTCTTTTGTGATATGTGTGCTAATGGGGGACCTTGAAATGACCAACTTTTAAAAAAACAAAAAACAAAACTTAATTTTTTTTTTTTCAATTACTTGTTTTTAAACTGAAATCACTGTTAAGGTGAGGGAAGCCCATCATCCAGCAATATTTCACACAATGAAACTGCAAAAGAGAACAAATTGAATAATAAAACAGCAGCTTTGAGTTGACAACAAAAGCTCTTCCACTCTTACTTAACAATCACATTTTATTAGAGACATGAATGCCTATTTAAAAACCCAACAGACAGGGTTATCATCAGCTAAAACATGAAACTAATATAAAATACTTACCACAAGATAAATGAACTAAACAAAAGAACAAATAAATAATTAAGAGTCACCTGACCTTTCTTGTGAAATAATACATCTGACCTGCAGATGGTGATATAGCATGTGCTGCAGGTTCATTTGCTCACTGCACATAAAACAAATGTGATCAATTTAACAGAAGTAGCAGTGACTGCACCATTCTGTGGGCAAAAAGCATTGTTCTCAATTGATGTGGATTTAAAATTAGCTGTGTATTCTGAGTAAATACAGTCTCTGCAACATATAAACTATAGCCTACAACTAATACTTCATTGAATAGTTGATGTTTAAACGTACAGTATGGAATTTTTCACCACTAGGGATCGCTAACCTATTTACAATAACAAAGGCGTAGTTTGATGACGCAACATTTGCTAAGAATTATGGATCTTGTCGTCAACGTCAAGCCGACCGATCTAATCTATGGATAATGTTTATGGATGACTGAATACATCGATGCTTTTATCACGACTGTGATATGAAGCAGTTCGGGATTGCTAAGAGACAGCTATCAGCTCCACACGCGACACGAGTCCCGCATAAGGAATATGGACATTTACATTACACGCGAGTGCAGAATTACTACTCACAGTCACAGGTCAGTTTATTAGACAAATTAAACTTGTGAGGTAACGCAGCGTTGTTTCACTTGGTCTAACATTACACTATCACACTAAACTGCATTTGAATGTGTTGAAATGTATGTGTTAGTTTGTCTGTATGAGACTAACGTTAGCAGTAAGCTACATCAACATTAGAATAACATACAGATCATATTCTAACATTTCATCATGTTGAGCTATATAACATTGATTAGTTTTATGTAAATGTGCTCACCTGTTTAATAAAGTACATGTAGAAGCGGTCGAAGTCTCGGACGTGGAGCTCTCGTTTATATACTGTCTATGGGAGCTCTAGGCATCTCGAAAACACCGCGCTGATATTGATTCTCGTTTTAGTTCTCCTTTTGTATCCAAAGTCTGCTTGCCATGGTCCATAATGTTTGAACGAAACAACAACAGCGTGCAAATAGACATTGCGAACTACCGTCAGTCGCTTTGGTTACTATCAGAGGGCTCTGGTTCATAGCTCTGGTTGCCATGGCAGTACGAGCGGAAACCAGGGACAACGCGGATATGACGCCATTGACGGCGACAAAACGGAAATAAAGAAACGGGACGTTTCTCGAATTAAATTACAAATTTCTCCTGGTTTGAAAGTTGTTGGAAACAGTCGGGATAATGTAAGTACAAAACAAAAAAAAAATATATAACATAGATATAGTGATTTTTGCTATTTTTAAAGCAAAAAAGTTACATATTGTGGCTTTAACCAGTGCCGGATTCCTATTTGTAGTTAAAGTGAGAAATTGGCCTACTCATATTTTCCCCATGACATCTTTCATATTTTAAATGTCAATCTAAAGTAACTAGACCAAAACAAACTGAAAATCAAAGTACATTCGAAAATAGTACAAAAAAAAGTATTACGATCAAGAAACACTATAAGATTCAACAAAGGTATGATGTTGGACATGCAATGTTTTTGCATACAATATGGCACACTTATGGGCATTATATTTAAGCCAAGCTTACAACAGCAAACCTGACATTAAGACAAACAGCCTCTTCTGAGGAACATCAGCATATAGCAATGAACCAGATCTTGTGGTCTACATTCTGAATTCTTTTCCTGTTTGTTATTTTATGATTATACAGTTCATTATTTATTACTTATTTTCTTCCTGTTTAATGAGCTATTTTTCTGCAAGCTAGGAACCGGCAGTAGACAAGTCATTAATTAATATAATTTTTAACCATCCTTTGTCATTATGATTTTATCACACCATGCAGTTTCTATACAGGGTGAAATGAATCAATCAACTGATAGGCTACTGCAAAAACACAACAAAATCAACTTACTAATGTTTGTGCTATTTTTGTCCCTCCAAAATGATGTCACTTCCTGGAAGAACGTCATAGGATCTGACAACAAAGGCTGCGTTCCACGATATTACAAGAGTCTACGGAAAGTGATAGAGGACAAAAAAGTAGGTATAGATTGATTATAGAAGGAAAACGATATAAATAATTTGATATAAAACTTCAATACAATTTTAATAATATATAAATAAAAATATTTTTTAAATAAAAATAAGTATATATGTACACATTAAAATAAATATAAACGTAAAAATATAAATAAGTATATATTATAAATAACTCTTTTACATACACTCACTTCAACTTCACTTATTTGAACTGCCCTTTCAACTGCTAGTTAACACAACTATATAATCAGCCAATCACATGGCAGCAACTCAGTGTATTTAGGCATGTAGACATGGACAAGATGATCTGCTGAAGTTCAAACTGAGCATCAGAATGGGGAAGAAAGGTGATTTAAGAGACTTTGAATGTGGCAAGGTTGTTGGTGCCACATTAATAACTGCTGATCTACTGGGATTTACACACACAACCATCTCTAGGGTTTACAGAGAATTGTCAGAAAAAGAGAAAATATCCAGTGAGTAGCAGTTCTGTGGGTGACATGCCTTGTTGATGCCAGAGGTCAGAGGAGAAAGGCCAGAATGGTTCAGTTGATAGAAAGGCAACAGTAACTCAAATAACCACTCGTTACAACCGAGGCATGCAGAAGAGCAACTCTGATTGACAACACGTCAAGCCTTGAAGCAGACGGGCTACAGCAGAAGAACACACACCGGTGACACCAACAAATCTGCTGCAACTGCATGATGCTGTCATGTCAATATGGACCAAAATCTCTGAGGAACATTTCCAGCACCTTGTTGAATCTATGCCATGAAGAATTAAGCCGTTCTAAAAGCAAAAGGGGGTCCAATCCAGCAGTAGTGCAGTGTACATAGTAAAGTGACTGGTGAGTGTGCATAAATATGTAGTTTAATGTTTTATCTAATACACTGTGACACAAAGGAACACATGGCAACATTTTCTGTCTCACTTACAATCATTTATAATATCCAAGTGCTCTGGAGCCATAAACTATTTGATATGACTGGATGGATGCTGCCACTATTGATTTTTCTAGAATGTAGCCAGCTGTGCGTATTGAACTGGTATTGATGGGATTCAGTCGGCCATTCATACCACAACATATGTCACACATCTACCGCACCACCTGAGATTCTATTTCTTTTTATCATGTGGTGAAAATAGCATCAGATTTGCTGTGTGTGTGTCGGCGTCGGCATGTGGTCTTTGAACACGTGACTTCTGAGCTGGCATGGAAGGTGTGTGTTTTCTATTACATTGTGATTCAAAATGCACTTTCTATTGTGGTTCTGAACAATGCGTATACATGTGAGATGATGTATAGTGTGCCTGTGGAAAATCAATAGGGGAAAACGTCAGTATGGTTGTTACACCGTCACTTATGCATTCCTCCTTTAACATATTCAAACAAATGACATCAGAAAGACGCACTCATGCCTACACTCAAAATGTAATTTGATTCAGCTATTGGACTGACGATGCACGGTGATGTAAGACAGTCAGGCCCCTGCGTATCTCATCGATCAACCCACAATGAAAATCAAGCTGAGAGCTGATGAAAAATGTGTGTGGGAAGCTGTGATGCATTCTGGGAAATGGCTTCGGCCCATCAGTCTCCTGCGGCTCTCAAGTGTAAAAGAAGAGAAAGAGGAGATTCCTCAGCATGAGGTTTATGTGGTTTGTAAACTTGTATGTAACATCAGTTGTGATAAATGCGTTAGTCCTTCTTGTTGCCTTTCATTTTCCATGCAATGTGGAGTTCATGGAAACTACATGAAATAGTGTTATTGCTTGAAAATATTCCATTACACTACAGCTCTTAAATTTCAATATCCTTTCTGCATATTCAAACTGTTTTGTTTGTAAAGACATTCTTCATTATGTCTTTGAATATGTATGTAATGAATCATATGAATAATGCATTGATTTCTCTTTGCTGTACAACATCTTCAGGCCTCGATTTCATGCCTGTGATCAAAGCTGAATTTTCAGCATCATTACTCCAGTCTTCAGTGTCACATGATCCTTCAGAAATCATTCTAATATGCTGATTTTCGCTGCGCAAGAAACATTTCTTATTATTATCAGTATTGAATTTTTTTTTTTTTGCTGCTTAATATTTTTGTGGAAACCATTATACAAAAGTTTGGAAGTTCTTTTAAATTTTCTGTACATCAAAGACTAAATAAATAACTATTAAAGGGTTAGTTCACCCAAAAATGAAAGTTTTCTCATAATTTGCTCACCCCTTATGTTGTTTCAAATTCGTAAGACTTTTGTTCATCTTCGAAAAACAATTGAAAATATTTTTATGAAATCTGAGAGATTTCTGTCCCTCTGTGAATAAAAGCCTACATTCAATCTGTTCATCATATAAAGTGATCGTGTCTCTTCAGGAAATATGGACTAAACCACTCATATTCATATGGATTAGTTTTATGATCTCTTTATGAACTTTTTGAAGCGTCAAAGTAGTAGTTGCGTAGCTGTCAATGGAAGGACAGAAATCGTACTCGGTTACTAACGTAACCTCGGTTCTCTCTAGAGAGGAAACGAGTACTGCGTAAATCTTACGCTAGGGGAAAATCTCTTTTCCGCGAGATACTGAAGCCAAAAAATTATCCTTAATTTTGAAATAATGTAAAACGCGTTGCGGCAGCATGCAGACACAGGCGAGACGGCTTGTGCGCCTATTGGCTGCCCTGCGGCAACTGCAGCAGCCTATCGATAAGGCCCACTCGTGACGTCAGCTCCAATGGGGGCGCTTCGCGCCCAATACGTCACGTCCCGCCAGAATGGGCGTGGTCTAGGGCTATAAACATAGCTTCGAGAGGCTAGCTCACTGGTTTTTCATCGCCGAAGCGAACCAGAGCGTGTGCAGGCACGGCAAGATACGCAGTACTCGTTTCCTCTCTAGAGAGAACCGAGGTTACGTTAGTAACCGAGTACGTTCTCTTACGAGAGGTACTCTCGTACTGCGTAAATCTTACGCTAGGGGAAACAGTGTAAAACGCCGTGCATGCTAAGATCCAGCACCAAAGTCCCAAGGGCAAGTGCCCGGGCTCATATAGTACATGATCATAAGGGACTCACAGAGAGCCCAGGAAAGAGTGGCTAGAATAGCATCATTCCTGTAATAATATAACATCTTATAAGGAGCAGTTATACTGATGATGTGTCGTACAGTCAGGGCGACCCCCGGCCTGGACTGACGAATATAGTGGGTCTTACACACTGCCCATAGAGCTGCGCGATCCAACAGCGAGCATTTGCTCAAGCAGTTTCAGTATTCTGGCCCGAACACATCAGGGCAGACAGTACCGATTTTAGACCGAAAGCAGCTTAGCCTGCAAGGCGGGAACCTCTAGGTTATAAAACCTTATAAATGTAGACGGGGAGGCCCAGCCTGCCGCCATACAGATATCTTGCAAGGCAATCCCACTAGACCAAGCCCACGACGAGGCCACGCCTCTCGTGGAGTGTGCTCTGACTCCAAATGGGCACTGTAAGCCCTTAGAGGTATAAGCCAGCGCTATAGCATCAACTATCCAACTGGATAGGCTCTGTTTCGACACGGCAAGTCCCTTAGAACGTCCGTAGAGTGAAAACAAAGAGCTGCTCTGTCTGTCTGAAAACAGACGTGCGAGACACATAAGCTCTTAATGCTCTGACTGGGCAAAGGAAGCTTGCGTCTCCTTCCTCGTCAGAGACCGGTAAGGCTGACAGGGAATGACCTGCGCCCTAAACGGTGTGTTGAGGGATTTTGGAACATAACCGTGCTTAGGTTTGAGTATAACTCTTGAGTCATTAGGCCCAAACTCCATACACGTCGCGCTTACTGAGAGCGCGTGTAAGTCTCCTGTGCGCTTCACTGAAGCGAGAGCCAGAAGAAACACTGTCTTGAAGACAGGTGTTTAAGATCAATCGTCTGTAAAGGCTCGAATGGGTCACCTTTCATGGCTTCCAGCACTGTAGAAAGGTTCCATACAGGGACTGAGGGAGGTCTGGGAGGATTCAGTCTCTTAGCTCCTCTAAGGAAGACGATGACTAAATCGTTCCTTCCTACTGACTGACCCAGCGTTGTTTTTGAGAACGCTGCTATGGCCGCCACATACACTTTGAGCGTGGAAGGGGTCCTGCCCTTGTCCAACAGCTCTTGTAGGAAGGAGAGAACCTCCGTCACCCCACAGTCTAGGGGCGACACGCCACGAGCTGTGCACCAGCTGGAGAACACTGACCATTTCGAGGAATAGAGACGTCGCATAGACGGAGCTCTAGCCTGCGTGATCGTGTTTAACACTCCGCTTGGGGAGGTCAGCGGGTACCCGTTGATGGCCCAAACATGAAGGGACCACAGGTCTGGGCGCGGATGCCAAAACGAGCCCTTGGCCTGAGAGAGGAGGTCCCTCCTCACTGGCACTGGCCATGGGGCAGTGCTTGCTAGCTGCATCAGAACTGGGAACCAGGGTTGGTTTTTCCAGAACGGCGCTACGAGTAGCACTGAGCATCCTTCTCTGATCCGTTCTATCACCTGAGGCAGGAGAAAGACGGGAGGAAAGGCATAGAGCGGGCGGCGGGGCCATACGTGAGCCAGCGCGTCCCTGCTCTTGGAGAAAAATTCCAGACAGTGAGCGTTTTCTTGAGACGCGAACAGGTCTACTTCCGCTCTGCCGAATTTCTTCCACAGCAGCTGGACTGTCTGTGGGTGTAGAGGCCATTCGCCTGTCGGAACATTGTTTCTGGACAGTCTGTCCGGTCCTACGTTCAGGAGCCCTGGCACATGCGCTGCTCTCGGCGAGAGCAGGTTGCGCTGAGCCCACACCAGGAGGCGTTCTGTCAGCCTGTGCAGGTTTCGGGACCTGAGGCCGCCCTGGCGATTTATGTAGGACACCACTGACATGTTGTCCGAGCGGACCAGGACGTGGTGTCCTCGTATTTAGGGACAAAAACGCGTCAGTGCGTTGTCTACTGCCAACATTTCGAGGCAGTTTATGTGTAGAAGCTTCTCCCGTTCTGACCATTGGCCGAAGAACGGTCTGCCCTTGAGCAGTGCTCCCCATCCCAAGGTGGAGGCGTCCGTAGACACTACCTTCACACTCGAGGAAGTCCCCAGGCTAACACCTGATTGGTACAAGTCGTTTGCTTTCCCAGGTTTCAGAGCTGCGATGCATTTCTGATTGACCTTGAGACGAAGCAGACCGGAAGCCCACGCTCGGCACGGTACTCGCGCTTTCAGCCAGAACTGTAGCGGGCGCATGCGAAGCAAGCCCAACTGAAGTACTGATGATGCTGAGGCCATGAGACCTAGCATCCTCTGAAATTTCTTGAGCGGGACAGATGCGCCGCAGCGGAAAGAGCTCGCTGCGCGCTGAATGTCTAGTGCGCGCTCTGGTGACAGTCGCGCTATCATAGACAGCGAGTCCAGTTCTGTGCCCAGAAAGATATTATCTGTCTGGGAGACAGAGAACTCTTCGCCCAATTGACCCAGATTCTCGAGGTGATCGAGCAAAATGGTCCTGTGCTCTATGAGCACCGAGTGAGATTGAGCTAGAATCAGCCAATCGTCCAAGTAGTTCAATACTCGCATGCCCTGTAGTCTGAGGGGTGCGAGCGGCTAGAGACAAGCCGAACGGTAGGACTGAGCACTGATATGCCTGGCCCTCGAAGGCGAATCTCAAACGTCGCCTGTGACGTGACGCTATTTGTATTTGAAAATATGCGTCTTTCAGATCTATTGACACAAACCAATCTCCTCGGCGAATGTGCGTGAGGGTTTTTCTGGTCGTGAGCATTCCGAACTGTTGCTTCGCAAGCACTCTGTTCAGTTGCCTTAGATCTAGTATGGGTCTGAGACCCCCGTCTTTTTTCAGTACCAGGAAGTATCTGCTGTATAGCCCTCCTTCACTCTGAGCTTGAGATAAAGGCTCTATGGCCCCTTTGCTCAACAGTTTCAAAATTTCGGCTCGAAGTAGGTGGTGCTACTTCTGTTTTTACCGTAGCTTCGACGCGCGTCACATAGCGGCGAGGGCGTCGGCGAAACTGTAGCGAATAGCCTCTTTCTATAATGTCTAGCACCCACTTCAAAACCCCCGGGTAGCCTTGCCCATGCATCTGCACGAATGGCTAGGGGCTGAATGCGGAGCGCGCTCTGGTCGCTCAGCGACAGAGGGGCTTCGGTGTGCTGTAACATAAGCGTCGCGCTTCGAGGCAGGGGGCGCGCTGATAACAGCGGGCAGATTGCCCGCGCTCGACTCCTTTGCGGTGGTCAACCGAGAGGGGAGGGCTGGGCGAGTCCCGTAGGACCTGTCATGTCTATGTGTGAATGTGGGCGCGGGATAGCGGGCACATTTACAACACTGAGAGCATTGTCCGCCTGAGCAGAGCGAATGCACGTTGGTTTTGTTTTTACAGAAACCTTGAGATATGCGGAACGTAGTGTTTGTGGGCACTGGGCACATTTACCACGTTTAATGCGCAATCGACCTGGGTCGATTTCATGTGCGCGAGCCCTGTGTGACGGGCTGTGTTTGTGTGTAGGAATTTCGTCTACATTCGTAACACCATCGGCCGTGGCCGGGACACCAGAAAATACACTCTTATGGGATTTATCTGGGTAGCCGTAAAAGCGGCGTTTGTGTGCAGGCAAGCGGGCTGTTTCGCCGACTTGTTTACTGCAGAATACACTGGAACAGTCGCATTTACTGGAACTGAACGAGCGAGAAGTTGCCATAGAAACAGAAAGCGTCAACATGCTGGCGTTTGTTTGCAGGCGTGCGTGTATTACAGCAGGCTTGTTCACTGCAATATTGACATTTCCAGTCGTCTGAACTTCAGAGGCGGAAACCATAGAAACAGAGTTTGGGTGCAGGCGAACGGGTTGTACCACGCGCTCGTTGGCTGCAAAATACACATCTGCAGTCGCCTTTTCAGGGAACTGCCAGAGCGAGAATTGACGGCAAAAAGTGTGTTTTGCCGGTAGACCCGGGATTCGATCGCGTGTCTCTCGCGTGAAAATCTGACGATCTACCACTGGACCACAGAGGAAGACACATAGACATTCAGTAGCGCGAGTATTATCAAAGAGCGTCAACATATGCTGGCGTTTGTTTGCAGGCGTGCGTGCAAAACAACAGGCTCGCTCACTGCAATATTGACATTTCCAGTCACCTGAACTTAAGAGGGGAATGAGAAATGTGTCAGGAGTGGAGGTCGGCCCGGCCGCAGCGGGGCTAAAACACCCTTTTCTCCTTTCGCCAGTGACGCACGGGAACCATAGAAACGGTGTTTGGGTGCAGGCGAGCGGGTTGTACAGCGCGCTCGTTGGCTGCAAAATGCACATCTGCAGTCGCCTTTCAGGGAACTGACAGAGCGAAGCATTGGCGGCATAATATATCTGCCGTTAGACCGGGATTCGAACCCCGTTCTCTCGTGCGAAAAACCTAAGATTCCGCCACTGAGCCACAGGGGGGGAACACAAAGGTGAATAGATGCATGAGCATATAACAGAGCGTCAACATGTTTTCTTCGGCGTTTGCTTGCAAGCGTGCGTGTTACAACAGGCTCGTTTGCTGCAATATTGATATTTCCAGTCGCCTAATCAGGGAACTGAGTTGTCTTTTCGCCGGTGAGTGACGCGTGAATGGGGCGCAAGGGCAGGGTAGCTTTCTTGTAACGTAAAGAAAAACTAACCCCGATCGTCCGCTTCCAGCCTCCCTTGTGAACGGCGCAGTTTGCGCGGCTCGAACAGAGGGAGAGAGAAAGCTAGCCCCGTGACCGTCCGCTCCTGACATCCCCTGTGAACGGCGCGGTTTGCGCGGCTCGAACAGAGGGAGAGCAGGTATCATCCCCCAAGCAGGCAAGGCAAGCGGGCGCACCGGCGAGCTTTGCGGGTTGGGGGGGGCGGAGGAGCAGTCTCGGAGAAGGATGCCAGGTGAGTCCTCAGAGTCACCAGGCAGTAACTGGCTCGCAGTGAGGGCGGTCGCCGTCAGCGAGCGCGAGCGCGAGCGCGAGAGCTGCGTGATCCTCAGGAAAGGGGCGTCTTGAAAAAGACGCCCGGCTCTTTTAGTGCAATGAGAGTGTGTGTCGCGGCGGCGAGCACACACACATACACAAAACACAGTAGCAGAGAAAGGATATAACGCCGGATAGCGCAGCAGGAAGGCGACTGAAGGCGGCGCGGCCAGCGGCTTCAGAGTGTCGACTCGTCCCGCTGAAAGGCTTTTTCAGACGGCGCGGCTTCTCTCCGGATCCAGCGATGCGAGAGCTTCGCTGAAGAGATGAAAAATCAGTGAGCTAGCCTCTCGAAGCTATGTTTATAGCCCTAGACCACGCCCATTCTGGCGGGACGTGACGTATTGGGCGCGAAGCGCCCCCATTGGAGCTGACGTCACGAGTGGGCCTTATCGATAGGCTGCTGCAGTTGCCGCAGGGCAGCCAATAGGCGCACAAGCCGTCTCGCCTGTGTCTGCATGCTGCCGCAACGCGTTTTACATTATTTCAAAATTAAGGATAATTTTTTGGCTTCAGTATCTCGCGGAAAAGAGATTTTCCCCTAGCGTAAGATTTACGCAGTACGAGAGTACCTCTCGTAAGAGAACTCTCAAATTTGAATAAAAATATCTTAATTTGTGTTCAAAGATAAACGAAAGTTTTACAGGTTTTGAATGACGTGAGTAAATTATGACAGAATTGTAACCCTTTAAGCAGCAAAAACTGTTTTCAACATTGATAATAATAAGAATCATTATTAATAAATCAACAGATTAGAATTAGTTCTGAAAGACCATGTGACACTGCAGACTAGAGTAACTGGAGTTGCAATTTATTATATATATATATATATATATATATATATATATATATATATATATATATACATATATATACATATATACATATATATATATATATATACACATATACACACACACACATATATATATATATATATATATATTCAATCTGTACCCACTAGACTAACAACAGAAGGTGTTTTATCCAAATGAGAATCTAAACTACAAGAATACATTTAAAATGTCATCGTTTTACTCTGAATTGCATCAATATAATTGCAACTATAGTTGTGCACATATAGTGGTATTTTCAAAGACATTTCCTCAAAGAAATTAGTTATTAGTGAAAGCTGTTGGCAAGTTAACAGTGTCAGTCTAAATGCCCCCCTCGAGAGCTGAAGTAATCGACATTTGTTTTGCTTTGTTGTGATAGATACGGATGCACCCCGGGGCCGCTATTAGTAAAACTGTCACACGCTCTCTGAGAAGAAGTCAGAAATAAGCGTGCAAAGGGGCTGAGACCTGCACCGTTACAGAATGTTACGCAGCCATGGAGTAAAAAAAAAAAACTCTGAAGAGACACTGAAGATGTGTCTTGATTGCTTGGACTGTTTTACTCTTTGAAAGACAATTTATTTTTGTTCTGTCTGGAATATAAATCAAAGGGAGAGAAAAAAGATGGAAATTTAATCAAAACTTTGACAGATTCTTGCGTTATTGAAAGGAAATCACCGTTCTAGTTCGCTCGCAGGGCCATGACATTTTGGAGATAATTTAACAGATTGCGTGCCATTGTTCTGAAATCCGAGCCAAGCCTCTGTGTGAAGATCTGACAGGTGCCTCACGCGCAACACACTCCGTCAAACGACATTTATCTTTTCCTCCATAAATTTAATTCCATGGTGATAATACTGTGCAGACAGTGGGAAAATATCCTCCCCACTCTGGCAGTGGCACAAACATCCCAATGCATAAGAAAAAAACAAATTGGCTGGATTTATCATTTCATCGTACATCAATCTCTCATGCTTTAGAGAAGATGTGAGGTTTACATATCATTTCTCAGTTTACTGGCCTCCTCTTTTGAGTTCAGTACAAATACAAAATGCTACATTACAGTACTTTATTATCACTGTTTATTTTATTTCCCCCCTTATAGTCCACTTATTTTTGGGGTATCCATAAAAATGCAAATTACATTTCCAAAATGTGCATTTTTTATTAAGTCTAAAAACAAACACTATGATGGAAACTCATTTAACAAATAAATTCTTATAGTATATGCATCAAAAAAGTCATTGCATTTCAGGAAACAGCTCTAAACCGCAAGCAGTTTTAATACAAATCCACAGGCTTACATTTTCGTTTTGTGCCAGTTTCCCAGGAAATTATGATTTTGTTCTGTTGAACGCACGGGATGCGAATGTTGCTCGATTCAAAAATTGACAATTGGGTCTTGGGTCCTGAAATAAAATGCATTACACAAAAAAAATAAAAGAATTTCTTCATAGAACAATGAACTCTTAAATCTGAAAAGATCGAGATTGGTGAGGATATGACCCGTTTAGGACATCTCAATGAGTCTGGGTCCCAAATCCACGGCCCGGTGCATATTAATCAAATCTGCACCAATTGGCCTGCAATGATTGCAGTTCCAGCAAATTGGAGGAGCACTTCAGAATGTGGCTTTTGACCGTCAATTGAACGACGCTTCATTAAACAGTAAGAGATGCTGGAGAGAGGAAATGGGAAGCAGTGTGGGAATGTGGCTGTCATGTGTACACCATGGCTGTACTAACTAAATTGCAGCGTGTCACATTAGCCTGGCCAGAGATGTGAAGGATTTTTACCCTCTATTTGAAACCACAATCCACAGTCTCTCCCACTCTCTCCTCCCGAACATTAGATTCCAGACACTTTCAATTTAATTATTTAAACCACTCTGTGGAAAATTCGGCACTGTGAAAAATCTAGAGAGAGGACAGAGAGATAGGGAATGTATTTTGGAGAGAGTGATAGAGAAAATGCAGAAAGAGAAAAAGAAGATACTGAGGAACTAAAAAAAAAAAAAGTAGTAATGCTATTAACTAGCAATAACAGTATGACAGTAGATAATCCGTCTTTTGCTTACTAGCCACAGCAGAATTAACCGCTGGGAATCTCAGAGAAAAGTTCCAGAATGAATTAGTGTTTTGGAAAAAAAATCACTAGTAACTCAGTCATAAAGACAGTGGCTGCATTCAAATTCACCTATGCCCCTACTATGTAGTATGCGAAAAACAGTGTGTGACAAAAGAACTATGTCCAAATGTCATAAAAGAATAGGCGAAAAGTCCCCGGATGACTTACTACTTCCGGTGAGATTCTGAAGTGTGCATACGATGGACACTTTACTATCCCATGAGGCCACGGGAGAGGGAAGCAACTGACACTGGTACTATAGGTCACATGACAATGACAACATGCAAATGTAGTACGTCCAGATTACAGTCATACTACACACATTTATACATAGAACATACTTTTTGAGCGGTCGTAAGTATTTATTCAAAATAAGTGCGATATCAGACGCAACCAGTCACTTGTTTAATTCCTGAATGAATCCGTGTTTTTGAACGAATCACTTGAGTGAGTGATTCAAAGTCACTGGTCATCACCTATTACTATGTAACCTATAGCAATATTATAAAATATTTTTTCTCTACCTGAGAGGACCTTTAAAAAGTACTTTCGTTTTTAGATCAAATGTATATATTTTTAAAGACTGAAATAGTGAGTGGAGATATATTTATATCCACCTTTGAGTTTTTCCCTTTTAGTTTACAGTCAACATTATATACAATCTGTCTGGCAGAAGATGTGACAGACATGAGAACATCTGTACAGCAGCTCCATTATGCCACTTTACTGGTACTGGTTTCCAATTAAACAACACTGAGGGATACATCATTTAAATATGTATAGGCTTATGTCAGCCTGCCATGAATATGAACTCATGAACACACTCATTAGCCCGGTTGTTCAAATAAAGACACGACCAGACATCTGTCATGTAATTCGGCAAACTCTGCGACACCAATTACGCCGACACGAAATTCTGAAAAGTTGTGGAGCTTTCACCCTCTTCTTAATCACTTTCTGTCAAGGCCATGAAAGAAGGCAGCGGCAGATTTTGTCTCGCTGTTTAAGTAAGCCAACGCGGCTGTACGCCACCAGTGCGACCCATCACTCACACGCTGCTAAATTAGCTTTCCCACGTGTCACGTTGAAGTTGCCGGATCCTGTCTCGACAGGAAGTCGCCCCGAAGCTCTTCCTGTCAGCCTCCATATCTCAGCCGAGGTGTCAGGGAGCGCCAAGGTTCCCGAGAGCGACTCTGCGAGGTGAGGCCAAGAAAAACCCTCACCTCTTTTTCTGTTTATCTCTCGCTGGGCCAGACAAGCAAAAGGGCGAGATGCTTTGCTTTTCTCTCCCCGCTTCTTATCTCTGCTGAAAACAGAGAGGGCTACTCACAAAGAGCTGTCTGTTTTTCACTCATCTTCTCTCCTGGCATTCCTCTGAAACGAGAAGACCAATCTTTACAAGGGTCACCTGCCAAGGAAACATTTTTCGCTTTTCACTTTCAGGTGCTTTTCTCTCTGCTCTTTATTTCTTGTTGGTCTCTTTTCACCACAACACAAAGGAAGCTCATTTGGAGCCTTGCAATGTCAGATCCTTCAGTGTAAGCAGTCTCATCTATACTATCACCAATACTCAGCCTTAAAACCACTGAATGAAACTGTGCACAAACAAACAAATGCAGAAAAATAGCTGAAAAGCAATGTCCCTTATGAAAGGGAGATATCTGAAATGCTCATTATAAGGTCCGTGTCTGTTTCTTACATGGATTCAATGGATCACTAAAATAGAGTATGCATTTATTCGAAGAAGAAAAGTCCAGGATTTTTTTTATGATGGTCTACCAGTGTGACATGCTTTTCACCAGTAAAACCTTGACTAAGGAAAGCTTGATGGCTAAGAACAGGAATTAGAAACAAAATATGTCATTTTCGTTCGTTCTGAGCTGAAATGGAAATGTTAACATGCCTCCTTTCGAAATTTATTAGAAATAAAATAAATAAAATAATCATTAGAAATAAAAGCATAGTTCATTATAACACTCTTTTTTTAAATGAGAGAGCACTCCCAGCTACATCGTTAAACACATGCAACACACACTTACATTTAAATGTACATAATAAGCTTTAACGTATATAATTGAAAAAATTGCAAGAATAAGAACAACTGATATTTCTGATATAAAAACATTATTAGTTTTTAAAATAATTAAATGACTTAAGATTTTGCATTAGTGGGTGATAAAAAGGGTGTTTGAAAGATGGACCCAAGTACACTACCGTTCTCTTTGGGAAGATTTTTTAAATGTTTTTTAAAGAAGCCTCTTATACTCACCAAATCTGCATTTATTTGATCAAAAAATAAAACAGTAGTACTGTGAAATATTAGTACAATTTAAAATAACAGTTAATATTAGTTAACTACATTAGTTAACATGGACTCATAATGAACTGCACTTCTACAGCATTTATTAATCTTTGTTAATGTTAATTTCAACATTTACTAATACATTATTAAAATCAAATGTTGTATTTGTTAACATTAGATAATGCACTGTAAAGTAACATGAACAGCTGTATTTTTATTAACTAACGTTAACATAGATTATCAAACACAGTAACAAATGTATTGCTCATTGTTAGTTCATGTTAGTTAATACATTAACTAATGTTAACGAATGAAACCTTATTGTAAAGTGTTACCAACAAATCGTACTGACCCAAAACTTTTTAACTGTAGTTTATGGACTGCCCAGAGACATTCCAGTGGGCTTTTTATCACTCATAACTTCAACACCCAATCATCATGGCAGTGAGTTTTACATGGCCAAACAACATCAAAAATTTGTAAAAATGTTATTGTTATAAAGTTGTTAATGCTTAAGGTTATTTAACTGTGCAGAACCAGCCAATCAAATTCTGTCTCACTCTAGGCAACAACAGAGCTGAACTATATCCAGACGTAATAGCAATCTCATGACAGGTGGAACGGGGACTTATATTTCTGTCTCGGAGTGACTCAGGAGAACGACTATAGCTGCGAGAGCTCGACAAGATGGGCGCGTGATCCACCGTCTGAAGACTCAGGTTATATTCGCCCACAGCACAAACTCAAAATTCCTACTGCATCTGTTTTAGTCGGTTTCCCCTTTCTTCCTCTCTCTTTCAGAAGCTGCTCTTGATCAAGAGACAGAAAGACAGCGTGTCTGTGGAGCCAGTTGGAGAGGAGAGCCCCAATAGCCACGGGCAGCTCATAAAGCAGAGACAACTTCATAAAGAGAGAGAGAGAGAGAGAGAGAGAGAGAGAGAGAGAGAGAGAGAGAGAGAGAGAGAGAGAGAGAGAGAATTGAAAGACAGAAAACAGTGAAAAAAGGAGAGGCAGATGGAGAGACACACAGACATAGCATCGACATCTGTACTGAAACTAGAAAGTGGCTTCTGTTTGTCTCTCAATACCCTCATGTCAGACACAAAGGAGATGCACAATGGCTCATTGAGAGACAAAGCATCACTATAGATTCTCTAAGAATGTTTCGGGCTGCACAGATCCATCCATCTATCCTCTTTCTGCAGTAACAGGCTTTCCCGTGGCAGGAGATGGTGCATAACATCAGACTGGCGATGGTTCAGTCCGTCCTGCCACTGGAACTGATTGCTCTCATTAGATTCTTTAGCCTCTGGGTCAAATCCAGCTACTGGATCTGTGAGCAAGCTGATATTTCACAACCCAGGCCAATTTCCCTAATGTTTTCTCCCTCTCTTTCATTCCTTGTTTGTCCTTCATTCACTTGGACATTGCAGCCATCTCGTATTGTATGTTGTGAAGAGATGCGGAGGTCTGTGTGGGACGGATTTTTCCCATTCCGCTCTCTTTGCATTTTGCGTCTGCATTTCATATTGCGTCTGCATAAAGGTGTTTATTTTTCTTGATTTTGTCAAACAAAAGTAAAGAAAACTAGATTTGCATTACAAAATGGTTTATTTATACAAGGAAGAAAAGAGCAATCACTATGTATGCAAATAGATACTGTATAAGAAAAAATGCCAATTGCAAATATTATGATGGAAGAATTCACTTTAACATACCTGTTTTTTTCAAGGTGTTTGCTTTTTTCATTTTACCATGTTCATGTACAGAGACTAATGTAAATGATTAAGTCCGCAGGACTCATCAGTGGCATCTGTTACCTGTAAAAAAACAAAAACAATCTGTGAACATGCTGATATCAGGAGAAACTATAGGGCTGAACTAATAGGGAAGAACATCTCATTGTGATTTTACTGGTTAAAATTGGTTAAAAAACAAAAAACAAATATATATATTTACAGTACAGGCCAAAAGTTTGGAAACATTACTATTTTTAATGTTTTTGAAAGAAGTTTCTTCTGCTCATCAAGCCTGCATTTATTTGATAAAAAATACAGATTTTTTTATATTGTGATATATTATTACAATTTAAAATAATTGGTTTTCAATTTATTATACTTTAAATGATCATTTATTTCTGTGATGCAAAGCTGAATTTTCAGGATCATTACTCCAGTCACATGATCCTTTAGAAATCATTCTAATATGATGATTCATTATCAAAGTTGGAAACAGTTCTGCTGCTTAATATTTTTTCATAACCTGTGATACTTTTTTAGGATACTTTGATGAATAAAAAATAAAATAAAATAAAAAAGAAGCAAATGTTTTAAAAATAGAAATCTTTTGTAACAACAATATACACTGGTCAGTAATTTGGGGTCAGTATTTTTTTTTCTTTTTTTTTGAAATAAATCAATACTTTTATTCAGCAAGGATGTGTTAAATTGATAAAAAGTGATAGTAAAGAAGATTTATATTATTAGATAATATTTTTTTTTATTTTGAATAAATGCAGTTCTTTTTAACCTTTTATTCATCAAATATATTAGGCAGCAGAACTGTGTCCAACACTCATAATAAATCAGAATATTAGAATGATTTCTGAAGGATCATGTGATAGACTGGATGTCACGTGTGACACTGAAGACTGGAGTAATGATCCTGAAAATTCAGCTTTGCATCACAGAAATAAATGATAATTTAAAGTATGATAAATTGAAAACCAATTATTTTAAATTGTAATAATATATCACAATATATATATATAAAAAAAAAAATCTGTATTTTTGATCAAATAAATGCAGGCTTGATGAGCAGAAGAAACTTCTTTCAAAAACATTAAAAATAGTAATGTTTCCAAACTTTTGGTCTGTACTGTATATATATATATATATATATATATATATATATATATATATGTATATATATATATACATACATATATATATATATATATATATATATATATACATATATATATATATACATATATATATATATATATATATATATATACATATATATATATACATATATATATATATATATATATATATATATATATATATATATATATATATATATATAATTATATATATATATAATTATATATATATATAATTATATATATATATATATATATATATATATATATATATATATATATATAATGAACACCAGGTTTGTTGTTTATATATATATATAAACTTCAAAAACTACAAGCTTAGACTTCAAGCTTTTTAAAGACATATATCTGTATGTGTGACAAGTATTCACTGAATTACAGTTCATTTTCTGTAGAGAGATTTCACACTGAGAGAGACGGCAGAACGCGCATCATATTTATTTTCTTTATTTTACGAAAAGCAAAACATTTTGTTTTTATTATAAGTGTACACAGATAAAAGTACACATTTAACAGTTTTGAATGATGTATAACACTTGCCTGTATAACAAAAATCGACTTATTTAACAGTGCGTCCCAATTCGTAGTATGTTGAAATTAATATTCCAAAGATACCCAGATGGTCTACTATTTCCGGTCAGAATCTGAAGTGCAGATCGGTGAACACTCTATGGCTAATATTGCCCACAACCCATCGCGCGTTGGATGAGGATTCGATTAGAACTACAAACACGAGTGAAAAGTGTTAAAAAACTGCAGACATGGAGGACGCACGAGTCCGGTGGTTATGTAGAGAGGTTTAGATAAAGGGGTTTGAGTGATTAATTATCATTATCTAACCTAAGGAAAATTTATTTATTCAATGTTGTCCACATTATATTTCATCTGCAGCAGCATTGAGAACTTTTGTAAAGATACTTTTAGCCATTAACTTTTAAATGCATTATTATATTTAAATTGCAAACAAATGAGGAGAGTCTCCGCATGAAAGACCCACGACTGACAGATCAACGTGCTACAACATTTATCTCTGAAACGGTAGGAAATGAAATTAGATTGAATAGAGGATTTTAACTGTGACAAGATGATTGACAGGGCAGTTTACGGTGACAGGATGCATGCGACAGATCTGTCCGTTAAGATGACGAAGTAGTATGTCCCAAAGCTTGCCTATACTCTTTTGCTACACACTCAAAAGTATGTACATTTTCTTCACAAAAAGAGTACATTTAGGGCGTAGTATGAGTAGGTGAATTGGGATGCAGCATGAGTCTCTTTTGCACTCAACAATCGCACTCAACACTCAACAAAAGATTTCAACAATAAATCTTATGTAACTTTATTCTTAAATTTCTAAAGTACAGAGCCCCTAAAGGGAAATATGGTGATGGAAAAAATATGAGATGGGAGGAAAAAATAAAGTTTGCTCGCAAAGAACTCAAAAGCTTTATGAGCGAACACAATGTTTTTCAGGGAAACGCAATACATTTGTGAGAGGATGCGAAAGTGCTGACATAAAAATGTTCCTCCCATCTCATAATTTTTCCATTACCATTTGTCCCTTTAGGGGCTCCGTACTCAAGTATGAATTTTATAAAAGCAAAAACAGATAGTACAGCTAAAGTTGAAGTTAAAACAAAAATTCTGTACAAAAAAGTCTTTACGCTAAATATTTCAGGCTTAATTCACCACAAATTAGTGGTTCTTTGCTCATTGTAAAAATAACCTTTTAAGCCAATTACCTGAGCCGAAAATGTCATGTGACTAATCATTCTAGAGCTGCAAAAAAATTACAATGCAGACTGGTTTATGGAACATTCAGTCTCAATCCCTGTGATTATCCTGTAACATGGAAAATATTAATTTTATTCTTTTAAGAGACTAGAAAAAAATCTACTATGTTAAAAAAGAAAACATTTTATATTTTGAATGTATGTTGAATAAAAAAAAAAAAAAAAAACGTTTGAATATATGGTTTTAAATGATCCGCAGCTGCTTGCCTTTACGTAACTTTACTGAATGAGTCTGAACGAATGAGTGAGTGGAGAAGCACTGAATGTGACAAGTGTATTGTGAATGAACTGAACGATCATGGCACATCATTTATGAATGAGGACCTGCTGGCCAACAGACTGAATGAAACACTTAAATAGTTAAACAGTTGTCCCAACATTGTTAAAGTTGCTTTGTATAAAAGTGCTTGCTAAGTAACAGACTTGCTTTCTAGTTTCCTGTCCAGAGGAATTCCAGCCCGTGGTTACTTCCTATCCCCTGTGTATCCCGTTACATTAGGAGTGCCACTGGTGGGAACGGTCTCATCATCTCTAAGTTAGTGTCCAATTAAAAGTTTCTGAACTATCTAAGAAATTAATGATGCAGCAATTCATTTAAAATGCATTATATTGCACATGTTTTCCAAGAATGTCTGGGATCTTTTTAACATGCCATGGAAGGTTTAGCTCATCTGCAAAGCCTGACATGAATATGAATTTATATTCCATTCTCCCCATATCAGGAGCTGACGGCTAATATTAAATATGAATTAATGCAAAGATAAATGTTTAATGGATTGTCTTATTACACTATTTGAATGGAATGAGAGGAGCTGTTCAGACGAGGTTTGGAATTGCTGCACATTTTCGTGTCAAATGGATATAGCTTTAATATATAAGCCAAGATGTCTGCTTATACTCTGCAAATTATTGGATGCTGTTCATGTTTTTGCAGACTTTATGTGAGACATCGGCTTTGTTCAAATACTTAGCAATCTCAATCTGCCAAGTATTTTAGAACCAGTTTAGTTTCAGACTCAACTTGGTTTTAAACCTTGTTGAATCCAAGGCCCCACATTGCCACGTCAATATTCAAAGGTTCATGATTTTTTCAGATGTTCATGATTTGTTGGATAAGGATTAAGGACAAAAATTTATAAAATATTTGTATTCAATTTGACTAAATTTGATGTTTATCTACCTGATACAATATTTTAAAGCTTGACATAACTAAAATAAAAGTTTTTGTTTATTTTTTTTATGAATTCAAATGGCCTCAGGTCTTGGAGTTTTTTAACAAAAAAATAAATAAAAATAAAATAATAATAATATTGGTCGAGGGGTTGAATTAAAATAATGTATTTGTTTTATTTTAATGCTTGTTTTGTCTTGCATTTGTGTAAATCACCTAAGTCAGTTTTAGGACCCCCTTAGAAGTTTGCTGAGGCCCCCTAGTGGGCCCCTGGTTGAGAACTAGTGTAATAGAGTTTTTCATAAGCATTCTGGTAAGCTAATGATGCTAATGATTAATAAGAAAAGGAAATAGACAAAGTGCAAGCAAGCAAAATAGTCCATTTTAATTAGATTTTTTAATTAAAACTTTGTTTTTATTGAATATATTTAATTAATAATCCATAATTCTCTTGCTTCATTTTTTGCAATGCATTATAGGATTGACTCCTCAGAAAATGAAGATTTATTTTTTTCTATTTAAAATGAAGTAGAATTGTGCACAATAAATCCAGAAACATGCACTAAGTAAATAGGGGGTCGTTTTTTGATTTCATGTTGACTTGAAATAAGTGAAGCACCGATGTCCCATTTATACAGCCTGACCAGACAGAATATGGCCTGATTTGGGGCCTTTCATCTACGTGGGGAATCTACGTCCTCATAACAGCGTATAATCTTCCCAGTAGCCCTTTCAGATCGTTTCCCTGATTGATTCAGGGCAGCTATTGTGTCTAAGATCCCCTGAGATAACACATCGTATCTCTTAACTCCTAGTGTGCATGGACAAATGAGACCTGGTACTCACATAATCATGCATGAAATAGACATATTCCACACTTGTGCTAACTTTAATACCTAAATTGACCAATATGAGCCATTATACTATATAATGGTCTCATATATGCACTGGAAACAATCTGTATAATAGACAGAAAAGCCTCCCATAAGTCTGTAATGACACGACTTTCTTGACACATAAGGGAGTCGAGATAAAGGGCTGGAATGATTTGAGCTCAATTACTTTCATCTATATGCTGATTGGTCTCTTTTTGCGCTTTTGTCAAATTAGGACGTGTGAGATGGATGCATAGCACTATGGCAGAATAAAAAGGCCTTTGGTTGCGAGACGGTCATTATACAGTAGCCTGTGATGACCAAACCTAGAGAACAAAAAGACAAAGACAGAAAAGGAATGATCCTGTCTAATGTGGGATTCATTCCACACGCACACGGACTTAATGTGCGCTTCTTTCCAGGCATAACGACCCCATTGCGTCAAACCTTCCCCCACGCGCTCGGGTCAGTCTGCCGTAATCACGTTCCGCACACACAATCTCCTCGCCGTGTGTCAAAGCATCATTGCACCCAAGGACGATGTTGACAGCTACGGGTTCCGGGTCCATTACGTTGGAAAAATCACCCACTTGAGCAAAAGACATCCCAGCGGTTTAAGACATGTTCCATGATCAGGCACTTCTGGATGGAGTGAGAGACATAAATTAAGCATGCAAGCCGTTGATGGACGTGGTTCTTACCACCAGGGCGTCTGTAGTGGAAGTGTTGCATTACCTGTTCCAGAGCCGGTATGAAAAATGAACCCGTACAGCTGGTGAAAGCGAAAGAGAGAGAGAGAGAGTTACGATGAAATTAAGCATGTTGATGTGCAGTGGGAACCGCACTGGGGGCGGCAGCATCACATTACCTGCAAGTATAAGTGCACGAGGCATGGGTGGGTGCATGAGTCAGACTGTGTGCGTGAATCCACCGCTTCTGTTATTGGAAACAAATATGCACTGGATGTGGTAAAAATCAAGGGTAGCGTTAGTTATGGAAGGTCACATCAGTCAAGCTCGCGTCAGCTGACTCTCAGTTGATCCACGTCTACCTATAGAAATACAACGCCTATAACTGCATCCCACAAATAAGGCCCATTTAGTATTATCAGCAGCTTTATCTTGTTGCTCAGGAGCTAATCACCCTCCTCCATCCCTAGCTCCTCCTCTCCTCCACTCAGGACTTGGCCTTCTGATTTTTCTCTTTGAATCAGACTCATTTTCCTCGATGCATGTTGAATGTGTCGTAAATAACTGGGCTTTTAAAAACCCTCTTTTCATTCACATTTCAAACTATTTTTGAAAGGAAAAATGCATTGTGCTTGTATGGTGGTTTAGATTTGTTGCTATTATTGAAAATAAAAATGAGGCTGTTCCTGTAGCCTTAATTGATATCTTAATTGGGGCTGGCAGTGGCTCAGTGGTTCATGTAGGTTGTCTACAAACTGGAAGGTTGGTGGTTCAATCCCCAGTTCCACCTGACCAAGTGTGGAGGTGTCCATGAGCAAGACACCTAATCCCAGCTGCTCCCGACGAGCTGCATGGCTGACACCGCCGTCAGTGAATGAATGGGTGAATGTGAGGCAATATGTAAAGCGCTTTGGTGGCCATGTGTCTGTTGAAAGTGCTATATAAATGCAGTCCATTTACCATCTCATTTTCTAAAAATGCTTTTGGAAATGTACACTACCGTTCAAAAGTTTGGGATCAGTAAAATTTTTGTTTTGTTTTTGAACTCTTATGTTCATCTAGTCTGCATGTATTTGCTCAAAATATAGTAAAAACATCAATATTTTGAAATATTATTATTACAATCTAAAATAACTGTTTTATATTTTAATATATTTTTAAATGTCATTTATTCCTGTGATGCAAAGCTGAATTTTCAGCATCATTACTCCAGTCTTCAGAGTCGCATGATCCTTCAGAAATCATTCTAATGTGGTGATTTGGTGTGCAAGAAACTTTTCTTATAATTGTCAATGTTTTTCTTCTGTGTGTAGATAATCTATTTGTGGAAACAGCGATGCGCTTATTTTCGGGATCCTTTGATGAATATCAAGAACAAAAGAACAATATTTACTTGAAATAGATTATTTTTGTCTTTATTGTCACTTCTGATCAATTTAATGCATCCTTGCTAAATAATTAATACTTACATAATCAATATCTTACTGACCCCAAACTTTTGAATAGTAGTGTATGTCTTGTCAAACTTTTGAACAGTAGTGTATGTCTTGGATTCTTTATCAAATTTTTCAATTTAATCTCATTGCCCTCAATGAGAAACAACTGAGATCCCTTTGATTTCATTGATGAAATCCTTCTCTGTTTTTCATGTCTTAGTTTACTCATTTGTATGCAAGTGATTGCCCCCCCCCCCCCACCCCCACCCCCACCCCCACCCCCACCTTATCTTTATCCACCAATTTTTTATCCACTTTTTTTTTCATTCCCTCCCTCTTCTCACACTCTTTTACCTCCTTTGTTCTAGCAGTCTCACTCATAGGATTTTCAATGGGAGCTGATGAATGCTGTGCTTCACATTCAATATGGCAACATGGAAAGCAAATAGTCTGTGCTTTAATTAACTTAGCTGAATGAGAGAAGTATGAGGAGTCAATATTTATTATGTCTTGAGACAGCTGGGCCAGCACTGGGCCCGGGTCCCTCAGCAGCCATGAGAGCTAATTGCCCGGAGGCAAACAGAGGCTACTCTCATCAACATCGAGGTGAGCTGCCGTCGGCTTCCTAGATTTCCCTAAGTGCTGGAATAACGCACCGCAATCACAACGAGAGGTAGAGCCACAATGCCATCTAATTAAATGCATCTGAGATGATTCCATGAGATAAATTGAAGGATAAGTTCCCTGCACATCCACAAATCACAGGTTTATGAAACACAGCTGCTAGCACGTCACATCTGTTGACTGGCTAACAAAGATCATTTAACATCCGTAATCAATGTGATTTAAAAAAAAAATATATATATTTTTATCTATTTAGAATTTATTATATAGCAAAAAGGGAACTTAAAAAAAAAAAAAATCCTTTAAATATGACATAACATTTATACTATATATTAAAGGTACACCGAGTAACACTATGCATGCATTTTGCAGCTCAACATTGTTTTGGTTGTGCTTCAGCTTTGCATGACTGTGCAAATAAAGCAATAATAAAGCACTCTTTGCTTTTAGAGAGCAGAGTGTAACATGGCCTATTTTTGACAGCAAACTCTCAGTGAAGCAAATAAGAAGACTTTCACTGCATGCAGTCCAGCTTCATGTTGAGAGATCTCCAATGAGACCATTTTAATTAATGTTCCATTTAGAGTTAATATAAAATTTTCATGCTTTCTCCTCTTGCCACCTTGTCTTCTATCTCTCCACTGCAATCTCTTATTTCCATAACAGTGAGAACTGTTGTAAGGAGCGAAGGTTCCCACTGCAATTATACCTTTGTCTCAGACGCTGCCTGGAAATCTGTGCAGGCTTAAAGGTCACAAAGTATTTCTATTGAGAAGAATAATATAATTAAAATGTTATTATGTTAATTCACGAACACAATCATAGTACAAAGAGACGAGATCATAATGACATATACCCCTGCTAAAACAAAACAGTATATGTTTTGGGTGCTGGTTGAGTGACTCACTATAGAAATGAATGGAAATGGTCAAATTTTTCCATGATCCTGGGTCTCCTGCAGAACAAATAAGAAAGAAAAAATATGGAAGTTGCGATGCGTAGGACGTCTATGCAATGTGTCATTGTCATCTGGAAGATGCTATTTTTTAAAGGGATTTGCATCACTAAAAAGTTGGATGTTAGAACACTGAAGACTGGAGTAATGATGCTGAAAATTCAGCTTTGCAACATAAATAGATTACATTTTAAAATATATTCAAGTAACATTTCAAATTGTAATAATATTTCACAATATTACTGTTTTTATATGCTCTTATAATTATAATCAGATGTTTTTACAAATAATGATACTTGGATCATATGAAAAATCTAATTCACAATGTCTCTATAAATAATATTCAGGGAGATCTGAGGGAGGTCAATTAAATAATAATTGCTCTCACAAAGCTATTGGATGAATATAAATATGGTACACAGTCCACTTTAAATTTTTGGAGCGATATGAGGGTGAATAAATTATGATGTTTTACTTTTGGGGGAACTAGCCTTTTAAGAAATCGGTTGTTCCAATTAAGAAATCTGTTGTTCTAATGACAACAAACCAAACGACAACAGCTATAAATGATCAATTAAATAATAAAAGTTGAATATGACCCCTTTAAAACAGAATGTTATGCTTTCCAAATAATGTGAACCCCCAGATTATGAGGAATCTGAAATCTCCATCACAGAATCCGCCATGATTCCCGGTCTCCAGTAAGGGAGACAAGAGAGATGCCATGGCATTGTTTTGCAGCTCACCACCTCTTCCCCACAGCTGGACCACATGTGTTAGGCGATAAGTCATACGCAATTAACACAAGCCTGTTGGGGACCGGCAGGCTGCGGGAGATGGTGTGTGTGTGTGTGTGTGTGTGTGTGTGGTTGCACTGCCTTCTTGCTCATTATCTCCTCCCCAACACTTGTGGCACTCTAAAATTGAGCATGGGTGAAAAATAGAAACAGGGCAAATTGAGCAGCGGCATGCTGGCTTGCAAGCAGACTGATGGCATAGAAATTTAATGGAGTTTGACCTGACACGTTGATTGTGGTTGGAATCAGAGAGCGAGGCATCGTAACAATGGTGCGTGTGAGCTGAAGACATGGGAGGTCTGTGTCAGGTGTCGTAACCAGGAACAGAGAGTCTGGAATGCTCTTTTTTACATTATAAATCAGATTGATCTGGTTCCGGATGCTGATTGGTCAATACAACGTTCCAGCCATGATGCGAAACACCTGTTCACCATCTACTGTGAATCAGGGTCCAAATCAGTTCCTGTTTTTTAATTGAATCGAATTCGTACGATTTGTCTAAACCCCAGTGATGGGTAGGTCATTCATATGAATTGGGCAACTCATAAAATATGTGCGATTTAGCAAAAATCTTACGAATTCGTATGAGTGAGGTCATATGAATTCTTACAAATTAGCCACCTCGTAAAATAAGTACGAATTGCCGTGAGATCGGGATGGATTCACAGGACCCTGACTGCTGTTCAAAATTGAATGTAAGGCAGTGTAAGTAAAATGAATTGAAAAATCAAAGAACTTCATATAACTTTTTTTCCCCTCTAGAAAAGCTTATAGACATATAAAGACATGCTCTATATGTTGGATTTACAAAGCCTTTGAATTATTTTTTTTAAAGTTGAAAAAGCTAACAGACAAACAGAATATGTAGAACAATAAAATTATAAATAGAACAAAATATAGAACTTTAAGATAGAACAATATAAAGAACAAAAAAACTATAGAATGACAGATAAAACAATAGAGTGATACATTAAACAGACAGATAGACAGATAGATATATAATCAGTAAAGCAGATAATGTTACAAATTTTCAACTGAAAATGTTTAAGCTACTTAAAATGCATTAGTTTTAGCAACTAAAAGATAAAAACTGAAATACTGCACAAATTAATGTAATAATACTGTTGAGCACAGCATTTATCTCACGAAATAGCTTTCATTCCTTTTCACATGTCACAAGTCACACAAGAACTAATCGTGATTGATGTGACTTGAAAGCTACTATAGAGAGGAACACTTTTAGAGAATATAGCCTTTAATTCCAGTCTGTTGCTCTCACAAAGCTATTGTATGAAAATAAATATGGTACACAAGTCCACTTTAAATGTTTGTAGCGATACGAGGGTGAGTAAATGATGATGTTTCACTTTTGGGTGAACTAACCTTTTAAGAAATCGGTTGTTCCAATGACAACAAACCAAACGACAACAGCTATAAATGAAAAAAAGAAGAAGAAAAAAAGGCAACTACATCATGTAAAATCACCCAATCAGTGATCTACGATAATTTCAACATGGGTGACCTCTATGCTCTTTTCTCGCTTCCCATTTCTCTTCTTTCCTCTGTCAGATGACAGTGAAATCTCGCCAATTAATCTCCTATTCGTGCCGTGATAACTCACTCTTGCCTGCGGATTGCTGTTGTATTCTTGTCAGAGCTGTTCTGGCTGTAGATAGATCTGGCTGACATTAACCAGCAGACTAATGAAGCTCTTTCCCCGTCTGTCATTCAGGTGACTGGTGTCTTGTCTGCTGATAGATCTTTATCAGCCACCAAATGGCAACAACAGCTGGCGAGGTGTGATATCGATGTTTAGCCGTACATCTGGTCACCTGATCAGACTACAACAATGAATACTCCATGACGTTAGAATGGGCTCCATATATCTTCATCCTGGAGGTCAAAAGCATACAATATTTTTTATACAATAATCTGGTTTTGTTGTAAGTTATGCATTGCAGCTTTCCTGGGATGTTTGACAGTTTAAAGCCCTAATAACACAAAGTAATACATGGGAGTATTTCCATTTTGATTTTATATTCATGCATTTTGGGATTTGATGTAGAGCACGATTATGTAGAAGTGATGGAAATATTAAAGAATGATACATGAAATGTCCCCAAGCAAGTATTACAAATTCTTGAAGTTTTTAGTGTTGTTTATATGTCTGTGTGGTGTTTTTAATATGTTTAAGACAAATTCATCAGTCAACAGTATTTTCTCCTTAAAACTGCAGTGTAGGCTACCAAAGACAGCCTTAAAAACGTAGTTTGAAACTGCCCATGTTTTCTAACGTCAAACATGTAGTCAATCCTGTTTTAAACATGCGGGCGGGGCTTTTCTCCACTGACTTTCTATGATGTTCAAAGCGTTTCTAATGATGCTGATTTTTAGAAGGCAGCTCTCTGACACTGAGATGGCGAACGGGAACATGCTTTGTGTAACATTAGCAACGCATTATTAGCTGTTTTATGATGGAGTCAAGTCAAAGGCTAATCATATCAATTACCGTTATGTGTCTGACATTGTAGTCAAGTCAAGTCACCTTCATTTATATAGCGCTTTTAACAATATAGATTGTTTCAAAGCAGCTTTACAGTGATAATAGGAAATTACAGTAACAGAACTGTTTTGGCTTTACAGCAGCTCTAGAATAAAAGTATTGTCCAGCTAAAGTTAATTTTGATTGATTGATTCACTTCCATTGCAAAGATCATTAGTTATTAACGTAGGGGCTGCTAACATGACACCTATCTAACAGAAAACACTCAACGGGCTCCGGCCCGCTCATCCGCACAAAACAGTGCCTGGTGGCTCGATAACGCAAACATTGAAATACATTCCAAGGTGCAAGCCTTTAAAAAAAAAAAAAAAAAAAGGTTATCTCTGCACAAACCTCAAAAACGCAAACCCGCGAAAACACTGACGCCGGTCACATGCACATCACGTGTTTAGTCTAAAGGTATGCGTGTTTGAATATATGCGCAGGCGTGTAGTCCTTCTTTACAAACCAACCCTCAACAAACTTGTCTGGCCTTAAAAAATTATAATAAAGAATTATTTATCGCTTCCGCGTAGCCACGTGAACCAGCCTAACATTGAATTATAGAAGTCTATAATGTGTTATGTGTATGCTAGGTCAAAGAGATGTGTTTTTAGTCTAGATTTTAACTGACAGAGTGTGTCTGCTTCCTGGACAATGTTAGGAAGACTGTTCCAAAGTTCTGATGCTAAATAGGACAAGGATCTACCACCAGCAGTCGATTATGATATTCTAGGTATTATCAACTGGCCTGAATTTTGAGATTGCAATAGATGTGAAGGACTATGATGCATTAAGAGCTCGCTCAAGTACTGCGGAGCTAAACCATTTAGTGCTTTGTAAGTAATCAGCAATATTTTTAAATGTATACAATGTTTAATAGGGAGCCAGTGCAGTGTTGACAGAACAGGGCTAATATGGTCATACTTCCTGGTTCTAGTAAGAACTTGAGCTGCTTTGTTTTGGACCAGCTGTAGTTTGTGTATTAAGCATGCAGGGCAACCACCCATAAGAGCATTACAATAATCTAGCCTTGATGTCATGAACGCATTAACTAACTGTTCCGCATTTGTCATTGAGAGCATATGACGTAATTTAGATATATTTTTAAGATGGAAAAATGCGGTTTTACAGATACAGATCAAAGAGCACAGCCAGGTTCCTAATCGACGACGAAGACTTGACAGAGCAGCCATCAAGTGTTAACTTAAGTATTAGGAAATTACTAGTCATCCAGTTTTTTATATCAGCTATGCATTCCGTTAATTTTGTGAATTGAGTATCATCAGCATAACAGTGAAAACTAATGTCATGCTTCCTAATGATATCTCCCAATGGTAGCATGTACAAGGTGAACAGCAAAGGTCCTAGCACTGAGCCTTGTGGTACTCCATACTGAACTTTTGATCGATAAGACATCTCTTAATTTACTGCTACAAACTGATAACGGTCAGATAAGTATGATTTAAACCATGCTAATGCAATTCCACTAATGCCAACATAATTTTCGAGTCTATTTAAAAGAATGTTGTGGTCAATAGTATCAAATACAGCACTAAGATCGAGTAACACTAATAGAGATATACAACCACGATCGGATGATAAGAGCAAATCATTTGCGACTCTGATGAGAGCTGTCTCAGTACTATGGTACAGTATAAATCCTGACTGGAAATCCTCGCAGATATAACTTTTTTCTAAAAAGGAACATAGTTGTGAGGATACTGCCTTTTCTAGTATCTTTGACAGAAAAGGTAGATTCGAGATCGGCCTGTAATTGACTAATTCTGTACGATCAAGTTGCGTTTTTTTAAACAAGCGGTTTAATCATAGCCAGCTTAAAAGTTTTTGGTACGTATCCTAATGATAAAGATGAATTAATAATATTAAGAAGATGATGTAGTACTTGTAGCAACAATGACAATGACATCCTGCCAGATGTTCTGAATAAGTGAATCATGAGGTTATCAAACAGACCCCCTCCTCAAAATCAACAAACCGCACCACGCGGTGAGCTTCAAACAAATACAAATCACACATCGGCTCCAGCTAGTCGGCAACTTTTACGGCTCCTCCAAAACTTTATAGCACCCTAGACAGAACGCTCCGCATTCCAAACCCCCTTCCTCTCTGCACCAAAGAGATAACGGGACTCTATGCGAAATTCAAGACTGAGTCATCCCCCCACACACACACACATACACATACATACACACACACACACACACACACACACGCACACGCACACGCACACGCACACGCACACACACACACACACACTTTTGTATTAGAACTTAGAAATACCCTTTTGATATATGTACAATTCCATTATGCATGTGTGATTAATTTTCCTGCTTTATAATAGAGGTGTGGTTTTCTGGTGTAACTTCGAATCTTAAGTGTATTTCTAAAGAATGAACCCCTAACAGGATCACATTCCTGTAACATTACCTCTGCTAGGTCATAAACTTTATGACCCCCCAACAGGAATTTCAAGGGGAACACAACTCTCACTTGAATTCCGACAAAGAAAGAGGAATAAACCCTGCAATCATATATTTTCTATAGGTATAGCCACTTAAGAAATGTATAAACATGGATTTGATTTCCCTGTGTCATAGTAGCCGATATCATGGCTTGATAGTGTGTGAATCGAACTTTAAATGTTTGTAAGATGCATACCGTATGTAACTTTGTGTCCCTATAATCTCCAAATGACGTGTTTCATATCTCTGTAATTCTCTCAATCTAACGGAGTTGAATTTCGATAACCAACTGCAGTAATTTGTATCATTTGACACATTTCATATGTTTTGAGCAAATCTTCTCAAATTCGATCTCAATCATGACTCATTCGAGTGGGCGTGTCTAACCGGACAAAGGAAAACCTTCCACTCGAAATGCGCTAAGATGATTCGTCCTCCACGCAAAAGGAGGCGTACATGGGACACTGTTAAAAGTCAGAACCTTCAGTTTACAAACTCTCTCTCAACTCTGGCTCTCTTCTCCCTCCTTCGGAAACTCTGGAAACCCAAGTCCGGGCCGGCTTCGGCCTGCTTCTCTTCTCTTTTATTTCTTTGTATGTTTTCTATAGTCTAGTTTCGTTTTCCTATTCGCCTCTGTTCATTCACGAGCAGAATGAACTTAGCCTGAATCATTCTCGGTAACGTATGCTCAAGTGAACCTTCAAATCTTCCCGCTACACAACTCCGGAAGAAGACCAGGACACGCATCTCCGCTCTAAAAGGAACACACACATATTCCTTTTTCTCAGCTCCACAAAAGAGTGCATCAAACTGCAAGTATCTGATATATTTTAAAGCTGAATCTTAGGTGTCTCTCAAAAGGGTTCTTTGTTTGTAATAAGTTGCCAGGCTCTTCTTCAATTCTCTGACTCTCTCTCACTTTACTTTCTCTCTCTCTCACTTTATTTTCTCTCTTTCATTTCATTCACTCTGATCACGTTATTTCTTATGTTCTTGTTTGTTTAAATGTTTGTTTGTTTTATTGTTTGCATGTTTACGTACGTTTATAGTTGTAGCTTATGTAATAACTAGTCTTGACATTTATTAAAACTTATTCATACTTTGTCTCTGTATTTGAAAATCCATCTTTATAAAGTCAATGAAAATGCCAAGAGATCTAAGCTACACGCTCGATATTATAGACTACTTTGAGTAGTTTTAATTCATAAACCCAGAAAGTTTTATGTTCACGGCCAGAAGATACATTTTCTTGGAGTTTGTAAACGGGGTACCCCTTCTTGACTGTGATAATCTTACATTTATTCGCTGGACGAATGACTGATGACTAGACCAGTTACAGAACAAGGTAATCTCGATAATTGATAAAGTAAATGTATATGCGATTTATGAATTATGACCATGAGTTATGATTATTAATAATTCCAAATTCCCTATATCCTTGAGCTAATTCGTATTGACCCAGAGTCATATATACAGTTTACGTTACATACTGTAGTACTGTAGTAGACGGTTGCATAGTTATAATTTTCTCCCTGAAATTATCAATCTTGTAAGTGAAGAAGTTCATAAAGTCATTACTGCTGTGCTGCTTGGAAACGTCTGGGGTTGAAGCTTTATTTTTGTTAATTTAGCCACTGTTTCAAATAAATACCTAGGGTTTTTCTTTATTTTCTTCTAATAGGGTTGAAAAATAAGCAGATCTAGCAGCTTTTAAGGCCTCTCTGTACGCAATCGTACTCTCTTTCCATGAAATGCGGAAAAAAAAACGGAAAAAAAAACTCTAGTTTTGTTTTCTTACAGTTGCGCTCCATTCTTCTGGTGTGTGTGCTCGTTGTACCACGGCGTTGGACTATTTTCTTGAATCTTCATTAAGCGCAAAGGAGCAACTGTGTCTAAAGTGCTGGAAAAGAGAGAGTCAAAAGTTTATGTCGCAATATCGAGTGCTTCTAAGCTGAGGGATGCTGAGGAGATGAAACTGATCAGGAATATTATTTATAAAGCAGTCTTTAGAGGTAGAAGTGATAGTTCTAACATATTTGTAACACGGAGTCGGCTTTGCAACCTTGTAGAGAGTGATACATAAAATGCATTAGCATTCAGATACATTGACTTGTAGACGAGCCTGTATAATTCACTCTTCCTCCTCCTTTTTTTGAATCAGTTTCTGGTTCAGACATATAAGGCTAATTCTGTCAGGACCACTACCGCCAAATACGATTGACAATTAGCATACAGTTTGGATTGGCGGTATGGTTCCGTTCTGGGCGAGAGCAGCAATAACCCCCCTTGGGGTAAACAGAACAGAACCAACATGAAAGTTTGCAAATATATTTAATTCAAGATTTTAAAGTACAACATAATTCGAGAATTTATTCTGATTCAAGGGGAATCAGAATGCCAAATCCTGACAGGGCGAGAGGAGGAGCTGGGGATGGAGGAGGGTAATTAGCTCCTGAGAAACGCGATAGCTGCTGATAAAACTGAAGGAGCTTATATATGTATACGGTGATAGGCGTCATATTCCTATAGGTAGATGTGGATCAGCTGAGGGTCAGCTGATGCGAGCTTGACTAACGTGACCTGCCAGAACTAACGCTACGCTTGATATTAAACCAGTATTTCCACTTACCATTGTGTAGCGTTTCACTGTTGACTGACTGGATCAGGTAGTCCCAGCTGGTGTGATCAAGGCGAGAACTAATTTGCATGTTCACATATCCTAAATAAAGCAAGGGTGTAGAGTTATGTTCAAGCTATTTTAAGGAATTAACAGGAATGTAGCCTGTTTTGAAATGTTCCTTCTTTGTGCAACCAGAAATAACAGCATACAGGTTTGAAGAGACATGAGGATGAGTCAGTAATGACAGGATTTTTATTTGGGGGTGAACTATAGTCCTTTAGTTGTTACAAAGATTGTGACTAAAACAACCTTAGAAAAAGACTGTTGGTAAAGATGTTAGTAAAGCTGAAAATATTCTGACCTGCTGCTGTGGAATGGAGATGAATGGAAGTGCCTGCCGTGTTAGTCTGTCCCTGAATTTCTGCTCCTTTGGGACGCTCACAGTAAACAGACCCCCCGAGGTTCCTGCAATACCCTAATGAGGATCATTTTAGCAACATGCCTGCTCTGAGCAACACATGATTATCCCTCTCTTTACTGTGGCGTGACTGTAAACCCCTAGCCCTTCAGGTATATCTGTGGGGGGAAGGTTTATTGCGAACTCCTGCTGTTCTCTTGGGCCAAGGTAGATATATTGTATAAAAACAGACTGCATTTGTTTATTTATTTAGTTTATTTGTTTAGTTTGAAAGAAAATCATGAGAAATGACTCTCAGAAATGGCAAAATTACCATTCAAAAGTTTGGGGTTGGTGCGATTTTTGAAAATAGAAGTCAGTAAGAAAATTTTTGAAAGCAATTTCATGCTTATCTCAAAACTTCTTTTCCTTTTCAAAATATTGGAGAAAGTTGTATTTATACAATTGAATGAGGCATTTCGTAGAGGCGCTATATAAATGCCTCATTCATTTATTCATATTTATACAATTGTAGTCTTTTTAGATCTAAATGGAAGTGTTCCAATCTGGTTTTAAATCCCTTCTCAGCACAGAAACGGCCCTGTTAAAAGTTTTTAATGACCTGTTACAAGCCACTGACTCGGGTGATTATACTGTTCTCAAGCTCCTAGATCTTACAGCTGCGTTTGACACTGTAGACCATAACATCAACCATAAAGGTACTGCGTTGGAGTGGTTTAGATCTGATCTGTCTTACAGAAGTTTTTCTGTCTGCCTTAGGGATTTCTTTGTCCTCCTCTGCTTCTCTCTTGTGTGGAGTTCCCCAGGGCTCCATTTTGGACATATCCTGTTCTCCTTACACTTGCATCTCATTTTATTGTTATGCAGATGAGACACGACCATTGAAACTGAAAGATGCACACTCTATAGCACCATTGTTGGACTGTCTTGAAGATATTAAAGCCAAGATGGCCTTAAATGTTGTAAAGTTCAGTGAAGTGAAAAGAAAAGTTTTTGGACCCGGTGGATCCTGTGAGTCCCCTTATCTGGATCTGGGTGCTATAAAACCATATGTGAAGCCCACTGTAAAACACCTGGGTGTTATAATGGACAGTGACTTTAAACTTGATAAACAGATTAAATAGGTAATTAAATCTAGTTGAGGCAATTATCCAAAGTCAAGTATTATCTGTATTTTAATGATTTTGAAAGGGATATACATGTTTTTATCTCGACCCGCCTTGACTACTGTAATGGCCTTTACATAAGCTAGAGAACAGTCAATTAGACAAGAACAGCATTAGAACTCTTTATTTAAAAAAAAATATTTTTAACATGTTTTACTGTCACTTTCGATCAATTTAATGCATCCTTGCTGAATAAAAGTATTATTATTATTTTTTTAAATAATAAAGTCTTACTGACCTCATACTTATGAACAACAGTGTACAATATTTGCATAATTTTGGATTAGGTTATTAAGTGAGCAAAAAAACTAGTCTGGACCAGCATGCAAACTCATGCTTGTCTTTAACACTGTGTCATAACCAGGAGTGGCATCATACAGTGACATGCAATAAAAGATATCTTTGTCCATGTAAATCTTGGGTGCTTTGTTTTAATTTCAGTGGTGTTGTGTAGCCCGAACCCCAGTGCAATTTGATTGGTTAAAAATATTAATTCACATAAGTATGTTACAGTATACATATGGCAGGTTCAGGTGTGATTGTGTCAAGCGGTATTTTCACTTTTATTCTTGACAGATTTTTTTTGATTAACTTTTTTTATTATGCACAATGTGCAAATGTAGAATAAGTGTCTGTGTAACAACAGCTGCACAGTAATATATTCATATTGTTGCCAAAAAATGAAATGGAGAAGCGTAACCAGGGTGCACCGTGGACCTGATAATGCTAAAAAAAACAAACAAAAAATAAAACACAAAACACAAAATCTTACACTCACAGAGGTGCAAGACAACCTTCAGAGCTTTTGTCTCAAATTGTACCCACATAAATACTGTTAATTATTATCTATATGCAAGATGGATGTGAAAATTCTGTAGAGTACAAGCTTGAATAGAAGTGTAAGTACAAAACAGCAGAGAAAACGAGTAGTTTTCACATTTTTAATGATTAAAGTGCCTTTATAGAGCGAGAGATAACGGTGAAGTGGAGAGGTCAAGCTACAAGCACTTCATGCTGTTTAATAGCGAATAGAAGCTCTCAAAAGTGAAAAAAGTCTGTGTCTTTCCCAGTGCACACAGAGTGACATGAAAAAAGAAAAAAATATATAATTATATAATAATAATAATAATTATTATTATTTTATTTTATTTTTTCTAATTTGAGGTGCACAAATAGGAATAATGAATTTTGCAACTTGAAGCATCAATGTTGGCCAACAGGGGGCGTCAGCCTGAAATCCCACTCCCAACTGAATGTTTGAAAATGTAGTTTAATATCAATTATATTTTTGAAAACTAAAATTATATGGCATTTATATTGGTTATGACAATAAAATCTTGAATTTAACTGTTAACAAAAAAATGAAAACTGTTAGGCCAGCAAGGACGTTGAGTAACCAGGTCTTACATAAGCTCCATCCCAGCCAAAACTAGCAAGCTCTGCTCCTAAATGGCATTCAGAAGCAAATCGGTGTGAAAGAAAGCTTGCATTCCTCCATCCCCATCTCCCTCTCCATTTCTCCTGCTCGCCCTCAGAGTTCATTCTCTCCGTTTTATCTCTCGTTCTCATTCTCTCTTTCTCATTGTTGCTTTTCGTTCTCTGGCCATTTCTGGGGACTGCTGATAGCTGGGTAGCTCAGTTTTAGAGGATGGTTTGAGATAAAAAAAAAAATAAATAAAAAAAAAATTCAGTAGGCAATTTTACACTAAAGGTGACTTCAGAGAGCTGTCAACACAGCCTGGCTGTTATCTCCTGGAGAACGCTGCTCTCAAAAATAGAGGTTGAATACAGGTCTCATAACCATCCTGAACATCTGAGCTCAGAAAAGGATGAAAGCCACAGACATCACGTATGACAAAGAGATTTTAAGGTTCTTCTCATGATTACCCCAATAGGATCATAGTGTAGTTTTTATAAAATTTTCCTTAAAAAAATGCCTATTTTATTTGAACATTTCTAAGTTGTAGAAAGTTTGTAAAACATAGTTGCATTATGGCTAATAACATGAACTGTTTTCTATTTGAAAATATGTTTAAAATGTAATTTATTCATGTGATCGAAGCTAAAGTTTCAGCATCATTACTCCAGTCTTCAGTGTCACATGACCCTTCAGAAATCTTATTTCTTATTATCAATGTTAAAAAAAGCTGTGCTGCTTAATATTACTATTTTTACTTTATTAAACTATTTAGAGTAAGTAAGTAAGTAAGTAACGTTTATTTATAAAGCGCTTTTCACAGATAAAATCACAAAGTGCTGTACAAGAGAATAGGTAAAACAAAACAATATAAAAATGTATATAGGTAAAATTAAAGTGACACTAGTGAAAACCCATCAACCAAAAGCTTTCCTAAGTAAACCTTTTTTCAGGATTTGTTAAAGTTTGGGATCAGTAAAGATTTTTTTAAAAGAAATTAATATTTTTATTCAGCAAGGATGCATTAAATTCATCAGAAGTGAGAGTAAAAAAAAAAAAAAAAAAAAACTTTAAAATAAATGCTGTTCTTTTGAACTCTCAAAAAAATATAACAATGATATATATATATAAAAAAAGAATATATATATATATATATATATATATATATATATATATATACATACATATATATATATATATATATATATATATATATATATATATACATACATATATATATATATATATATATATATATATATATATATATATATATATATATATATATATATATATTCTTTTTTTTTAAATTCACAAAAATATTAAGCAACACAACTCTTTTCAACGTTGACACTAAATACAGGAGTAATGATGCTGAAATTTCAGCTTTGCATCACAGAAATAAATTACATTAAAATAGAAAACAGTCATGAGCTCAAGAGAAATAAAAGAGACAATGCTAAAAGAGACAATACTTGGGCACATTTCAATGCATTCCCTTTTTTTTTTTTTGAGGGGGCTCTCTGATAAAACACTGCTCCCAAATCCCCCTGGGACAGGCATAGTCAGACGGTTGAAATTCATACCACATTTGGACTGTTTTTCTGTTTTGTTTTACACAGCATGAAGCCCTAAATCTTTGAACCACAGCACAATATCTTTGAAACAATATCTGAGTATGACTGAAGGTTTAAACACTGAACTCTTTTTCCAGAGAAGCTTTTCTCCGGATATTCCGGTATGGTAGAACCACCTCATAAAAATACAGCACCGGTTATTATTATTCAACACTGCGCAGTCACTACACGACAATAAATAATAATAATAAAAAAGTTCTAAATCCTCGTGTAACATATTATCTGTCTCCATTCAGTCTCTGACCCTCGGCTATATGAACATTATTACCTAACGCATATCCCTGTTGAAAAGAACAAAAGCCGCCGCACGAAAATTACACATGACCTTTTTTCTCTGCCACAACATCAAATGAAACAACATAGATCATGTATATTGGAGAAAGCACCTGAGCCGCTGAGCGGACGCCGCCTGTGCAGGCAATATCCGAGGACTGCATATCGAACCTGTAGTATCTAGCATCTGCAGGCCACCAAATCATTCATAATGCATCCTCAAGTGGCCAGTAAGCCAAGGGTCTGTCCACAAATGAGAAAACAAGACTTTTCTTCTTTATTTGCCATGCACTATAAGCCAAAATCAGCAGTCCTGTATGGGTGTCATGGGAATATTGCTTATGTCTGGAGTATTTTTTGAGTAAATTGCCAGCATGCATGGTTTTATTTCTATATTTACCGATATGTTTCTCTTGATGATTACTGTCCAAGAAATAAAACAATCCCAAATGAGCTGTGTTTCCGGAACGTTAAAGTCTGTGTTTGTGTTTGTTCTCTGGTGCCTGGCAAGAATGTATTTTACAGCATCCCACGAGATTTCACGAAAATACGACTACCTCTAAAACCATTAAGACATTACCGCTTGCTTCAGTTGTTTTACTCTGACCTTGTTTAATACAGATTTGTAATGATGCATTTAAAGTTCAGGCTGACAGTTTTTTCTCGATATTTCTTCTGGCAGAGTACAAATAATGGCACATTTTCTTTGACATCTTCTTTCTTACTCAGGCACTAAACATATTTGGACAGTTTTGCATAATAAAAAGCATCACTATTAATAAATTCATGGAGGTCTATTCATGGAAAAAGCTACTGTATCCAGCATTCTCATTCATCTCAACTGTTCAGCTGGCTGGAAGGTACGTGTTTGAAATCTGCCATCATGTTTCAGAATATAAGTTGTAGATAGAATTTGTGTTTTTAAAGTTACTTTAGAATATCTTAATTTCAAAATGTTTTACTCAAGTACATAAATACTATCAAAGTTAGCATGGAATGAAAGTTGCGGTAGTCTTTTGTTCTCTATTGTGACGTCTATATCCAAGTAAAACAGTGTAAGGCCCGCTATATTGGTCCAATTGCCGGTTCGCCAATACACGGGGAAGGTATCACGTGTTCTGTCCTCACTCATGCAAAGTATTGGTTGGTTAAATTTGTAATACATTGATCATATGTTTTTACTCGTTACTTCATCTGACTCCATAAATGAAAGGTTTTAATAACATCTGTGCCTCACTAAAAGTGAGCGAATGTATGACTATTCCTTTTAACCATTAAATGAACAATGTCAAAATCAGTTAGAATAATCACATGTAACAATTTAATATTTCAGATATCAGAGACCAATTCCACAATCAATTAAAATATCTAGAACATGGTTATACATTGGTCACACCAAATAATCTTACCCTGTTGCCTTTGGCTTGCTCAGTTGGGGATATTTTGGGGATATTTAATTTAATTTTATCAATCAATAAATTCCTCTTGAAACAAACTTTGTTGTATTATTTTAATTTAATACTGTGAAGCTGCTTTGATACAATCTGTATTGTGAAAAGCGCTATACAAATAAACTTGACTTGACTTGACTTGTAGCCTACCTGAGATAGAGATAGAGAGAGAGAGAGAGAGAGAGAGAGAGAGAGAGAGAGAGAGAGAGAGAGAGAGAGAGAGAGAGAGAGAGAGAGACCACCTATTCCATTCGTACCCAGCCAAGAAGCCCAGAGAGCCCGAGCACACCTTCCTTTATCCTCCTGACCAGGTGACATGGGGGATGGGGGAGACCACCCTCAAATGGCTTAACCAGTTTCCTCCTGACCAGGTGACATGAGGGGTGGGGGAGACCACCCTCAAATGGCTTAACCAGTTTTCTCTAAACTTCTCTAAACCTTATTACCTTTTATTTTATCTATCTGGATATGAGATATCTGTACCACTCACTTTGAGACATTTCAAATGACACCAAAAACATAACAGTCAATGTTAAATATTCACATTAAACCATGTTCTTGTGTGAGTTCCTAGTTTCTGAGAGGAAGTCAGGTTGTATGGGGGAGGTCAAATGTTAATTAGCCAACAGGGCCCTTTTGTCCCATAAATCAGGCCTCAACCAGTATTTTCAGTCTTACAACAGCTTCGCGAACAAGACAAAATGGGGGACGGGAATTGATTTTCTCCATCGGGAAATTATTGGATGGTTGTTGTTTGCTATTGGTCAAACTCATGGTGCGATTTGAGGGGTGATGATTGAAAAAATGACAAAAGCATCCCCTTTGTAAAACCACCTTACTATCCCGATTAGATTAAGTACACCATGGTCACATGCTCTTCTGACTTAGTAAACGGTTTAGATGATGTTTACATTCGTGTTTAGTGCGGAACACTTGATCAGATTTCCTGAAACTCATGTTAATGCCAGATATGAAGGTGTCATAATTGCTTGAGAGCTTTAGAATCAAGGTGCAATGCTTTTCATCTCGCTCTCAGCTAGAATGAGATCATTCATTTTGCTTTTAATCTCTTCTCATGCATTGTGTTCAAGCTATCTTTAAAAGAGCGAATTCCTTTAACGGAAAGAATGCACCCTTGACCTCAGGGGCAACGCAGGCGGCCTCACTTGTTGCCGTGTTTTCAATCACGAGAATAGCTGTTGAACTCTTTTCCTGGACTACGTTACATCTTTTCACATCACAACTGTGCCACTGATTTTTTTGACGGACAAATGAATCTTGCGGGAATTGGCACATATAAAAGATCCACAGCAGTTGATTTATCTGAGCATTGAATTGAGGGGTTTAAAGGCTGAAGATCCGTTCAGCGGTCAGCCCGTGGTGGGAATTATCCAGAAAGGCTTACAGCATTATTAAACGTATAGCTCAGTCATTATTGTGCCTATAAATACAGACCCTTCACATTAATATTCCACAAAGCAATTATTTCACTACCGTTTTATTGGCATTATACTTCAAAGCATTGTAGGGGATGATATGCTGGAGCTCAAACTTCAATGGCATTTTATTTTGTCATCATTCATATTATTGTATACTGGGAGCAACAAAACCACCTTGGCTTGCTAATACAGCTCAGTAAAACTGCAGCGGTGCGACATGCAAATCATTATAATTAGAGCTCCATTTAGGACTCTAACAAAGAAAAAAAAACCTGTGGCTGTTCCAAACCCCAACACGTACCATTGATCGGCATCTTACTGGAGCCTGAGATAATCATTCTCACTTGAGAAGTAAAAGCAACCACTATGGAGTCAAGCAGTCAATACCCCAGTGGCATTAGTCCGTAATCTCTGGCTCTCATTAAACACGTCTGCTATGGATTCTCTCTTGCATTTATTTTCCTCAGTATATACTATGCATAGTAAAATGAGATATCAAAGTGTGGTGCATCATGTAATGTAATAGTTTTAAAGAGATCTGTTAAGATGTCGTTATTGATTTGGGTGAGCGGCACGGAAGCAGAATTGTGTGTTTTGCCTGGAGCAAGGAGATTTTTGTTTGAAAGAGATCAGGAATGCAATGTTAAATTATACAGTAAGGATTACTTTGGAATTACAAAAAATAATAATGTCAAGAAAAACATGTAAAACAGTGTAGTGTAATGCAGTTTATGGCCACTATTCTATATAGACCCACGGCTTCATTGGTAGAATCAAAAAAAAGAAAACAAAAAAAGATAACCAATTGTACGAAGCCCCGCATAAAAATGGCCACAATTAAGAATTAATTTCTTCGTTTTGTTCATTCATTTCCTTATTTTACTCAATTGTGGCCACGATTTATTCTTTTGTTCCCTCGTTTTAGTTAAATTGTGGCCACATTGTAATTATTTGTTCCCTTGTTTTAGTTAAGTCAATGTAAAAAAAAATAGGGTGAATTAGTATGATAAGGTTAGCCTGGAAATCCAGACCTAAATCTAAAAGATTAATGGTCTGGCGTCGACTAATGAAAATCAGCCAGCTCGAGGGGTGGCACCAAGCATGCATTTGAAAATCTCACTGCACGCAATTGGATAACACTATGACCAATCACAACAAGTTATCACTTAGCTACCAGTGGAGCTAACTGGTAGATTAGACTCTTACCGTATCCGGTCGGCAAAACAGCAAAAACGCCCTTCTTGCAAATAAACGATTCGAGCGCCGTCTTCTGTTCCTCTTTTAGAGAAAAAGTCTAAATCTTTCATTGTAGCGGCCAAAGCTGTTTCAAACAAATGGTGTTCATCCATAGCCATCTTGCAATGTTTACTAATGACTTCGACGTTGCAGCGCTGTCGTCATCTCGCCTCTGGCCCGCCTATATCAGATAACCCGATGTGATTGGTGCAGCTCAGATACAGGGGCATATTTAATAAGCATCATTACTCGACACCAGAGTAACTCGCTGAGCAAATTCAACTTGTGCTCTCGCGAGAACTCTGGATTACCAGGGTACGATAATGCCACGATTTGACTAAAACAAGGGAATAAATTAATAACGAATTAATTCTTAATTCATGGCCACGATATACTGTATACTGTATATATTTTAGTCCACGTCATATGCTAGGCTCCATACGATTGAGTAGAAAAGTGCTTAAAAAATAGATTATCTTTCAATTGCTAGAGCTTTAAAGTCAGCATGAAATAAAAATGTATCTGCTTTCCAAATGAATGTTATTGATATAATTGTGAACGATTCATCCATTCAACCTACAGTCTTTTTCGATAATCTGGTTCACTCTAATATACTAATATAAGTTTAAAAAAGAGTGATGAGCAAAAAAGTCAGTGCATGGCAATGAATAACACCGATTTGTTAACTTAAAAGATTTGTTCACACTCAAGGCACCACTTTTCAATCTGTATTCAGTTCTCGCCATGGTGCCGTTCTGTCAGTTATGTGGTTCAGGGTGGCTTTGTAGAATACAAAGACAGTTGTTTCTCCTGCCGATGTCAAGAGCTGTCAGGTATCAATACCCTTATTGTGTCACCAACAGAATTCATGCGTTATTTTAGGTGTCTTCGGATCCCTGACAGGGTGTACGGCCCACTGTTAAGAAACATTTGTTAGTTAAAAATATATAAAAATCATATTTTAGTTATAAAACTGGCTCAAAGTAAAAACCACTTGCAGAAGTGACAACCAGGAATTAAATTATATTTCAGACAGACATTTTTTTAAGTATGACAGACATAATGACAGCAATTAGATGGCATAGATGGAGAGATGGGTGAATGAATAATGGAAGGGTATGAGGTGAAGGTGACAGTCATTCTCACACCTGAAATGAGATTTTAATTGGTAGTTTTATAGTGTGTTCCCACAACTAGGCCTCCAGAGATTCTGCTCCTGTTCATCAGGTTCAGCTACAGGAAGCAGAACAGAAGCTTCATGTTGAAATTGAATATTATACTACAAATATAGAATGTGAAAATTATGCATTTTGCAGTGGTAAAGACTCTGAATTTTAAGTCAGGAAAAAAAAAGATATAAAAAATTATGTTAGTGTGCTCAAATAACTATTAGCATGTGGTCTCATGACCTCAGTATGTTTGTCACGTTACCATCTGAGAAAACTTTAGAAAGAAACGTTTTACATCTTGGACTGCCAAAGGTTGTTAAACTCACAGCTTCATTTATCACACTGGGAATGTGATGGAAGCAGATGGAAGGTTAAGTCAAGTGCATTGCATTGTGGGATACAGCATTCTGCACAGTATGCTCTATTGTAAACTGCACAATCTGGAAAATATTGTCGGTCAATTGGGTATTACATGCATAGAGTAAATTAGCATACTGTTTATTCTGCAAAAATAGTAAGCGTAGTATGCTAGAAAGGCGAAGACATATTTCTGTGATGATGTCTAGTAAGGTAGTAATATCTTGTCTTGATATTTGTGTGAGCAGATGTTTCTTTTACACAGTGAAAACTTTGTTTAGCTTGTGGCAATAACCCTCAGGTTAGTTCATGGTGTAGTTACCTGGGTTCTGCGCGGTGGTTTGCTCAGTGTTCAGACATGTTATGTAAGCGTATCAAAGTTTATTCGTATTACTTTCAGCTGCAAAAAGAAGAAGAATGCTTTTCTGATGGTTTTGTTCTTGTTTTTTCTGAGAGAAAGTACAAGAAGCCTATATATATATAGGCATCTCATGTGTGTCTTAGCATCAGAAACTTACAATATAAAAATGTAAGCATTCCATTCAGGTTTTCCCCAAACAGATCTGTTTTAAATCAGCCAAGCTGTGTGTAATTATTGATTTGATGGTTCTAAAGCTGCATGTTCCACACTAATATGTTACACTTCCCCTTTGATAAGATACTAACAGCAGTCGGCATGGTGGGAGTTATGAATTACACAGTGATTATGCAGTTTTAGTTATTTTTTTTATTTTTTTTGAACCACTAACTGGAATAGGTCTGAGCTTGTGCAATAACACAAATGCGGTGAATGGACTTTTTCAGCTGAAAAGTAATTTGCTCATGACATATAACCCTCAAGGCATGCTTTAGGTGTGTTAGTCATTTGGAAGAAATCATAGTATAAATCAACTGTATATACAGCACTGATTGACAGACTAGAGACTCCTGTAGTGTATGAAGAAAAAAAAAAAAAATATATATATATATATATATATATTACATAATATGGACTAAAAAGCATATAATACAGGTGTATTTTTATATTTTATACAATTTTATTTTTTACATTTTATGTTTATTGTGGCAATAAAAGTGATTGTTGTTGCACTACAGTAGAATAACTCTTGACTGCATTGTGAATGAAATTATTTGCATGCAATTAAAAGCAAAGGCTTTTAAATGACTGTTTTCAGCATCAAAATCAAAATGCTTATTAACAGTTGAAATTGAATTCAAAACGTGAACCTAGGGTCTGGGTCAAAGACAGCCATTATTGTCACATTGAACCTTTGAAATCAACCCCTGAAATGATGTTCCTGCAGGGTAATTCACCTCTGAAAGCTTCATTAAATAGTATGTCAGATCAACTTCCGAATCCTGAGGGTTAATTTACTTTGGTCAACCTTAATGCAGATCTCAATTCAGCCTTAAATCACACTACAGCTTTTTAATTTGAAGAGCACACAGAGAAATTGTTATTTGACTGCCAGGGATCAGAAATATGAACATTATAAATTTGAGCTAGGCCCACTTTCCTTCGGTTTCACTTCTGCAACTTCCCGTATACGTGCCATATTTTTTTGTAAAATGTAACATCACATGGAAAAAAGAAAAGAGGTTATTAAAACAAATGATATTAAAAACATTTGTTAACATTTGTTAAATAAAGCTGAAATAAAATAAATAAAATATAAATAGAAAAACTTAAACTAAAGGAAAATTAAAAATGTTAGCCCTGAAATAAGTTGAAGTTGAAGTACTAAAATTATTCACTGGAAATAAATAAAAACTTAAACTGACATACAAATAAATTAAACCTAAATAGGGTTTATTTATAGCAATATTTAGTTAAAAAAATGGCAAAAGCATATAAATATATATATATATATATATATATATATATATATATATATATATATATATATATATATATATATATATATATATATATATAACCAAACCAATAACCAAAATTATGGTTTTAATAATTTATTTATTTTATTTTATTTATTTATATCTTTAGGTTCGGTCTTAATGACAGTGTGAACGCCAAGCGAACCAGGACTAAATGCATTATTTCCTTTTTATTTGGTCCAGACCAAAAGAACTGAACTACAAGTATAAACACTCCCTTTAATCCTTCCCCGCTGGTGTTTTATTAAAAAGTTGTCTGCCACCACCAGCAATTTTGAAAGTTTTCACAAACATTTTAACATGAAGTATATATTAAAAAAAGAACAGAACCTCTGCTTTAAAAATAACGGAAACACGGGAAGCCGGAAATCTGGAAAATTCCATCAATGGTGGGGAAAACAATAAAAAGCCAGTGAAGTCACTTGAAGGCCACAGTTTTGAGGCACAAAATTTGTATTTCATTGAATTTTTAAAGTGCCCTTATTTAATTTTAAAGGTTCCTAATTTAGTTTTGGAGGTCTCCAACAATAGGTTTACATGCATCCAAGGTTCCATCAATGGTGGGGAAAACAATAAAAAGCCAGTGAAGTCACTTGAAGGCCACAGTTTTGAGGCACAAAATTTGTATTTCATTGAATTTTTAAAGTGCCCTTATTTAATTTTAAAGGTTCCTAATTTAGTTTTGGAGGTCTCCAACAATAGGTTTACATGCATCCAAGGTTCCATCAATGGTGGGGAAAACAATAAAAAGCCAGTGAAGTCACTTGAAGGCCACAGTTTTGAGGCACAAAATTTGTATTTCATTGAATTTTTAAAGTGCCCTTATTTAATTTTAAAGGTTCCTAATTTAGTTTAGGAGGTCTCCAACAATAGGTTTACATGCATCCAAGGTAAAAAAAAAAAAACTCTTACATTTTCTCATAATATACATTGCAGTATCACCTCTTTTCTCACAGTTTCTGAAAAAGTTTGATAAAGGATTCGGTCTCTCTAAACCCCTCCTTTCCTACAGCCAACTCTGCTCTGATTGGTCAAATTGTGTTGTGGTTTATCTGATGTGATTGATCTACCGCTTACAGCGCGTTTCGAAATGAAACTCCCATTACCATATCTGAATTTCAGCACCTGAGCTTCCTCAGCACTGGATACACAGTGATACGAAGAGTAACATTCAGAACAGGTCATAACCAGTTCTTTCTTTTGGGAGACAATAACTCTATTTATCGTGTAAGGGTGGATTCCTGTAGTGGTTCAGGCTGCAAGACTGCCGAATGACTAAAGAAACGTTATTAGCAAGATGGTAGAAAACTGCACATTTCTTGTCTATTCCACCCACTGCCACTTATACCAACGACGGAAATAAGCACAGTTACAATAGATTAATATGTGGGAGAGTGTTGCTATAGAGAGTGACAATATTGTATTGCAATTTGTAGCACTTCAAAGTCAATACCAAATCAAAACTAGTTAGCACATTAGTTGTAATTAAAAAGGTTTAATGACAAAATAAGGTTATGGTTACACTTAAAATAGTTACAAAATAGGTGTACGAGATGATGATAACTTATATTATTAATTGTACACAGCATATATGAAAATGTTACCAGAGAGAGAGAGAGAGAGAGAGAGAGAGAGAGAGAGAGAGAGAGAGAGAGAGAGAGAGAGAGAGACAGTGAAGAGAGTAAGAGAGTAAGAGAGTAAGAGAGTAAGAGGAAGGAGGAGGTAAAGAGAGAGAGCCCCACGAAAGGGACCCAGAGAAGAAGAGAGCCAGAGCATCAAAAGAGACAGAGCAACAGTTTCAATCTTCTTTTATCCTTTCCTGACCATGTGACTAAAACCCAGATGTGAGACATTCAAACTGACCAATCAGATAATTACACTTCCCCCACCATACTAAAGGTGTGACAATTCATCGACCCCCAAAGTACAAACATGTTGGCCTACAGGCCTAGATCACTATCAGAAACCTCTGTGCCTTTAGGAACTCCAAATGGTCCTTGTGGTAGAAAGAGGGGGCACTTTGATCTTTGAAACTTTGCACACCTTTTACATTCACAAGCAAAATAATAATAATAATAATAACAGGGGCACTTTAATAGAACGTCCAATTATTTTAAATATACAATTATGGTTGTTTTTTAGCTCAGATACTGTTACCATAGGTGTAAGTAAGACTAATGTTGACAGTGTTTGAGTTATTTGACTTTTGACGGGAGATTTTTGATATCTTCAAATCTGAGCACAGTTTAAGTCACTACTGAGGTATCTTCTGAAATTTAAGAGACACATGAGATTACTGAAAATTTTTTCCTCAGAAGAAAAACAAGTCTTGAACTCCATTCAATCTAATCTTTTTCTTTCCCACAGGATTCTGCTTGAATAGGCATGGTCAATATTAATGTATTGAATTTTTATAAAAGGCAACATCTACAAATGTTTCCCGAAGCATATAACAGATTTTATTTATTTTTTTTCTCAAAGAAATCGACACAATATGAGACTGAAAAAAATATCCCTTTAAGAAATTAAGTAGGGTCTCGACTTTAACTGCAATTTTCCACCGCATCAGATTAAATTACGTGTCAAAACATTTAAAGTCCATGAGTTGTAAAAAAAATTAAAATAAAATAAAAACCCACGCACACAGACAACAGCAGCTTCTTAAGGAAGAGGATTGAATTATTATAAAAGCACTTCAGATCCGCACGCCTCCGTCACTACACTGTAGTGCGCAGGGGAAATGAGCACTCTTCAAAACTGGCACAACATTTTTTTTTCTTCTAAATGAGCCCTAGGGGAGAGACTTGGCAGGGGGACCATTCATTCTTGTTCGCATGAGCTGGGCACAAACGGTAAGGACATTACGTTTTGTTTAGCAAATGAAAGCCAGGATGCTCATATCCTCTCCTCCCCGTTCCTGTCTGTCTCTCTCATTCACTCGTGTATAAAGAACATCATGGCACAATCTCATTTTGCAGCGGATCAGTTGGCTGCAGGCTAATTTTGTTTATAGGCATCAGACAATTCAGCCTGTTCATTCACAGGCCCACTGTCTTCCATCTTTTTTTTTGGCCGCTCTCAGTACTGTTGAGCTTTGTTGTGGGTGAAGCCCAGAGATGGGAGAGTTACTTTAAAAATATATTCCAGAGCAAATTATACATAATTAATGATTCAAATGACTGCAGTTCACATTCCCCGATAAAAATAACCTGATTACCGGTACTTTTAGATATTTTTGGATTACGGTCACATTATTTTCGTAAAAAAATAGTTTACACAATAATGAAATTCTGTCATCACTTAAGGCCTATTTATACTTTTGCGTCGAACTGCCGCCGTAGCTACGTCGTAGGCTGTGTGTAGCGCGCGTACCCTGACGTGCACCTCTCCAAAAATGTAACAACACGTCAATTCTACGCGGACGCAAGCGCTGTGATTGGTCTGCTAGAACCCCTCCCTCGGGGTTTCACATGCTCCCTAGGTGCGCGTCAACGCGGACAACAACGCAGAAGTATAAATTAAAACCAACACGTTGCCTACGGCGTATAGGCTCCGGCGTAGGTCCGACGCAGAAGTATAATGAGGCCTTTACTCACCCTCATGTCCATGTTCCAAACCTGTAAGACTTTCTTTCTCCTATGGGAAACAAAAAAAGAAGATATTGTGAAGAATGTCTCAACTGTTTTTGTTCATAGTGTTGTGAAAATATGCAATTATTCTATTCTAATTATGCCTTTTGGTATATGAAGTACTTACAGTATGTGTCGTAGTAAACCACAATTGTAACTGTATTAAGAAAGTGGTTTTATAAAGAAAGGTACCAGAAGTTGTTGTTAAACAATTTATTAAGAAAGTGTTATATACTGTAAGACACTTGTAATAATCATTGTAACCATATATTGAGAAAATGGTTTATAAAGAAAAAACACTGCAATTGTTGTTGTAAAATCATATATATTGAGAAAATGGTTTATAAAGAAAAAAACCACACTGAATGTTGAAGTCATTTAGTAAGCAAAAAAGTGGAGTAGAGAGAAATGTAACATGTATTAGAAAGCATTTAACTGAATATTAAGAGAAATGTAACATGTATTAGAAAGCATTTTACTGAATACTAAGAGAAGGATGCAAGTATTACCGATTGATGTGTTGCAGACTGGACGCAGAAGGCGGCAGAGGATGAAAGCCCGTAGAAAAAGGACAAAGAGACGGAGAGCTTTATATGCGAAAGTCCTAAGGGGTTTTCCAGAACTAATGACAGATCAAGACTTTGGGTTTGACTGATTGTCTGTAAAAGACTGAATGTATCCAGAGGGAGTTTCCAGGAGGGGATTTCTGAACATGTCAAAAAGTTGATGGACTTTAAAAAGGACTGGAATGACATGTCCAGTCAGACGCTGATGAATAATATTGTTGAATATTAAATGTCCCCAACTAAGCAAGCCAAAAGCCAAGGCAACAGTGGCAAGGTACCAAAACTCCATCAGGTGACAGAATGGAGAAAAAAACCTTGGGAGAACCCAGGCTCAGTCGGGGGGCCAGTTCTCCTCTGGCCAACGAGCGAACAGTCTATGATTATGATACGATATCATACAAATATATTTCCTATATTCCACTTTGATATCAATTTTCATACTCTGCATTCTCTTATTCTTGACACTGTTGAGCCAATTCCATTTGTCATAGGACAAATTGAATTCTAAGAGATCTATTTCAACCACTCAATCTTGTGTTGATGCACTGTGCCAGGTTGCACTTCCCTGATGCCAAAACTTCACTGCATGCATATTATATCATATGGCTTCAGAAGACTCTGAATTGGAGCTGTGGTCACTTTGAACTGCCTTTGGAAAAAATGTGTGAAGTTTCTAAAAACATTTTTTAGTGTGTGTGTGTGTCCCCCCCCCCCCCAAAACCCAGCATATGAGTATATAATGACATAATTTGCATGCATTGAAATCCTTTAATGTTCACACATTCTGGCTAGTCCAAAATAATATCATCTAATTTTGCCTAGATGATATCTCAAGAAAACGAGTGTGAAGTTTGCTTAGATGAATTAATAAAAGGATTTAAATGTCAAACTGCTCAGCGCACAGCAACATGACAATTGTGTTTAAAAACGTTCCCTCCAGGCTGTCCATTGATCACATGATAATATTACATTAATATAATATTTGAAAGAAGGCACACAAGGCTTTTGGCAAAGAAAGGACAGTATCAAAGATGCTAGGATATATTTCATTTGATTCCTACTGGATTACACTCATTTAAGCTTTTACTGTAATGAAATTTCAAAATTACATAATTTTATTCCTTTAAAGAATGAAGCATTGCATAGGCACATATATCTTAATTGTGCAGCTATGTAAAAAAATAAAAATAAAGTAAAAAAATACCATGGTTAATGTATTGGTGACTGTAAATATATATTTATATGGTAACACTTTAGTTTAAGGTGACGTAGTTACACGTTAATTACAAGTAACTAACCCTAAACCAAACTCTGACTCTTATAATCACATTGTACAAATTCACAATTTAACAACTACATACCAATTAAATTCAGCACACGTTTAAACAAGTTCAAAAACTTATCACACTCTGTCAGTGTTTGACACTTCCTTTCTTGTTTCTCTGGGTTAAGATAAACAACCTGTACTTGTTAATTATTCTAATCAGCATTAATTAAAGTGATTCTCTGCTCATTCAAGGTTGTTACTCTCAGCCTTACTGGATTTCCCACTGCATCGTTTCTGCGTGGATGCTGGACTGTGATAACTTTATCAATTAAACCACTGCTCTGCACCATGGTCAAGGCCTCGTCCACAACAGGCATTAGCGATGTAATTACGTTTTTGGAAGGATAATGGCTTATTTACAAAAGCTGCCCGCCCGCCGGGGTCACGTTCACTTTAGATAAAGCAATTTGCACCGATGGACCCTTGAAACCTGCCATGTGCATGCAAATGAGAGGATTCATTAATGTATGGCTGCTCTTTCTTATCCCACTAACGTGAGCCATTCAGAACTGACATCATGGTAATGCTCAGTGTTGGGCAAGCTACTCAAAAATATAGTAACCAAAATACACAACAGAAAAAGGAGCTGAGCTATAAGCTATATGAAAGCAGCGAAGGTAGCAAAGTTTCATCCCAAATGATGTATTAATACTGTGCATTTACACTGTACACTATGTACACATTTAAGAAGTGCAAGAAGATGCAAAGACATTTTAGTTTTATTAATATTTTGAACTAGCTTCTATTTTTATATTTTAGCCTTTTAGTTTTGTAATATCGTTATGTGCTTTTGTCTTAAAAAAATAAAATACTATTTGTTTAATTTATTTATATTTCAGTTGTACTGTTTAATGATTATAGTGCTTCAATTTAAACCTTTTTCAATTTATTGCCAAGCCAACATTTCTAATGTTCATTTATATTTTATTGTTTTAAAGTTTTAGTTAACGATAATAACCCTGCATCACTGCCACTATTTTGAGTCTGAATGATACCATGAAAATATAAAAGCAAATGTCACGCTCAAAGGTAGAGTAGGCAATTTTCTAAGAGGCTAGCATTAGCGAGCTAGCTTTGAAAACATAAGATCATTTCAGACCGTCTCCAAAGCTATGCCTCCTTCAAAACTGACATCTGTCTAACTCTGCATAGCATGAAATGCGCCGATGACGTGTGAAGTCTGTGCGAGCAGGTGTGCGTAGGTATGAAAATACACACGTTGACAGGCAGGTTGGACATCCTATCATTGCATTCAGACTGAATTCAATAATTGGAAGAACATTTTATGATCCTACTCCTTCCAGAGACAAATATTTATATATATAGTGATTCTATAATTGGAGAGTCATTGCCTTTCAAAAATGTAAGGAAAAAAACAGTTCACTAACATAAATTCTTTCCAGTATCTTATTGAAAATATATTCAACATCAATAATCAGTGCTTGCCAAACACAAGTTACTTTCTTTTTTTTTTACTTAAAAAATAAATAAAATATTTCTTTATAGTATTGTTTGACAACTCTGTTACTGTCAATTCTGTTACATACTGTCAACATTGTTACTCTATCTTGGTAACAGAGATTGACATCACAGAATGGACAATTTTAAACTTTTTAGCCAAAAACTCCACTTGCAAGCATAAATGCTAAGAGCACATGGCACTAATGAAATCATGATTGAAAGACTTTTAAACAACCCACTGTGTGATCGGTGATACATTCTGTTTTCCTTTTGATATTGTCGTAACAATTTTGACGTTTTACAAAAATAACTTGGTGTAAGAACTTTTTTCTCAGAGAGAACACACATACCCATACTTCCAGTGCTTCAGATCTTATAAGTGAGGAAAAGTGACATCATTTCCTGTATCTTACATAGTTGTGGGCATAGGCGGAGTTTGTTGTTAGGATGACAAAAAGTTTTAAAAGATACATCTTTAGGCTGCTCTGCCTCAGTGGTCTAAATGTGCTCGTCAAAGTCAAAAAGATCAAGATGGCCAATCAAATCAAAGAAGGCTGGTGTTAATGTCTTTCTGTCACTGTCACAACAGAGTTTGTCGAAAGATGCAATAGATTTAAGTATTAGACAGCTGTTTTACGATAAAAATGTTCAGCAACCGACAGTTATATGATGCAAACCACTTGTCCTTTTTATGAAATTTCGCCGTTTTGAATTGAAAATATGCAATCAAGATTAATTTAATTCATAACTGAATGTGACGAGACAAGAAACGTTTGCATTTTTGACATATTCGACAAGCGAATGAATAAGAGTGAATTTGTGCACATTTTAAAATAAAATATTTCCAAATAGTTTAAATTGATTAATTTGAACGAATTCTATAACATTAAATTGTTTAAAAGCAACTGGTATCTTATAAAAATGTATGTCCATAAATCTTGCGTCAGTTCTGTTACTGTACCATACTTTGCCTTTAAATTGGTGGAATTATCTCCTACCCTGCCTTTAAGGTACATTTACTGTTGCTCTGCAAATTTGCACGGACAAAATCCAATCATAGGAATCCACGCGTTCAGGACTTTTGGGGGGGCCGGGCAAGATTTCCCCTACACAGATTTCGTAACGGATTCAAGTTGGTCACGCGGATTAGTAAAATCAACATAAAAGTCGATTGGATGAAAAGATAGTTTGTTCTTTTTGAGCTGTGCTTCAGATGCTGTGAAATCATATCCCATGGTAAAAAATAACTAGCCTATCATTTGCATATGCCATGGTATTTGCCCGTTATTTCGAGGCACTTGGAAGAATACCATAGTATGACTAAAGTACTTGGCCATAAAACCACGTTTTTTTTTTAGTAGGCCTACATCAGGTGTTTACCTTCAGTAGAGAGAGTACATCAAACGTGGCACGCGCAGGTGTCCCACTTCACCATGTCCTTCATTCCTGGCAGACGATAGAATACATTTCAGGCTTTGGTTTCAGTGGATTTTATACGTAATATCCACTTTATCAAGCACTTGTGATGTTCTCTGTGTATCCCGTGTTTGAGAAATCGCTCCACTTTATTGCGCGTGGTGTGTGTGTGTGTGTGTGTGTGAGAGAGAGAGAGAGAGAGAGAGAGAGAGAGAGCTGAATTCAGACTCAACCGCGAGTTGACTCAGAACGTTCGAATGATTCGTCGAAAAGAACCGACTCAATGAATAATTCAGCCTACAGAAAATATAAAATAAACTAATTGATTTCTGAAACAGTGTGTGGGAAAGTGCTGTAGCTGCTGTTGCCAAATTCAGCCATTTGAGATCGAAGAAAATCATCTGTCACTTTTGAGCACATTGGAAACAAAATGTGTCACTGTTTTTGTAGGGGTATAGGCTACTGCAGCATTAAGGCTGATTTATACTTCTGCGTCCGCATTGACGTGCATTACACATGCAGAGGGAACATGTGAAACCCGAGGGAGGGGTTCTAGCAGACCAATCACAGTGCTTGCATCCGCGTAGAATTGACGCGCTATTACATTTTTGGAGAGGTGCATGTCGGGGTAATCTTTCAGAAAAAACTGAAGCTTCCCTGGGCACCGCCATAGCAGATCATCACCTGCTGTTAGCATTCCATTGACTCCCATTCATTTTGGCATCACTTTGACAGCGAATAACTTTACATCTGATGCGTTTAAAGACTCCATTTATCCATTATTTATTTCTAAAGAAAAACGAAAATGTATAAAAGGCTCCATTACCTTGTATCTTACGTTATGGCCCCGTAGAAGCAGTTTTTGTAAAAATAGGCTAACGATTGCATCATAACCACACGACTCTCTGTCGCACAGTAGAGAAATTACGTATAGACAGGAGGAGAAGCTCGCGGGCAATCGGGGGGACGTGGAGGCAAAATGACAAAATAATTAATCAGAATACTTAGCAAAAGTTTCTCCTGCTCCTTGCTCATGGACACCTCCTACTCACGCTCTCCGTCTCTTCACGTTTCAGAAGGGAATGATTCAGATGTCTCTTGGCACAGCTACTAGAAGACAGACAGGTTGCTCACGTCACATCTACGTCGTCAAGCTCAGTTTGAGTCTGCGCAGTGCGCTCAGCCATCAGGAAGTGAGTGCTTCTAATTGACTTCACTTTTCTTCATTGAATCCAATGAAGTCTGTGTCCATTTATTTTACTGTCTGTGCACGTCAGGGTACGCCGAAGGGTACGCGCGCTACACAGCCTACCACATAGCTATGGTGTGAGTTCGACATAGAAGTATAAATTGTGCTTTAGTCTTAGTCTTAGACATACTCATAATTATGTTATGAAATTTAAAAAGTCATTTATTGACACAAAAAGTCTAATACTAAATCAAAATTGAATGATTTAAGTCATAATTATGCAATGAAAAATGTCACAATTGTTACATAAATTGAAATCGACTTTCTTTTCCACATGTGTTGGAAACGGTCTTTTATAGCCTACTCTTTCACTCTGTCTGAAGAGAACGAATTGAGCGCAATCACGTCAGCTCTTGACAGGTTCAGTGGCACTTGTTTGCTCTCTGGGTTGGCAAACTGCCTGCTGTGGGCGTTGTTTTGAGCTTCATTTGGACAGTGTGAAGCTAGAGGCTCAGGTGATAATGAACTGTTGGGCATCTCTCTTATTTGCAACAGATGCCGGGCTGCGCTGTTGTCAATTGCAGTGGTGGGGGATTGCTTTCAATGACACTCTGCGCTGGCTTTTAATCACTCCGTATTCACCGGAGAGCAAATAAAATGATGGCACTGCTGGATTAGCTACATTTATTCTTTTTTGTTTAAGAGTAAACAACATATGTTTGACTGTCAACATTGTAACATGGCTCGTAATATGCATGTTAACTGCTAATTTGCTGCTGATTACATGGTTGATGGGAAATAGAAAATGTATATTTTCAATGGGATGATGCGGTTTATGTTCAGAATCCACTGGTCTAAAGGAACTAACTGTGTAAAAAAAAAAAAAAAAAGTACCTAAAAGCATTCTTAAACATTTCAACAGTATGTACACAAATGTGTAAAAATGTATGACAAGGTAACCACACAAGGCTACTGACTTGCAATAAGAACTGATTTCCAGACTTGTACATTTAGCCATCCTCTTCATAACTAAAATAATAATTGTGAAAGAACTAGGATCTTGGGATTCACATCACTGTCTGTAAAGTGCAGATTCATCCTGAACTGTAATTGGGCTCTCAGTGCGACTAAAATAATCATGTGCCACAGTCTGGCGTTTTGAGGGGTTGCGTCAGTCGACTGCTTGTCTTTGCCTTGTATAGTTGCCTGTCCCAAACCCAGAAGGTAAACAGAAACACTCTCTCTCCTGCAAAACAATCCAGCCTGGAACATAATATAGCCCTCTCATATGAACACCGACTGAGACTGAGGAAAAATTTTAAGGGATGGAATGAAAAGCAAAAAGAACATAGAAATGATGTGCAGGAATGTGACGTTACTGCAGGGAAGAGGTGTAGACGTGTGGTGGCGATATAAAGAGAAGTGAGAGGCACTAAAGATATGAAAGACGAGACAGAGAGCAGAGTTAATAAGGAATGTGAGTCAGAGGTAATGATGGAAGAAAGGGGCATATGGGGAAAGTTTCAAACCAGATGTCATGGTGAAAGTGAGGAATTCACTGAGAAAGTAAAGTATTTTGTCTGAACAGGCCAAAATGAATGTGCGAATGAAATAAACGGGTTAACATGTTATTCTATGACACTAAATGGAATTATACAAACCATTTTAAACAGCCGTCCTAAACACTGTTTCTGTTTGCTCTTTTTGGGAAAACAATAATTTACTCAAATACCTAATCAAGTAGTTAGTCTACATTTCCAGATCCACTTCAATGCAGTGCAATAACGAACACGAAATTCAAAGTTCTGTCATGAAACTCTAAATGATGCAGGCTGATAGGTCCTTAACTTAATCTGCTTGCAATCACATCGTTCATAGGGCAGAGCTGATTGGTTCCTACTGTATCAGTAGCCAATGAGCTTTCTCCTCAACCTTCAAGTATAGTCAGCTTTTTCTGTTAGCAGTTGCAGTGTGCTTTCAGACACCCTCCACCTTCCCCAGCTCCACCTGTATAGATCTGCTATGGATAATTCATGAATGCTATATTGTACAACAGCAGCATGTATTACTTCCTCACAGCAGTGTGTTGTTGAATGTATTGTGAAGCGTTTTGACTACCCAGAAAAAGCACTATATAAATGTAACAAATTATTAATTATTTATTATTGGCAGTAGCAAGTCCCGTACTTGCTCTACAGCAGCAGCAATAACAACAGCAGCATTGCAGATTTATTCAGCCAAGACCAAACATATCAACATTGTCATATCCATTACCATGCCAAACACTCCAAGAGTTGTCATGACAGAAATATATTTTCAATGAACTTAGTGATGGCAAGCTATATGTACAGACAGAAGCAAACAGTATAATATAAACAAATATTACATTGGTGAAGTTAGCTGACACCACACTTTTTAAACTATAAATCTCAACAATGATAATACAGTAAAATGTAAACCTTCAACCAACTCTTAATGTGCCTGTAAAACCATTACATACAAAACAATACAATGCAATACAAATGAACTAAAATGCAAAAAGATTAGTAATACTATAAAGAACTCTTTACAGTGACAGATAATGTGACACTGTTATAGTATTTTTCTCTAAAGAAAAGAATAGAAGCCGAGCAAAAGTCTCCATTTAGGGTATGTTTACATGACAACAATGTGCAAAACATGGAAACGTTTTCTATTGTGTTTTTCATGTACAGATGACAACGTTGTCAAAATGATCCCTATTCACATGTAACCGACTAAAAACGCTGTATGCCAGGCCAGTAGTTGGCGATGTCACTTTGTAAAGAAACACTACGCGCCTATAGACTGAACACGTATGCATGCACATGACATCACCGTTTTCACAAATTCCCATTTACATTCTCGTTTCCATAGAGACGATAACGGTATCCTTTGAAAAGTTTGCGTTTTCATGCCCCCAAAATGCTATTGCAGTGTAAATGAATGGCCAAAACGCATAAAAAGGTTTCCATTTTTAGTTAAAAAATGTTGTGTAAATGGTGTTGTGTAAACGGCCTCTGCATCTTGCTGTGGTCTTGGACAAACAATTGAGATATTTCTTTCCTGCGATTTCAAAAAGAACTGCAATGAGCTGGATTAGTGGTTCATCAATGAGAACAGATTGAATGGGTCAGTGTGTCCTGGTCTATCGTCCGTGACTCATTGCACATGTGTGTGTGCTTATGTCCATGTGCATCTCTAAATGTGTAATATATATCCACTTCTTCCCCTCTGGTGTTCCATAAATATAGTCGGTGCCGTCAGCTCAATATTCCCCGGCCCGTGCCGGACATGGGTAGCTCACGCCACAGTGTTAATAGCTGGGCTGAACCTTTGTCCTGCCATATAAATAACAGTGGCGTACAGGTGACCCGAACTGATGTCAGGACCAGCGTGGTAATGCGAGACACACGCTCGGTTAAACCTCCAGTGTGGCGTAGACAGGCATGCTGCTTCTGAATTCATGTGCTATTTCCATTTATTAGGTGGGAGTTGGTTTATTCATGCATTCACTACACATATGCAGAAGCTGCCAATGCATATGGCGATTATGTGGAATATCATGGAGTTACACTTAAATCGCTATACGGAAGCGATGAAATTTAATGGAACATCAGGCTACTCATCAAATAATAAATACTGGAAACGGTGATGATTTTAAGATCATACCTGTAAGGTTATTATCTTCAAGCTTCCACTAAGAAAAAGTATAGGCCTACCATTAAAAAAAAAAAACAATTAGCCCATTGCAAAAAATAAAAATAGATTAAAAAATACAGTCAACAAAAGTTTTGCAACAAATTATAAATAATATGTTTTTTTCATAAAGCAAGCTTTCTTTATATTGATTTGTGCGATTATGAAGACTCAGATAAAGTCAAGTGGTCCACAGACTGAAGATTTTACTAAAACTTAATAAAATATTTATATGAATACAAATTTGTGGTCCCTTTGAAACATTGATTAATATCATCAGCAAAACTAAAAGTATTATTAAAATTACACTTAAAGCAATTATATGAATTTCTTTCAATTATTCTATTTTAATTATAGGAATATAACTTTCTTCCAATTCTGTATTCTCTCTGCCACCTCAATTTAAATTCAGCAATTGGAGTGGAATTTACAAAGGTCTATACTTAATTCAGTTTAAAAGCGTGCACAACCCTGCGGGGTGCACAAATCCAAACCAAAGCAAAGTTATTAACAATGAATGTTACTGCAGTTCGAGGTAGAATGTATGGTTTCACTTTATTTTGATGGTCCCTTTAACACATTCTGTTGAGTAACTATGACTTTTGCCTCAATAAACTCCTAATTACTGCTTATTTATATTTAGTTAGGTAGTTGTTAAGGATATTGGGTAGGTATTAGGTATAGAGCTGGGCGATTTTTTCCCCTAAAAAAATCTGTGATTTTTTTAAATTAAAAAACTCGATTTACGATTCGATACGATTCGATTGGCGAATGCAAAATGTATGTATTGTACGCTATACCGAAGAGGGGGAGAAAAATAAATAAAAAAAATCAATTTTTTGAAAATATGAATCGATTTGACCTACCAACTCGATTTTTAAATCAAATAAATTTTTTTCCCCAGCCCTATTAGGTAGGTATTGGGTATGATTAAGGGATGTAGAATATGATCATGCAGAATAAGGCATTAATATGTGCTTTAGTATAAACAGCCAATATCCTAGTAATATGCATGCTAATAAGAATTGGACCCTAAACTAAAGTGTTACCATTATTTGGATCAGTATTCTAAAGTGCTTTTGAGGTTTTTGTAAGGTTTTTGATAGTAATGACTCAAGTGTTACTACATACTTCAAAAGGACTTACTAACTAATGTGAAAAGCATGATAACTCACTAGTTTGATGGACGAACGGACGGATGGACAGACAGACAGACAGACAGACAGACAGACAGACAAAGAAAGTGAGTGAAAGCTGAAGGTGGTGACTCATTTGCTCTTTGTCTCATTAAGATGGTAATAATGTAATTTTCTTAAATGTGCAGCTGAAGGGACAGTCTCAGGTGGACACATCCACTCATCCAGAGCCATTAGCTACAACAGAGACCTGTCTCACTCCTCAAAGAATATGTTCCTGGCTTATTAACAACAGCACAAACGTACATCTCCCTCTTTGCTTTTGGGCATAGAATCTATATTTCCTCATATTTCAGTAGGTTTGGAGTGGTTATGTAGATTTCTAATAACCCAAATTACCAGACATGTATTTGAGGTGGCAGCTTTTGACACATTTATAATTCAAAACATTCACCATATATAATGCTGTAAGCCGTCGGGTTCGGCACTGCGCCACAAATCACTTCGGAAGCTGAAACCGCTTTATGGATGCTGCAGTTTCCAGAGCGGTGCAGCATATAACCAAGTGCATACAACAAAAATACTTCATATGGCATTGATACTATAGATCGGTGGCAATGTTCGCTAGCTTGAAAGCTTTCCTCTCTGGGCTTAAATGGTCTCAAACAAAGACTTCAAGTGGATTAAAAATGTCAGCACATTAAAAACACTTTCCTGCTTCAGAACACATGCTGCTATACATTACAGGCGGTGTGTTGCCTTGAAGCTGAAACGTGCAGTTTAAGCACGACTAGTGGCACCAAATGGAATTGAAAAAAAGAAAAAAGTACAACTGTAAAAAAGAAAAAGAGAAGAAATGTTTCCCTTAACACTTTCCCCATCTTCCATTGGTCAGAACAGTTCCTTCCCAACCTCATGCCATTAATGATGCCATCCCAACACACACACACACACACACACACACACACACACACACACACACACACACACACACACACACACACACACACACACACACACACACACACACACACACACACACACACACACACACACACACAGGTCACATATGGTGAGTCTAAATAATGATTGTCTTCTTAATTTGCACTTCCATGTCTTTCAGGACGTCTCAAAGCTCTGTTGTAGACCTTAAAGGACAAGTTCGGTATTTTACACTTAAAGCCCTGTTTTCAGATCGTTTCTGATGAAATACAATGGTTAAGATTGAACTTTGGACAAATGCTGCTGTCCCGAGAATTTTAGGTTTTTGTGGTAGCACCCCCCCACCTTAACAATGGCTGCATAGGTGCACTAGAATAATCCTTCCTAAAACGCATTAAACTTTCGTTTACAAAGACGTGAAACTCACAGAGTGGTCAGAGGGTGTTCACTGATATGCTCACACAAAAATCGCTGCAAAAGATGCTTTCCAACAGGTTTTATCGTAGTTTTTGTCCAACTCCATTGACTTGTATAGGACGTGCTGTGAGACCGCAGCACCTTTACGGTATTACTCCGCCGCTTCTTCTTCTGCTTCTTCTGTGTATTCAATGAAATGCCAGTGGTTTGCTTGCAATTGGCAAAGGTGCATTATCACCACCAACTGGGCTGGAGAGTCTATTATTCAAGCTCTCAACGGAAGAATGTACGGGTGTGAGGCGTTTGGAAAAATAGGTCCACAGTTTTACAACGAATGGTAAAACACCTGTTTGAAAGCATCTTTTGCAGCGATTTTTGTGTGAGCATATCAGTGAACACCCCTGACCACTCGGTGAGTTTCACGTCTTTGTAAATGAACGATTTTTCCAGTGCACCTATGCAACCGTTGTATAGGTGGGGGGTGCTACCACAAAAACCTAAAATTCTCGGGACAGCAGCATTTGTCCAAATTTCAATCTTAACCATTGTATTTCATCAGAAACTATCTGAAAACAGGGCTTTAAGTGTAAAATATCGAACTAGTGTTAAAGTGTTAAATACAAAACATGTATGACCCACTTTAACTGTGCGTTACGGTCTGTTTCTCAGCTCCGCTTACTTTCCCTGTGTGTCATGCTCTATACTGACTATGTTGCAGTAGGGGCAAAAAAACTGCCCTAAAACATCATTAATCATTGATGAGTGTCAAAATATGATAAACGTTGCTTGCTGAGCAATTTATGAGTTGCACCCTGGTGCTGGTTTGTATCCAGATTGGCTCTGAATTACCATCAAAACGCAGGAGACACAGGGGTGAATTTGATTGATATGTGACGGCCTCAGAGTTCCAGCTAAATGCTAAAAAGGAGAAACAAAAGCCAGCAGAGTTAGTTCAGATGGTGTAAACTGAGTACTGTAACATGCTGAATGCAATGCATATTTCAATCATGTGTATTAGGATCCTTCAGGAACTCATTAATGAGAGTTGTCCAGAAGCCTTCCTCTTCCACAGCACTCGGATCACCTCTGGATAAAACACCTTGTTTAGGGTTTCCTATAGTAAAAACATGCATTGGTTATGGTTCATTAAATAGCAATGGTAAACATTAGTATGGCCAGTAAGATAAATGTACAAATGTTCCTTTACCTGCAGTTCAAAGTCATTTATAGGCAAGAAAGAGCTGCTTGATCATTGACAAACAATAGAAGATATTTGCAAGCTTTGTTTCTAATAGTACATTGTAGATCAATCACTCTTTTTGTTTTCTGTCTTTTAAAGTATCATGTTATGGTGTAAGAATAAGAAACAATGGCGAAAGTTTCAGTGGGTGAGTGCTGTCTAAATAAATCACAAGCCATTTTAGACCTTTTCTCAAACCCGTATGACCAACAACAAAAATGTCATTGGTTGTTTTGATTCTAAAGAGCTGATAGAAAACACACATGAGATGATTTCTTACACATTATCTGGGAAAATTACTCTCAGATAGGTACACTGTCAGAAATAGGGGTACAGTAGGAGTCCATTTCTGTCCCCCAAGGTACAGTACAATCTACACTAAGTACCCCATAGGGCTTATTATTGGACCTCAAGGTACATATATGTACCTTTTTGAGGGTCAAAAAGCATTAAAAGGTACATATATGTACCGTTTCTTTTAAAGGTTAAGGTACAATATTGTACCCTTGAGGGTACAGCCCCAGTGACAAGCCATTGTACCCCTAAAGGTACACTTATGTACTTTATTTTCTGAGAGTGTATATGGTTCTCTTCACCAGTGGACAAGAATGGATAAAAAACATCTTAAAAAAAAACTTTGCAGTTTTGCAAAACCTGGGTCTGCAATGGGAGTACAGCAGAAGAGATCACAAAAAAGCTGCCCGGCTATATTTTACAGTATATCTTGATTTTGGGGAAGGTTTCATACTAAATAAACCATCCTCTGAGATTTAGCTTCTCACTCTCTCTGTACTGCAGTTTGCAGCTCCTTGTAGGCAAGAAATGGGCTGTGCAACTAGGCCAGGATTCGTCACCGGAATTGAGTTTGAATACTTCCTTCTCAGGAAGTATTTATTTTCCCGAGGAACATAATTTACGTGAGCATGAAAAGGCTGGGTGAATGTCTGGTTAGTGCACACTAATGTGGAAGTATGGAAGTCTGTGTGATTCTCGCCTGCAGGTCTTCCGTCTGTCAACCAAAGAGAGGATTAGCTCAGGGATTTTTGTTCTTCGAAATAAAATGTAGGACAAATCGACTTTCATATCCTTGGCTAAATAATCTGTTCCACCTCACTTTCCCGCAGGATATGAGACAACAAGGGGAAATTATAAATTTACTGCAGAAATACAGCAAGTTTGGAGAGGAATGTTATTTTAATTCAAAGTGGGCAGCGAACAAGCCACAGGATTCTGTAACTTGGTGTTTGCTTTGAGTTTTATTAGAAGCTTATCAAAATATGGGGTCATTTTCAGTGCAGTATATTGAAATTCATATGGAGAGTTTCATTTAATCATAACTCTGGGACACTAATTACTGTAGTTGTATAACAACAGCCTTAATCAGTAAAGCATATAATTTTGAGTGAATATATGTTAATCTACTTCACTGTACAATTCAAGTTATTGCATTACTCACAAAGCGATCACCCATGTACCATATAAGTACTTGAACCCTCACAGAAAATACAATGAGCATTTAGCACTTGGTTATAAAGTGCTCCTATTATGCTTTTTCGAATATTACATTTCATGCAGTGTGTAATATAGCCGTTTGTGAATGTAAAAGGTCTGCAAAGTTTTAAAGATCGCACAACAAATACAGTTGTCTCCTAAAAGAACTTCTGAAACGAGTCTTCAGCAATTTCAGTCTCACTTCCTGTTACAGATATGGTAATGTGTTCATTATTAATTAAATATGAATTATAATAATAAACATTTTGGTTGCCACTTGATGTCCACGGTAAAATCAGGTCCTGAAGCTAAATTTTTTCTCGTTGTGACACCTGTGGAATTTTGTTTCGACTGGAATCCACATTTTGGTTAGCACTGCAAAGGCAAGATGAGATATAGGAAAGAATGAGAAACAGCACATCATTTCACACGGTGGAAGATATAACAGCATATTGAATTTACGGTGGGCAGATATTTAAATGACAGTACTGAATGAAACTTACTATGTTACAAAGACCTCCTAACTTCATCTGGAAATTTTTTGTTTTTGTCTAAAAACGCATCAATACATGGACGATTGATCAAGGCCACGTTCAAATCTTTTTCCAGGACGTGATAAAAGTTTTAACATATTTTGCAAAAGATAAACGTGTTTGGATGCTTTACCCAGAGCTCCTTATGGTTTCCACATTCGACCATCAAGTAGGGATGGTTTGATTAAAGAATCCATAATGTAATCTGTGGAATAAGCCTGAATCTTGATACCACCAAACAAGAAATAAAAAATATAATGGTGATGTACCTGCCATCAGCAGAACAAATGTCCCTTTGGGGACTCTGTCACTAGCCGTTCAATCTGTCTCTGTCTGCCATTTAAAGAGGAAGATGATGAAGGGCCCAAGGGGGAAGAAGAAGAGGATGAAGAGACAAAATGATAACAGTGACATTTTGAAGTACTTGTGTGTCTTGCTGGATCAGTCCCTAATGATTTGTTTCATGTTGAAAAGTGATTGTACTCAATGTCATACACAAACTCTAGGTTTGGATACCAGAGGCCTCTCCGGAAGAGTTTCAGCATCTGATCAGATACGGAGAAATCTGACACTCCTGATGCGCTCTTGTCGTAACAAAATACACACTGAATGGCTAATGACATCGTGAAATTCAAGCTCTTCGTGCATCTTCTCAAACCAGATGATGTAAAGTCCATTTCCTCACTCTTGAAGAGCTTTATTAGCTGTTAAAAAAGTGCATTGGATTTTACATGACATGATTTTTAAAACGATAATTAAAAATTCTGTCATTTACATGTTATTCAAAAGTTAGTTTTTTTTCTCTCCGTACAATGAGAGTCCAATGTTGTTTTGGCCTTTGAATCAGTCACATTTACACTGACAGTAAGAATAATGCTTACTTTTATTTCATTACCTTCCACTGGACTCAAACTATTATTATTATATTAGAACAAGATGGTAAAAATTAAAATTAAATGACTAAAATCTACACATAGAAACAAAATGGTAAAATTATTCAAATTAAATTATTAAAAACCACACATTGAAAAAAGAAAAAAACAGCAGTAAGGCTGCCAAGACATTATCAAACAAAATAACATTAAATACCGTGGGTTTCTTAAAGTTGCCCAAAATTAACATGTATTTTTACACATACATGTATTTCATATACAGTATACAGTACATCCCACCAATACTCTATATACTGTTCAAATATTGCATATACACTTTTCAATAAACACTGTGGTATCACATATCTTTCGCTTTCTTTCACATACACTAACCGATCAAGAGTTTGGGTTTGGTAAAAAACATTTTTTTTAATGTTTTTGAAAGAAATCTCTTATGCTCACCAAGGCTGAATTTATTTTATATTAATACAGAAAAAAAAAATATTGTGAAATATTCATATTTTAAAAAGTACAATTTCAGCATCATTTCTCCAGTCTTCAGTTCACATGATCCTTCAGAAATAATTTGAGAAACTCAAGAAACGTGATTTTTTTTCCCCCTAAATAGAAAATAGTTTAAACGAACAGTATGTTTTTTCTTTCTAACATTGTAAAAAGTATTTACTAACCTGTGAATAACAGTATTCATTTATTTAAAAAACTAGAAAAAAACTCAAAAACAAAACAATAAAATCTTACTGACCCCAAACTTTTGACCGGTAGTGTATATTCCAGATGTTTTGTGGTATTATGCACTTATAATGCAAAGTAATTTATTGATTGGAGTATTACTGTAAAATCGGTCATGATTAAAACTCCACCAGCTGTGTTTAGATGCCTTCTATGTTTTTGTCATGTGTGTGAACAGGACTCATAGCAGAAAATGGGAACCCACCCACCGTGTAACATGCCATGCAGTTTGTAGCTTGCGATTCCATTATTAAGCCTTTTGATCAGAGCCTCTATTGGCACTAATGCATCTGACTATTCACAGGCTCCATTAATCAAATATGTCCTTTGCATAGAAATGTCATTGGCTCGGGGCATTCGTTTTGAGATATTTTTCCACGCTGAATTATTCAAATTATAATCCTGGCCCTTTGAAAAAATATGTGGAGGGGAATGTACACTGCACGATAAAATATTCATGGCTGCTGAAGAAACTAGGGACTGCATTCATTCTCCGAGGTTTTAATATGCAAACCACTGGACAGCGTTCAGAAATGTAAGCCATCTGATGCGCTTGTTTATCACGCTGTGTATGAAACAAAACGAGTTACATTGCTCTCTGGTGATGTGTGACCTCTGGAAGTGTGAGCGTGCGTCAGTGTTTATTGGACCAGACAGTCTATTGGCATTATGCAAATATTCAGAAAACACAAATACAGGCGCATCGCTTTACTAGGGCATTATCACTTTGTAAATTGCTTCCTTTAAGAAAAGCGTCATTTCTCCCCTACAAATCACTCTGTTAAAAGAAGTACTTCAAACGCAATACATAATTTAGCCTTTTTTAAATAATACATCCGTGCCTGCCCACTCTTCAAATATATTTCCTCTTTCGTCTCTGCATCCCTGCGGATCTATGCCTGTAATATTCACAAATGTTATAATAAACTGTTAAATTCCTCTTTGCGTTGAGAGTTTGGAACAAACAGTGTTCTTCAGGGAAACGTATGGATACGGGGGAACGGGAAAGTTCAAACGGGTTCTTTGAGGTGATTCTTAAGATTGTGGTAAGTCTGAGATAACACACCGCGAGAGAGAAGCTGTAACTTTTGTGAGAAGTTTAGCTAGGACCTCATTAATTAAAGCAAACATACGTAGAAACCCAGAGATAACTAAGTAACTTTTTTACTTTAACCGAACAGCTTCGGAGTCATTGGAATAGTTATATGACTTTTTTCGGGTTGAATGGTGGTCGTCTCGCACCCCCCGAGCGCTTGTGAGCGGAAAAAACACACTTGCAACTTTGGGCCGTCGGGCCGCCGGCCTCAGCGTCAGGAAGTATCGCGTGATATCAGGTCTCGCGATGTAACGAATTGCTTTACGGCACTGCACACATACACTATCTAAACATTTATATGCTAGCCTTCTGTGTATCATACATACCTCAGTGGACATGGCTTCTTTGAAAACAAATGCACATGACGAGCGGGAGAAGATGGGAGGGGGGAGAGTCGCCAACGAGTTTTGATGACAGTGTTGTCAAATATCTATTCCGAAGCTGTAGGGGGAGCTCTATAGAGAAACCCGCTAGCAAAAAGCGAAGAAATCGGCAAAGCTGCTTAGTTCTGCTTTAAAACCAGGGTTACTACACCAGTGTTATTCACCTATCATTGCCCTCTGATTTGGTACGGTTAGGTTTAGGGGTAGGGATAAGGTTAGGATTAAATTATCGGACAGGAATGTTGTTCAAGGATCAACAAAATATGTTGATTTGAGAACTAAATCAGGACGTGCATGCAGAACAATGCAGCATCATGCTAGCTAAATAGCAACCAGAACACTGTAGAAACCACATATACCGTTTAAATATTTACTTATTTATTTTAGAAATTCATACTTTTATTCAGCAAGGATGCATTCAATTCATCAAAAGAAGCGGTAAAGATGTTTCAAAGTTAAAAAGGATGCTTTTGAACTTTCTATTCACCAAAGAATCCTGAAAAAAAAACATGTATCCGGGTTTCCTTAAAAACATCAAGCAGCAAAAATGTTTCCAACAAACTGAATTATTTCAACACATATTAAAGATTTCTGAAGGATATTTGACATTGAAAACAATAATAACATTTCACAATATGACTTTTCACTGTACATTTAAGCAAACTATTTAAACTAACACAAAAACTTCATATTGGAAACCACTATATTTAGTGATAAATATCATATAAAATAATATAAATACTAAATAATATCAAAATAAATGCAATTATAGGCTATTTTACATTATGAATCTGCTAAACATTGCTAATTTGATATATCTGAAGAGCTTTATTCTCAACCACCTACCACTCTTGGTGAATTAAGTGATATAGAAATGCCAGGGCATCAACTCTTCACTGTGTTTATTTGTGTAGTGCTCAAGTTTTGCAAAGAGACCGGTGGGTAAACATCCCTGTCCAAATCCCATGAAGAGATGTTTGGATCAATGCCTCCTCCCTATGCCGCTTGCAGTGCCCTTTGGTCTGAGTGAACTATATGATTCGGTTTCTCACTTATTATGGCCAACACGTAATAACCATAATCTCTAACCTTTTCTCCCAGTGTACTTGCTTTATATGTTTATGCGTGAGCTCCTACAAAAAAGGACTTTAATAACTTCCTCCCTTCCCCAGTTTGAAACAGAAATCAAACTTAAAAGGTAACATTTCTGTTGAAAGGTAGAGGCAATGTGCTTCAGAAAGCTCGCCCTTTTGAGGCCAACAGATCTAATCCCGATTTTCACGCCCGCACAGCATGACTCCCGATGTCTTGAATGCAGCGCTGAGGGCAGAGCGCATGCCTCTGGAATACCAAATTCACAAACCACGTCTTTCGTGACATTCAATAGAACGCTGAAAGAAAGAAAATAAGGTTTGAATGTGCTACTATTAATATAATCATTGCTTAAAGAAACAGTTCACCCAAAAATAAAAAGTCTGCTTTGTTTTTCGTGTTGAATATTTGTATACACTCTTAGAAATAAAGGTTCTTTATTGGCATTGATGGATCCTTGACGAACCTCCAACATCCATGGAATTGCACAAAAGGTTCTTTAAAATGGAATGGGGTATTAAAGAGGTCCTATTATGCTTTTATTTACTTTTTTAGTGCAATGTTTCTGTGTGAGCATGAAACAAGTTCTCTCTCCAAAGGGAGATAAGCAGCATTGATTGAACTCCCTGAAACGCCTCCATTGTAGTCTTGAGTTTTTTGGGGGGACAGAACACGTCACAGTATTCCTCACTTAAGTAATTCCTGCTCAAGGCATATGCAAAAATGGGGCGGGGCCTGGTTGAGTTGCATTAGTTGTGTGTTGATACTTGTGGTTATGGTAAGGGGTTTGACTTTTCTGAAATTGACCAATCACAACAAGGAGGGGCTTCATAGAAACAGGAACTAAACAGATCGTTACTGACAGACTGGAAAGAGAGGAGCTGCAACAATGTAAAATATGTGAAAAGTAATGTTGAAGAATGCTGAAGAATCTTCATGCAGTGGCTCTTTCCAACCACAAAATTTTTTTTTGTGAATTTTTATATTTATTTTATATTAGTTTATATTTCACAATTGACTTTTTTTCTCAGAATTGCAAGATATCAGAATTACGAGATATAAACTCGCAATTGCGTGTTATAAAGTCAGAATTGCGTGATGTAAAGTTACAATTGCGTGTTATAAAGTCAGAATTGTGTGATGTAAAGTTACAATTGCGTGTTATAAAGTCAGAATTGTGTGATGTAAAGTTACAATTGCGTGTTATACAGTCAGAATTGCGTGATATAAAGTTACAATTGCGAGTTATAAAGTCAGAATTGCGTTATGTAAAGTTACAATTGCGTGTTATAAAGTCAGAATTGCGTGATGCAAAGTTACAATTGTGTGTTATAAAGTCAGAACTGCGTGATATAAAGTTACAATTGCGTGTTATAAAGTCAGAATTGCATGATATAAAGTTACAATTGCGAGTTATAAAGTCAGAATTGCGTGATATAAAGTTACAATTGCGTGTTATAAAGTCAGAATTGTGTGATGTAAAGTCACAATTGCATGTTATAAAGTCAGAATTGTGTGATGTAAAGTTACAATTGCGTGTTATACAGTCAGAATTGCGTGATGTAAAGTTACAATTGCGTGTTATAAAGTCAGAATTGCGTGATGTAAAGTTACAATTGCGAGTTATAAAGTCAGAATTGCGTGATGTAAAGTTACAATTGCGAGTTATAAAGTCAGAATTGCGTGTTATAGTCAGAATTGCGTGATGTAAAGTTACAATTGCGTGTTATTAAGTCAGAATTGCGTGATGTAAAGTTACAATTGCGTGTTATAAAGTCAGAATTGCGTTATGTAAAGTTACAATTGCGTGTTATAAAGTCAGAATTGTGTGATGTAAAGTTACAATTGCGTGTTATACAGTCAGAATTGCGTGATGTAAAGTTACAATTGCGTGTTATAAAGTCAGAATTGCGTGATGCAAAGTTACAATTGCGTGTTATAAAGTCAGAATTGCGTGATGCAAAGTTACAATTGCGTGTTATAAAGTCAGAATTGCGTGATGCAAAGTTACAATTGCGTGTTATAAAGTCAGAATTGCGTGATGCAAAGTTACAATTGCGAGTTATAAAGTCAGAATTGAGTGATGTAAAGTTACAATTGCGTGTTATAAAGTCAGAATTGCGTGATGTAAAGTTACAATTGCGTGTTATAAAGTCAGAATTGCGTGATGTAAAGTTACAATTGCGTGTTATAAAGTCAGAATTGCGTGATGTAAAGTTACAATTGCGTGTTATAAAGTCAGAATTGCGTGATGTAAAGTTACAATTGCGTGTTATAAAGTCAGAATTGCGTGATGCAAAGTTACAATTGCGTGTTATAAAGTCAGAATTGAGTGATGTAAAGTTACGTTTTTTGGGTAACTATTCCTTTAACTAGCAAAACTATAATTTTCATGTTTTATGGGGACTTTCCATAGACATAATGATTTTTATACTGTATATTCTATCCCCTCACACTAACCCTACCCATTACAGAAAACCATCTGCATTTTCTAAAAACATCACTTAGTATGATTTATAAGCTGTTTTCCTCATGGGGAAACACACACACACACACACACACACATGCACGCACACACGCACGCACGCACGCACGCACGCACAGAGCAGAGCCATTAGCTCTCTTCCAAAACTTAGCGAGCAGCATTTTAACACCATAGTCACAATCTATACACAAACAAATTTTAATGCTATACCTCAATACAGTTTTGGCCAAATTCCAAGGCATCAAATTGCACTTCGTGGTGAACACAATCCCAGAATGCACTGCGATGAGGAAAATACAAGATGGTGAAAAAAAAAAGATAAATGTTATTTTAAATATACTCAAATTTCATTTAAATACTGAATGAAACTGAAACTGAATAATATTTGTGTGTGCTACAACCGTACATAAGTTTGGGAAACTGAATTTCAAGCAAAAAAATATGAATTCAAAGTTTAAAAGAACAGTATTTTATTTCAAATATATACTGTTCTTTTAACATTTGTATTCATATTTCTGCTTACAATTCAGCTTTTCCATCACAGGAATAAAAGGCATTTTAAAATTTGTAAATCTAAAATTGCATAAAAGTATTAATTTCCCTTCAAAAAACAAAATACTGACCCCAAACTTTTAAAAAAGTGATTTAGAATGTCCAAAAATAATGTCTAGACAGGAACTACACTAGCTTTTGAGAAACACCCTGTTTTCTTGAGAAATAAAGTGATTGATTTCTATAGTCCGGCTCGCTGGCTGAAACAGAGCCTCATTTTTAACAAATCACCATTTTGCTGACTCCAGAAGTTCCTGCTGTTGAGCGGCTTGAATTCGCTTGAGCTCTGGCAACCAGGAGTACAGTAATAACAGTTGTTGAAGTCAAACCCAAATTTGAAACAGCTATACAAACTTTCATTCAGTCTTGTTAACAAGAAATCTCAGAGGTGATTACCAAAAGAAAATGTCTAGGTTTCTTACCGGGATATGATAAAGAGAACAAGCCAGGGTACAGAAAGAGGAAAGTGTAACACTCAGCAGATCTACTCAAGCAGAAAGTAAAGCCTGTCTGGATTACCACACAGAACACACACACTGTACACACACACACACACACACATTTCCCCTTCTCCCTCATGTCAAGATAAACAACACTGCATCATACTGTACACTTCACTGCCAAAATGATTCACAGCAAATATAACACTTGTATGCTTTCTTAAAATACTCAAAGTACATATTTATGCACACTTTTATTTATATTTACTTACTATGACTTAATAGTACACTACCAGTCAAAAACTTGGACGCACTTGACTGAATTGATGTTTTTCATGACATAAAACCCTTTTAATCTAAAGGTTCATGTTTAAAGCAGCACTCAGTAGCTTCGGGACTTCTTCGCTGTATTCTCGCTTTTTGCTCGCAGGTTTCTCTCTAGAGCTCCCCCCACAGCTTCGGAATAGATATTTGACAACACTGTTGTAAAAACTCGTTGTTGATTCTCAGACACCAGAGGCTATAGATCAACGACATCAAAGCAGATGGGACGTTCTTTAAAACGTCTTCTTCATTCGGGTTCGGACAGCGTGAGGGAGCGCAATAATGACAGCATTTTAGCAGATTTCTTTTGGCCGTAAAGCAATTGTTTACATCGCGAGACCTGATATCACGCGAGACTTCCTGACGCAGCGGCCGGCGGCCCGCCGGCTCAAAGTTGCAAGTGCGTATTTTCCGCTCACGGGCACCAGGGGGGTGCGAAACGACCACCATTCAACCCGAAATAAGTAATATAACCATTCCAATGACTCCGAAGCTGTTCAGTTAAGGTAAAAAAAGTTACTTAGTTCACCTTTAAATGCTTGCAGTTCTTTTGGTAGACACATATAAATATATAAAAACTTTACTTTTTAAATGAATTTGAAGCATATGGTAAAGGAAAAGCAGCCAATGGTTATTGCTTAGTTTTGATAGCTTCTATAATGTGGTCTTCTAGTGTACACTACTGTTCAAAATACTTTTTAAATAAATACATTAATCATTTTATTCAGCAAGGTTGGTTTAAAATGATCAAAAGCAACAACAACATTTGTAATGTCATAAAATATTTCTATTTCAAATAAATGTTGTTGATATTTGATCAAATAATCTTAAAAAATGCATCACAGTATCACTGTTTCCACAAAAATATTCATAGCATCAGAATATTAGAATGATTTATGAAGGATCATGTGATATTGAAGAATAATAATGAGTAATAATGCGGAAAATTCAGTTTTGTCATGAATAAACTACATTTTATAGATAGAAAACGGTTACTTTAAATCACAATAATATTTCAAAATTGTACAGTTTTTAGTGTATTTTTTAATAAAATAAATGCAGCCTTGGTGAGCATGCAAGACTTCATTCAAAAACAATGTAGATATTGAAATGGGAAGTTTACAGTGCAGTTTAAAATGTATAAACTGCATTTTGCTATTTCTTTTAATTATTATTATTTATGAACATGTTATGACCTCATTAAATGAAAGACAATTATATATGTGTACTTTAAAAATCATTTGTCACAGCGCAGGACCTTTAACAATGAATTAGTAAAAGTTAAAACGTGATTAAAAATGGTGAAAAACTTCCGAGCAGCCGCAGGACAAAAGATAAACACTTTCACTCATAAATTAATACAAATTTAAAGAGGCAGTCCAAGTCCACCCCAAAATAATAATTCTGTCATAATTTACTCACCCTTGTGTTATTCCAAACCTGTATAACACTCACACACACACGCACACACGCACACACACACACACACACACACACACATGCGCTCGCGCACACACACACACACACACACACACACACACACACACACACACACACACACACACACACACACACACACACACACACACACACACACACACACTTGTATTCTTACAATCTTTACAATGGATATCCTGGAAAAGATAGCCCAAGCTGGCCACCAGCATCATTCAAAAGCACAAGAAACACATACATTCTCTCTGACACATGCAGAAATTATGAAATATTCATAACCTTCTCACTTCATTCATGTAGTCACTATAAACTAGGAACCTGGGGAATATGGACAGAGACTGAGAAAGTGGAAAACAGACTGTGTATCTTCTTAAGTGTCCAGTGGGAGTCCCACACTCATAAAAAATAAACAGGGTCCTGTAATCACAGTCATGAAGCAGAACATACTTTATATGATGGAATCCACTGCTCTGGTCCAACACAGAGTGAGTTGCCTACGTACTCATCAACGGGACACACTCAAGAAAAAAACACTGGCGGGCTTCATTATGATGCTTCGTGAGAAACTGCATGTATTCTTTAGGGGTAGGAAATCCAAGATGGCTGATTAGACAAGACAAATTATTATAATATCATTCAGTACATGCAAATTGTTGTTATAAATAGCTAGATCGAATGTAAAATGGACTTTTAACTTGTTTGATGTAGTGACATGCTACCTTAGCTAAGCAATCAGTCTTAGGTTTTGAGAAAGAGCCTGTATACTATAAAGTGAGCAATTATGGAAATGTTTATGCACAATAATTTAAATGCTTTTAGGCAGATGTGGGTTTTGAAGATGATTTTAAGGACCAATTTCACATTAAAGTTGAATGATGCAGTGGAGAGAAGCCTGAAGTAACATTCAATGTGTCAGTCTAATATATACCAGTGGGAGATATAGTGTGTGTAGGTGATTCACTCAGAAACTTGCTTAAAAAGATATTAGGAACTTTGTAGACTATTTGATAAAAAATTTAAATATCACATAAAACGGCATTGAAAAGTTGGAAAGTACCTAAAAAAACAGCAATTACCCCCCCCCCCCCCCCCCCAAAAAAAAAAAAAAAACTGTTAAAAGTTTGGAAAAAGTTTTTGAAAGAAGTCTCTTCTGCTCACCAAGGCTGCATTCAAGGCACACAAAAAAATGTTTTCTGTTTGAATACATTTTTAAAAGTAATTTATTCCTGTGATGCAAAGCAGAATTTTCAGCATCATTCTTCAGTGTCACATGATCCTTCAGAAATCATTCTAATATGCTGATTTTCTGCTCAAGAAACATTTATTATTATTACCAATGTTTAAAACAGTTTTGATTTTTGTGGAAATGTAATACTTTTTTTCAGGGTTCTATAGAAAGTTCAATAACAGTGTTCATTTTCTTTCTTTTTTTTTTACTTAAAAAAAAAGTATTTATGAAGTTTATTAAAACATTTATAACATAGAAATATTTAGTAACATTATAAATGTCTTCACTGTCACTTTTGATCAATTTGATGCATCCTTGATGAATAAAAATATTAGTTTTCTTTCTGTTTTTTTAAATCTTACCACAAATGTTTGAATGGTATCATGGTTTCCACAAAAATGTTAAGCAGCACAACTGTTTTCATCATTGATAAATTAGGAAATATTTCTTGAGCAGCAAATCATCATATTAGAATGATTTCTGAAGGATCATGTGACACTGAAGACTGGAGTAATGATGCTGAAAATTCTGTTTTGGATCACAGGAATAAATTCTTTTTAAATGTATTAAAATAGATCATATTTCACAATATTACTGTTGATGAACTAAACGCAGCCTTGGTGAGCAAAAGAGACATTTTATTTTGAATGTTTCCAAAACTTTGACGTACTGTGTATATATTCAAATTAAATGATTAAATATTCAGTGTTCATTATTTCTAAAAAATAATACAGTATTTGTGTTGTATATCTAAAATGTCTGTTTGAATTTTCCTAAGGCACCAACAAGAATCATAAATAATATAAAAACCAATACACAGATAGACAGACATAAACACAGAAAGATAGATAGATAGATAGATAGATAGATAGATAGATAGATAGATAGATAGATAGAAGTGAAGGATAACTTCATGTATATTTATGTGTCAGGAATTCAGGACTTTATTGAGCAATAAAAAATATACACCAGTTAAAATAGTTTCCTTATTTCCATTAGTTTTGTTTTTTTTATTCTTTTTTGCTTGATTTTCTTTTCAAAACCATTCTTGTCTTGTTGAGCTCCGAACATCCAAAAGAAATGAGAGAAAAAAGGCAGCCAGTCTGACTTTACAGCTGTAGAGCGCGACAGTCCGAGAGCGTCTCGTTGTATTGATGAAACCATGACGGCGGATGTCGAAAAATGTCTTCTTTTTTTTTTTACTGTTGTTCGTTCACAGTTTTCTCCGACAATGACAAATACTTATGTCTGCTTCTCCGACTCTGCCTTTTCAGTGGATTCAGACGCCGTTTCAACTTCCTCTCCGTAAAGTTCTGCTATTTTTTCAAATTTTGGACCCCAGTCCTCCAGAGATTTGTAGTCCAGTTCGGAATGTGCTCCAGCTGACCCGAGCGAGCTGACAGAGCCCGCTGGCGACCCCTGACCCTCGTAGGCGTAGGTCTGTAAAGAATCATAGGGCGGGACGCTAGTGTCCTGATCCGCCTCGTCCACCCTCTGTTTGATAAACTCACCGACGTCCGTTTGCTCATCCGTGTCCAGGGACGAGGGGCTGACACGGCCACGGGCCGGTCTCCGTGACGACCACGGCCGGATGCACTCGGGCCGGACGTCCCGCCGGAACTTGAGTTCTTCTGCGGCAGCTGGGTTGCGGAGAGCGATGATGTCAAAAGCCTCGGTGTCCTCCTCCCCGCCTCCTTCGTCGTCATACGTCACGACGTTCTCACGGATGTCCTCCTCCGAGATGATCAACGGCTCTTTTTTGCTTCGCCGCAACGTAATAAACAGAATCACGATGGCTGTGAGGAGCAAGAAGAATACTGCTAATTATGTCAAATAAAACTGCTTAATATTCATAAACATGATGCTTCTCATTCTATAAACAAACAGTTCTGAAAAATAAAGAGCAATATGATTAAAATGAATGCATAGCATTGCCTTGATGAGAAAAGTTGAGAAAAGCCTGATATTATAACAAAATCAACAGGAATGGGAGATAATTGCATTGTTTATTAAATATCATCCGGAGCTGTGGGAAATTTTGCTAGGAGGTTGAAGGTGCATACCGTATTCATGTCAAGTACCGGAAAACTGAAACAATAAATAAATAAAATAAATAAAAATGATTCATCAATGTTATTAACACTGAATAATTTCTCCAGGGAACGCTCCACCATTACAGCAAATGTGTCACGCAGCAGGAGACGTGCGGCACATTACCGGGATAAGGGAAAAGCAGGTGTGAAGCATCGTCAATGCATGAACAAGCAAACACATCAGGGGCCAGAGATCAGAGCGGATGAATGATGATTCTTTCATATCTCATTGGAATGGAAAGAGCCACGATAAATGAACAGCAAGTCAATATCACACATTAGTCTAGATTAGCTTTCACTTCACTGATACACTATTAGCTGACACGACGAAAGGTTTATGAAAGCAACACATGTGAAATATATCTGAACAATATTGAAAACAAGTTCTGTGTGATATTTATTTAAAGTTTCTAAGTCTACTGAGGACTATTTGATCAGACAGAAGGTAAAATCCATTGAAATTAATAAAAAGTCATGAAAAGAATTATTAAAATAATTATACTATATATATATATACACACACACACACACACACACACACACACACACACATATATATATATATATATATATATATATATATATATATATATATATATACATATATATATATATATATATATATATATATATTTATTTATTATTATATATTATTATATCTTTCAAAAAGCAACTACTGTTTTAATAAATAATTTAAATTTTGCATAATTTTTTTGATATAAAGTGCTTTTTTTATTTTTATAAATACATTTATTAAATATACATACATATATATATATATATGAAGAGTTCAGATGCAAAAGCCTCTAAGTGCCATCTGAAATTTTCTTCTAGAATGATCATTTTTATCAAGCTTGTTTATTTAAGTTCAGTAATTTCACTTAAATGGCAATGCAAATTACCTATTAATTGTCATTTAAGTGAAATTACTGAACTTAAATATACAAGCTTGATAAAAATGACCATTCTAGAAGAAATTTTCAGATGGCACTTAGAGGCTTTTGCATCTGAACTCTTCATATATATATAATCTTATCTTATCTTATCTCTTAGCTCTGGTACTTATCTACCATCTTATCTAGTAAACATAATGATTCGACTAAACATGATTCAACCAAGAATGCAAACAATGTTAAATTTGGTAATTCTGGTGGTAGACAGAAAGATAACGAAACATCGCGAGCTGTTGTATGAATATTTCACGGCAGCAACACACCATTGTGCTGTTACACAAAACGCAAAAAGTGACACATTCTGTTCAGTGTTTGCTAACAAACAAGTAGCTCTCACTTCCCTTGATGTAATCAGCTCTGCTAAAGCCAGCAAATAGGAAGCAGATTTGTGGAGTGGAAGGAGGGAGATTTTATCAACAAGTAGATTTTACCAGGAGCAAACAGAGCCGTGTTTGAGCAGGGATGTGCAGAACAAAGCTAGCGCAACATGTAGCACGACGTTCAGAAATATATTTAGCCCCGGCAGCTGCTAGGGTGAGCGGTGGAAATCTCTCTGGCTTTTGAACAGGAGACGGCATCACAGCCGAGAGGTGAGACCTAACCCATCTATGCATCCAGGGCCGGAGAGAGGGAGGAAAGGGATGAGAGGAACAGGTGGTAATGTGCTCATGGATGTCAGCATGAGAGAGAAGGCTATTTTTTTGTTTTTAGTTTGGGCTACTGAGAAGTATATATATATTAGTAGTATATACTTCTCTAATATGTGTGTGTGTGTATATATATATACACACACACTGTATGGTTCGCTATCTTTGTGGGGACTCTCCATAGACTTAATGGTTTTTATACCATTTATGACCCTACCCCTAAACCTACTGTACCCATCACACAAAACATTCTGCATTTAAAAAAATATATATAATTTACTATGTTTATTAACCCATTTCCCTCACCGACACAGACACACACACACACACACACACACATACACACACACACACACACACACACACACACACACAGTATGGTGCGGTATGTGAACACTACAGCATTCATCAATGTTTTGATGTGGTCACGACCCTTCACCTGCTGTTACGGGACCCATGAAATCCTTTAAGTACGCCCTTTACTTTTGATCCGCAGGTTTAAAAGGTGAAAGATGAAAAGTCAAGGGTTAAACAGGGCTGGATCATGTGGAATTATGGCAATGAATACCAGGATCCTGCTGTGAATACTAAAACTGGAAAGGGGATAATTGGGGAACAGTTGAAGAAAACCAATCTCCGTTTACCTAACATACACATAAAAAAAGAAAAGAAAAAGAAAAATAATTCTAATTTTCTTCATTATTCCTAATTCTTCAATTCTATACCATTAATTGATATTATATTTTATTTTTATTTAATATTTTTTAATATTTACTTGATAAATTATTTATTAAAATCGTATTTTTTACCATCTTTTCCATTTAATATAATTGAATATTAAAGTAAAAATATTGAATATTTATTCAATGGATGGATGGATGGATGGAACATGTATTATTTATTATTTAAATATAATATTTATTATTTACAAGTCAATTAATTACATTAAGCAATAATATAATTCCCTAACATCCATAAGACTAGAACACCCTGCCATAGATTATTATTTTTTTAATATTCCGTTTTATTCAGAAATATGTTATATTGCTTTACGAATGCTGTAACACATTACCCATGAACAACAGCACTTATATTCTCATGTACAGTTGTGGTCAGAATTATTGGCACCCCTGGTAAATATCATCAAAAATGGCTGCAAGATAAATCTGCATTATTTATTCTTTTGATCTTGCCTTGCCTAAAAATCTAACCTTTCATGGAAGTGAAGTAATTAAAAGTGTGTGTGGGGGGTGGGGGATGACATTATGAAATAAATGTTTGCACAACTGTTGATATGTTCAGGTTGAACTCACCCAGTAAAATGAGCACACAGAGCAGGATGGCTATGAGAGCGCCCGTGCTGAGCCCTGCGGACGAGAGAAATGCTTCGCCCTGGCAGATCTTCAGTCTGGTGCCTCTCTGGCAGGAACACACCCGGAGCGTGAGGGTACTGGTGCTGCTCAGGACGGGCTCCCCGTCATCCCACACCACCACCGGGAGCTCGTAGAGTTCCTGGGTCAGTCTGTGGAAGCGCCTCCGTCTGGCGATGATGTTGGCAGTGTTGTCTGCGGACAGAGACAGGGATGAGCTCACAATTAATGACTCACTGAGCTAACGGATGGCTTCGGATGAAATATTTGGTTTATATGAAACTTGACATCTGTTACTTTATGGAGAAAAAAAATCCTTTTTTTTATTATTTTTTTTTACTTGAAATAGGGAGAGTAAAAAGTGACAGACTTTAATTTGTTTCCTATGTTATATGGCTGCCACATTAAAAATAGTCTTGGAAACCTAGTCCTTCAATATTTTTTTTTTTTGTACTTTTCAAATGCATTTTACTGTATGCATAGTTTATTGCTTTATGCTTGTCCCAGACACAGACTCTTAATCCTAAAACATGGAATATGAAAACAATTTAATCGATCATACAATAGCAACAATAACAATAAATTAAAAATAAAATAAAATAAAAAACATGATCATCTAAAGAAAGAGTCAAATAATCTATTCCAATTTTTTGTGTACCATTGCCAGTATTTGTGTGAAAATGAATAATATATAATTATAATATAATTTTTACTAGTCAAATCGATTAAACGCGATTACTTGCATCTAACATAAAAGTTTGTAAATATAAATGTACACTATATATATATATATATATATATATATATATATATGAGTGAGCTTGACTAAAAGTATAGAGGGCCAACAGTGCCCACAGTTGAAGAAACACAAAAGGCTAATAATTGTTAACAGAACAATGAGCAATTGAATTGAAATGAAGAAATGAAAATGAATTAAAAGAAGAAAACGAGGAAAATCCAAGGGTGAAAAGCAGAAGTAATGAGGAAGAGTGATAACAGACGAGAATAAATACACAGACACAGAGAGAATAAGAGGAAAAACAGAGAGGGAGAAAGAGGGCAGATAAGAGATCATTATATTAAATTAGTCTGGTTTGAGCACAGGCCACTTTCGTTGAGGCTCTCTGCCTCAGTGTGTGCCATTTCAGAGCATTTAGGAGCCCCATTCCCACAGATGGGCTTTTAATGGGAGAACTCGCATTCCCTGAGCCCAGAATACGTGAGGTCTGTCTAATACTGGCCGTCTACAGCACAGCGAGTAAAGCTCTTAACCCGAGAATCAACCTAATGAGCCTCTATCTCGCTCTCTCTGAACTTCACATCCTCCAGCAATCTTTACGTTTCTAAGCATTTTGAGTGAGGGATGCTGGACGGACAAGGATAAGGGGAAATCAAATACAATTGAGCAGCATATGAGTCAAAGAGTGAGAGAGCGAGTGAGAGAGAGAAGAAGATGGAAGGCATGGAAGATCTATTGTTAAACGAAATCCAGAATGATTCAATACATTTTCACCTTTTAAAATGAAATCCAAATAATTATGTAAGGGATAATGTATAGCGAGGCGGTTGTTATAGCAAATAACAACCCCGACAGGCTGAACGGGACCCCGACGTGAAGCGGAGGGGTCTTGAATTAGCCTGAAGGGGTTGTTGTTATTCGCTATAACAACCTCCTCGCTCTACATTATCCCGCTTATTACATGGCTACCTACAAAATAAATAAATAATTTTACACAAATTATTGATTTAAAAAGAAGTTTATTGATTTAAAAACGATTGTATTGCTTCCGCTAAAGAAAATAGTCCGTTCCTCGTCCATAGCAACGCTCTGTTTTTCATGGCAACGGTGTGTTATACTTTGCAGCGGTCTGTTATCAAGAAATAATACGCGGCATTCTACATTGGAATTCAACCAAGCCATGTAATAATACGCAATAATACGTGTAATGGGACTTATAATAATATAATTTTGTAAACTATAGAGCTGATTACATTTTGTCTGTGATTACGTCGACGCATCATAGGTGACGAAAAGTGTTTTGAGTGAGTCACTGATTTATTCATTCAAACGTTTAAAAAACACACTGGCTGCGTCCGAAAGCTTTAAAATGCTGTCAACGGAGGATGCATTTCAAGGAAGTAATCAAGGCACGTCCCAATCCAATGTTAGCTTCACTTCCTGTCTCCTGAGATACCTTCATCCGATTGATTTTTGAAGGCAGCATAGATGTTGCTAGATAGATAGATGTTACATAGCATAGATTCACTGCCTTTGATATCCCAAATGTATGTATATGTATGTTTTTGACCAATGTTATCCATTTCTGATGTTATTTCTAGTGAGAAATTACTATGGAAGTAATTCAATATTTGCTTAGTTTTGCTGTAGATCATTAAACCGTTTCCTTGCCTTCGAGAGGTGTACCTTATCATTGTCTGAAAAGGGAGTGAGGCAACAACTCAGCTGACTAAGTTTCCGGACGCAGTCAATATATCATTCAGGAATGAAACAAGTGACTGTTTTTCGAGTGAACCATTGAATCATTCATCCAACAGATTCGTTCAACACTGATTCATTCAGTAACGTCACAGTGTTGCTCGGAGATGCTCAACGGTTCATTCTGCTGTGGCTCGTTTGAAACTATTTTTTTGTGGCAAATCAAAAATGAACAAAGCTTGCATGGGACATCTTGTCACTCATATAAGATCGCAGCAATCGCAAACCACAATGATCCAGTGATCCAATTCATTTCAAATGGAGAAAAATCAAGTCCCGCCCTTCGTTTTTCTTGTTCGAGAAGGCATGTCACAATAGGAAAGCAAAGACGATCGCAACTTCCCTTTCATGGCGACTTTAATATTAGTAAATAAATGTATTATAGTGTTATCGTACTGCTTTTCCCCACTCATAATCATCGATAAGACATGATCACATTACTTGACAACTAACTCTACTGCTTTATGTGCACATATGGAGTTTAACACGGATATGTGCATTTACGCCTGCACACATATGGGAACGTCAGAAGCTGCTATCTGTCTTAACATTCCCTGCCAGCGCAACATTAAATACCTGCAGATACACCAAAAGCTCTCGCTGCTGGCACCCAACTGTGTCCTATAAACAATTACAGAGACACACAGAGAACACACTTTTCTAAACAATGTGCTGTCTTTACAGGTAGCCTACATGATATCTGTTTGAAAAAAAAGGGAGAGAGAGAGAGAGAGAGGAATCTGAAGGCTGAAATCTACTCCCAAATTAATCTGAAGTAAACATCTTGTTCATGGCAGACAATACATGACACATGACATCTTGCTCACAAGGGTCAGAAATACAAGAATGTCCAAAGAGGCTCTGCATTCATAAGTCTTCACAACTCAACTTTCTTGGTCTGGAGGTAACAAAAACCATTTTAAGTGCAATAATAATATAATATGTACTATTAATAATACAATAAAATAATATTAAATAAAATATATAATTATTTATTATATATATAATTATTTAAATATATAAATATATAATAATATAAATATATATATTTTTATCTCTGTACATTTATTTTAAAACTTTGGACAGGGAATAACCCTTGAGAGAGAAAATGAAAAAATATGAGAAAAGAGAAACGTATATTTTTCAATAATGATAATTTAAAAGGAGTAAATAAAGTTCCTTTGATCTGAACATCTGATACAGTTCTCAGAGTTCCACATTTAGTTCCACATCTTACGTCATGTATTATTTGATTTGATTTCAAAGGTTATGATTCCAATTTTATTTAATTTCATTCAATCAAGTACTTAAACCAAAAGTTGATGGCAAATGGTTTTATATGGTTAGACATGATATGCCTTCATAAATAAATGCAAAAATCCAAGAAAATCAAATGCAGGCAGTGAATATTGGCCCTTAATGGACAAGTTTAATTTCACAATGCACACTCATGAATTCCCAAAACAACAAATAAACTTAACAAAAAAAAAGTACGAAGACTTACAATCAATAAATCGTTTCCCTAATGATGCTTATTACAAATAAATGGAAAGAAGTTGCAGCTTTGTAGAGAGGGAAACATTTGTGTCTTGGTTTATGTTGACGTGTGGTCCTGCTGGTGGCTGACAGCACGCTGTCTCTAATTGCACCGCAACACTGCTCAAACTGACATGTGAGAGAATAAGCTGTATGTTCAGGACACAAAAACAGTGCGAAACCATCACCTTCACATCTGTCAACATTTCAGTCCTGAAAACAACCGCCCTACAACTGATATGAGGGAAAATGGGTCTTAACACACACAATGTTTCCATTTCCTTTAAAGGAATTAATTTCCATTGGCCAAATAATGTGCATATGCTAATGAGATGCTCAGTGATTGGTAGCCAGCACTCCATAGCCAATTAATTCTTATTCGATTTGCTGCTTCACTCAGCTCCGTCAAAAGGCTAATTTAAGACGTCAAGCGCCTTGCGGTGTCATTCAGCTCTTCCTCACAATCTACACAAGCAAAGACAAATATCAAGTTTGAGTTATTTGCGGCAGATTAAGCGGATGCTTTTGAAATACTTATGCTTTTACAGGATGAATATAAAGAACAAGCAATCCAACATTCTTATCATTTCATTACTCAGCGCAAACAATAAAAACTAACATTCCAGCTCCCAACTAGGCTGTAACAGTATATCGCACAAAACTGGTCTTTCCGCATATTTAAGCTAAAGTGGGGCAAATAGCCACCCTGTGGTGAGCAGGAGGTCACCGCGTCCACATCTTTGCTCACTTCAGCAGAAAAAAGGGCCATTTTGATTTTATTTGATAAGAATTCTGTCATTTCTACTGTTACACTGGGCTGCTTCTGAACAGGTGAGTTGATGAAACAAACTGCTTACTACACAACCGTTCGCCAGGAGCTTGGTGTGCATGCTGTTTCTCGGCTCAATATTTACACGCTTGTTTTAAGTCCATCTTCTTGAATCATTTATCCTTGTCAGAAGCAGTCTGTATGCAACACAGTTTGTGCACTTGCAGCAAATCATTTATTCAGGACAGTTTATGTTGTGCCTGTTATGGAAAGCACAACTGTTTGTATGGCTGATACACAAGGTTATGGATCTGAAAAAAAATAAAGCCTAAAATATAAAACTCCGGTGCATAATTCATCCTGACTCATTTGTATATGAATAAAACCTCAAACACCTTGTTGGAGATTTATTTTTCTAAGTCAACAGACTTTACTAAACAGTTTCCCTGGCATGCGATAACACAGGCAGGAAAAATCCCATCGACATACACTGTAGAACTAGAACCACATAGAACAATCTAGCAACCCAACAGAACACCTTAGTAACCCAACAGAACACCTTAGCAACCCAACAGAACACCTTAGTAACCCAACAGAACACCTTAGTAACCCAACAGAACACCTTAGTAACCCAACAGAACACCTTAGCAACCCAACAGAACACCTTAGTAACCCAACAGAACACCTTAGCAACCCAACAGAACACCTTAGCAACCAAACAGAACACCTTAGTAACCCAACAGAACACCTTAGTAACCCAACAGAACACCTTAACAACCAAACAGAACACCTTAGTAACCCAACAGAACACCTTAGTAACCCAACAGAACACCTTAGCAACCCAACAGAACACCTTAGCAACCCAACAGAACACCTTAGCAACCCAACAGAACACCTTAGTAACCCAACAGAACACCTTAGCAACCAAACAGAACACCTTAGTAACCCAACAGAACACCTTAGTAACCCAACAGAACACCTTAGCAACCGTAAAGTAATGTGCATTGAAGAGCAGTAATTTAAAGTCAACTTGAAACGGCATTTGGACAAAATATTTCAGAGTATAAACAGAGTATTCAACAACAATGACAATAACAAAAAGTGGGCGTAATGAGTCAAATGTGAATAGCATTGCCTCTTTTACAAGTATATTATAAGCTATTTTTGCTCTGTGTTTTGTTGTTTGATTAACATTAAAAAGAAAAATCACCCATTACTCTAGACTGAATAACTTTTGTAACTTTAATAAGGATTAACATATGTTTCATGGCAAGAGTGGCAAAAAGTTAGTTTTAGAATTACAATACAAATTACAAAAGTACACAACAAAATTACTAAAATGTAAACTAAAATTAAAATGATATATAATTGTATATAAATAATACTAAACTAACACTGATAACTATTTGGCTACTAGTTAACACTATTTCTGCAGTAGAGTCATTGCCATTTTTACAAGAACCCTTCAATCGAGCCCTATAAATTGTGAATGGTTGGAGTGCCAAGTGTTTGTTATAGTCCATGTTTGGTCTCTCTGATCTCAAAAAACGTCAAAACCACAGCATAGTCTGGTTAATAAATTATCAAAGAACTAATATAAAGAATTAAATAGAATTAGAACATATCTAAGCAACACTGAGACATTCCCTAACCTCAGAAACTCCACTGATTTATCTTTCCCCTTAAACAACTAAAGGAAAAAAACAGGCAAAATTATAATTTTGAAGCAATAAAAAAACTGCTTTCACTGGGAAAACAGCCATGTTCTGTCGCATAACAACACTTCAATCTGAGTGACACTCCGACTAATTAAAATTCCCAAATATCATCAGCCTGACAGCAGCTTTCGACTCCTCTGATGAGGGGCTGTACTAGAAAGGTCTTTCTGTATGAAAACGTGCAAAAAGATGCCTTCAGAAATCAATTGATCTATTAAAGTAACTGGGTCGTTTAGAGATCTGAGCGCTGGTTTAATTGCCTGTATAAAAAAATAAAAAAAATAAAAAAAAAAGGGAAAAGAAAATGTCATCGTGATGATTTGCCACCAGCCAAAGGATCAAGGGAAGACTAATTATAAGTAATCTGGAAGTGAGGCCATGTTCCTTGCTCAAATTCAGTGTCTGTTATGAATAAATAAAAAATAAATATATATAAGGATGATTCTGTATTCACACACACACATACATACATACATACATACAGTACATACATACAAACACACACACACACACACACACACACACACACACACACACACACACACACACACACACACACACACACACACACACACACACACACACACACACACATATATATATACAGTATACACTCACCTAAAGAATTATTAGGAACACCATTCTAATACTGTGTTTGACCCCCTTTCGCCTTCAGAACTGCCTTAATTCTACGTGGCATTGATTCAACAAGGTGCTGAAAGCATTCTTTAGAAATGTTGGCCCATATTGATAGGATAGCATCTTGCAGTTGATGGAGATTTGTGGGATGCACATCCAGGGCACGAAGCTCTCGTTCCACCACATCCCAAAGATGCTCTATTGGGTTGAGATCTGGTGACTGTGGGGGCCATTTTAGTACAGTGAACTCATTGTCATGTTCAAGAAACCAGTTTGAAATGATTCAAGCTTTGTGACATGGTGCATTATCCTGCTGGAAGTAGCCATCAGAGGATGGGTACATGGTGGTCATAAAGGGATGGACATGGTCAGAAACAATGCTCAGGTAGGTAGGTTAAACGATGCCCAATTGGCACTAAGGGGCCTAAAGTGTGCCAAGAAAACATCCCCCACACCATTACACCACCACCACCAGCCTGCACAGTGGTAACAAGGCATGATGGATCCATGTTCTCATTCTGTTTACGCCAAATTCTGACTCTACCATCTGAATGTCTCAACAGAAATCGAGACTCATCAGACCAGGCAACATTTTTCCAGTCTTCAACTGTCCAATTTTGGTGAGCTCGTGCAAATTGTAGCCTCTTTTTCCTATTTGTAGTGGAGATGAGTGGTACCCGGTGGGGTCTTCTGCTGTTGTAGCCCATCCGCCTCAAGGTTGTGCATGTTGTGGCTTCACAAATGCTTTGCTGCATACCTCGGTTGTAACGGTTGTTACCATGTGATATTTCAGTTTTTCTTTTTTAATAAATGTGCAAAAATGTTAACAATTCTGTGTTTTTCTGTCAATATGGGCTGCAATATAACAAAGAGTGAAATATTTAAGGGGGTCTGAATACTTTCCGTACCCACTGTGTATATATATATATATATATATATATATATATACACACACACACACATACATACATATATATATACACATACATGCATACATATATATATAAATAGAGAGTATATACATAATATACTTAATCCCGCCATTTGCCTGAGGTCCATCTAGCAAAGGCAAACAATATGTGTGTGAATAAGAAAGAGAGGAGACATAGAGTTCTTTTCTTCGAGTTTTACTTATGATGTAATCCAGATCACTGGACTTAATTTCCATACTGCTAAAAAACACGATCATTATACACAAAGATTAAGATACTTTAAAACTGTAGTTTCACAAAACAGTTACTCAATCTACTGTAGTTGAACTAAAGTCACACTTTTCATTTTAGATAGTTTGATGCACATCAAACAAACAACAGAAAGTAACTACACTGAAGCAATTTAATTGTGTTATTCATAGATAATTGGCATGAAACCGCATACAGTAAGCATGAAACGATAGTTTTAATAGTCTTTTCTTCCCTATTGTGATTTGTGACAGTATATATGAGTGAAACGACTTTAATCTACATTACCAAATTACTAAATATTTAGAACGGTTTTGTGAAATTAATCTACTGATTCACTGAAACGATTCAGCTCAAAATAATAATTTATTCATGATCTATTCACACAATGCTACATCTCTCATGAGCTCTTACGAAAGCACCAAGAACAACGAGATGTTGAGATTAAAAGAATAATTGCTTAAATTTCAAAAAGCTATCATACGTGTCCATGGACCACAACTAATCTTCTTCACTTTCATTATATTGAAAATACATCTTTTATCATGGTCACTCATAACTCAATATGTTATCTTCAGACTGTATTGCATTCCCATCATCCATTTAGGAAATGGCCTTATGTTCACCATCATAATAATGATCATAATTACTGGTAAATGACTAATTTCTCCTGTTACTTTTTGGTTTACAGTCTATCTGGTTTCCTGTCCAGTCGCCCACCAACGGACTGACACCAAATAAAAGAACAGCCTTCCCAGACGCTGGCTGCATATTAAAACAAGGTAGTGTTAAACACTTAGAGAAGCACGTCTCTATAAAGGCCTGAAGATACGGTGTGTTAAGCCGATGGAAATAGGATGAGAGTCTTTCAGAGACAGATGGGAACCAGGAAGGATAGACAGAGAGTGAAAGAAACAGAGAAACATCTAACAATTTATTGGAAGCGGATGCGTGTACTTGCAAGAGAGTGAGAAATAATGAGGTGTGGAGAAAAAAAGTGGGAAAAAGTGTAAAAATTATATATCTGGGATTTTTGTTAGAGATATAAGGAATAGTTCACCCAAAAATGATATATATATATATATATATATATATATATATATATATATATATCCATTTAGGAAATTCCGTATGTATTGGCCAAAGTATGTATTGGCCATATATATATATACTTTGCAAACAATAAAAAAAAATATATATATTTATTAAAAAGATTTTTATTTTATTTTATTTTTGGGTGAACTGTTCCTTTAAGATGGTGTTTGAGTGTATATGTGTGCAAGGGCTGAACTGATTAGCATGCAATCGAAGCTAAGATTTCATGTTTGCGTGCCTTCAGCATGTTTTTGACCATGCCATTTGTAAGCTCACTCATGAATAATACCTTTTTAATTACCAGCTCCACTACAAAGCGTAATTGACAAGAGAACATAATCAAACTGAATATCCGTGCGAGGGCCCCTCTTTGCACTCTGGGGCCCTCCATCTTACATCGTTATTCACACAGAGACTGTGTTCATAAAGCAAAACGTGAACTGACTATAATTCAGTCCATTTAGCCTCCCTTTCACTGCGGACCAAATCAATTTGCACCGATAAATTATATTTATTTTGCAGCACTCGGGTAATTCCGTTGAACATCTTAAAAAGTCAAAGGTGGAAAAAAGTCAGTCAGTATGTTCAAATGTGTTTACTTTTCACCACTAAACAGGCATTTACATACATACGGAGTATCTAAGTGCCTTCATAAAGACCCATTTGCTCTTTTGCAGCACTTCTAAAGATGAAAAAATTGTATTATTGCTAAATTTGAAGCACTTTGGATCTTTGTAGACAAGGGGGCTTTACTTACTCGCAGTCTCTCTACAGACACAATAAGAGCAGCGCACGTCGACATCGACCACCCGTGGCAAGAGCTGGTAATTCTAGGACCGGTAAACAGTGGAGTGTCCCAGTGGAGAGAGATTAAAGAGCGAAAAACTGTGTGAGAAGAGTGAGACTTGCACTGAGTACCACTTGGATAAATGAAGTAAACTCCAAACTGCAGTCGGCTTGATAGGAAAGAAGTGGAACTCACTATACTATATCTAGGGATGCACCGATCATGATTTTTCATGGCAGATTCAAATAGTTTTACAAGCAAATTGGCCAATTCTGATACCGTTGGTGATTTTTTTTCCACCTTCGTTTAAGCAAATGTATTTGTTGTCTATTTGTTTGCTCTATAACAGACAAAACCAGCCTTAAAAAAATCTCTAGCTATTTGAAAATATAGGCAACCACTGCATTTTAATCACAATCCAAACAAAGATTCTACACACATGTAACATGAGCATTTGTTTTTTTTTAAGTTAGACTGTATAATTTAAAGATTTAAAGATAACAAAAAAAAAAAAAAAAAAAAAACAGAATGGTCTGACTTTAGATTTGTGAAATTATGCTACATAAAACATCTGCACAAAACAAAAACAGCAGAAGGACTGAATGAAAATGCAATTTCACTCTCTGACAGTAGGTAGCGCTTATGGAACAGCAGCAATATAGCAATTTCTTGGTTATCGCTGTAAGCGCTTATAAACCCTACTTTAATAGGCATCATAGGTAAGAGGAAAATAAAATAGCATTAACACTTTTCTGTAGACAGTCAGTTATAACCCCTCACCCCCAATTCAAAATTGATATTTTTCTTCCAATATTTCGAGCATTGCGAGCATCATATTTTGAGCTTTGTTCAGTATCTGCTAGCACACCTCCTCTCCTCTTTGCGTCCTTCTTCAGCGTGTTCCCTCTCTGGCCTGTGTTCATGTCCTGTTTACAGACTTTATAATATTTCCACAAAAATTGAATTTGGGAAATTACTTCAATGCAACTTTACTGTTCTCATCACAAACGTAACATTTTAACTTATTTATTTCTTAAAATGGCATTTCATTATCACTTGCTACCCCTAAAACATCCATTCTAGGGTCCATCTGTTCTCAGTAGTTCATGTAGATTAAAATTATGGCTGTCAATCAATTAAAAAAATCTGATTAATATGATAATATGCTAATTAAATGAATCAAATGATTACACATGATTGTGTATGTCAATTTTTGCTCAAAAAAGACCCTGATTGAAGATATTATTTTGACAGTCAACTGGAGTTATTAAACTTCTCTTTGATTTTCAGCGACTTACACCAGAACCTGTGTAAAGTTTAAATACGTTCAGCTTTGAAAAGCACATCTTAAGACATATACATAGTGTATTTTTCCTCCAACTGCACTGTCTAGTTGTTTAAAACTCAAGAATGAATTTTGCCTGCTCTCATGAACTAAATTGTTAACCCTAACCCTAAACATAACAACCCTAATTAAAATAAATATGAAATTTAAGAAAAACTTAATCAGGTATCCTTCCAAAACCATAAACCCTCTTTTCCCCATTCTTTTTCATAAACCCCTACTGGTCCAGATTTGGACCCGAGAGCAGCACTCGGATAAGAGTGGTCTCCATGGTAACCTCAAGCCTGGAGCATCGGTGTTGAGTATTGCATTAAGGCCGTCGGTTCAGGAGTTTAGGGAGCTGGTAATTCATTCGACAGCAACAGGGACTACACTACTGTGCGAGGTTATGCCCGTAATCCCTCCAAAGGAATACTACAGCTTTTGACAGCAAGGGACAGTGATGAGGGAAATAAACCGTGCCAACCACACTTGAGCTATGCATGGGAAATCTGGAGGCTGGAAGAGTGCAAAAACTTCACCAGTCACTTTACCCAAAGTTCACCCAAGGCACCACAGACAAGAAGTGATATTACTTCATGTAGGGTCTAAACAACACCAACATAAAAAAACAAAAAACATATCTTAAACCAGTACTTTTTTTTTATAGGTCAGATTGGGAGACCAGCTTAAACCAGCAAACCAACGTTGGTTTGTTAAAGTCCTCCTGTGGTGAAAATCAAGCTTTTAATGTCGTTTATATGTCTATGTGGTGTATGCTTTAAGACAAACCATGTGTAAAATTCATAAGTCAGCACCATTGCTGAGTGTTTTCTTTTTAAAACCGCAGTGAACCAAAAACACGGTTTGAAATTGCCAGTGTGTCTTACGTCACAAACTACCTTGTAACCAATCACGTCAATGTGCGGGCGGGCTTTAGCATATCATTAACTATGCTGTGAAGCACGGGTCTCAAGAGAAGCAAGGTTATCCCGGTATATTTTTCTTTTGATATGAAAAATTGGGTACATTTAGCAATATAGCGAGTGAATTATGTTATCACAATTTTTTTTCTTTAGTCAAATCACCTTAGATAATTCATGTGGTTCAGATAACATACTATTTTAAGTTTCTATTGATTAAACCAATCTCCTTCATTGTATTAACTCAAATTTTGTATATTACAATGAACTCAAAATTTTAAGGCACCCAGGTTCCTTACTTGTTTAAGCAAAATCAACAATAATTTTTTACAGTGTAAAGTTGACAGAGTGGATCAGGTGTCAAGCTATTTTAAGGCATGACACACACACGCACACATACACATACCAAAAAAAAATCACAGCAAAAAAACAAAAAAACATTTAAATATGTAATTTTGCTGATCAAAGATGAGTTTTAACCACCATCTTACAGATACCCAAAACATACACAGAACAAACAGAGCAAGAGCAATAAATAACTTTGGTGTTATGGTGGTATTGATTATTGATTATTGAGAGAAATGCCTTTACAGCTCATTGATTTAACTTCTCAGCAGCTATTAATCATGCATAAGAGATTTTACTTCCGTCTGCATCTAAACTGTCATCAGTCGTCTCTCTTAAGCTTGTGGTCAACATTTAATTAGAACCTAAATGCTGGTTCAACATCAGCCGGGAAGTTCATCGATCATATCAGAAGAATTCTGCAGTCATTTCCACCTCGAAAGCTATGGAAGCTTAAGACCAATATAAACATTTAAAGCTGTTTACATTTTTTAATAAGCAAGGATATGTGAATTTATATGTTTAGCTTGTATGCAAATGGCATGTATAGTAAACATCTTCTGAAAGCTATTGTAAGCCTTTTGCCGTAATGGAAAAGATTATTAGACTGCAAACATCAACACAAACCCATTAGGATTCCCACATATTTTGACTAATGAATTTCAATGACTTTCCCAGTTCCCTTTTCTGTTTTTGATTAAAGGATTTTTAAATATAATTTTTATAGAGACTACACTCAAAAAGAGCAACTAGCTGATGAAATATTTTAGACTTGTTATATTACAACTAAAAAACATTGACATCCTGACATTTCTAGGTTTCCATGACTGTGAAAGAGGCAACCCATGCACATACACTTAAAAGGTACCCAGAATAAATAAATAATACAACTATTTTTGCATACCTTCATTGTCTTTAATTGTAAAGTTGGGGTTGGCAGGAACTCCCCCGGGAAAAGAGAAGGAAAATCCTTTTCCATTGGCAAAATCATCTTTATCCACAGCAGTGATTGTCTGAATGACCTGCCGTCAACAGAACAAAATCAGGAAAGACATCGGTGAGAAACACTTTCATCCCCATCTGGGATGGTTCGTGAACTTTCTTAGCTTATCTTTAGCTTTTTTTTGGTCTCTCTGGTGAAGGTGGTCTTGCTACAGTAGTTAAGATGCCTAAATTACATGTACAGATTCCACCAGAAGTCTAATTCAGCAGGGTTCAGAAGCTCAGCTTATAGTTTTGCTTCATTCTTTCTGTTTTTCTCATTCTCTTTCTCTCATCTCAGAGTGAACTCAGTGCTTCTGGAATCTCTGCAGGCATCTCAGCAGCTCCAGGAAGCTGAGTGCTTTGTGCATCAAAACCAGCAGGTCTGTTGGTCTGAGTTGTCCTGGCAACCCAATAGGCATTCGATTCCTTGAGTGTGGTCCATTATGAGTTGCACATCCCTCTGCCGTACTCCCTGCAAAGAGCAAACACTTCCAACTGAAGAGGCTCAGACCAAAGGAGACCTTAATTGGATCACTTCTCGCTGGTGTGAAACCAGAAATGATAAAAGAACAACTTCACAATGAAATTTGTAAAGTGAATGCCTGTAAATTACTGTGAATGTTTTTAGAATAATTTAGTTTTTTATATCAATGTCAGTATGTTGTTATTATTTAAAGAAATTAGTGAGACAAAAAGGTTTCCCAAACCAGGTCGTCCTGCACTAAATCCACACCATTGGTTGACATAGTCAATTGTTTCACTGTTCTATAAATGAATTCAGTGTCATATGATCCTTCAGAAATCATTCTAATGTTGATTTGGAGTTCTTGTTATCATTACTGAAAACAGTTGTGCTCCTTAATATGTTAGTGGAAACTGTGATACACTACTGAGATGCACTAATAACCATTATTAATAATTAGACACAATTAATAACTGATAACAATTGAGCACCAATCAGTATATTAGAATGATATCTGGATGATCATGTGACATTGAAGAATACAAACGCTTCAGCTTTGAAACCTGAGGAAACTGGAGCAATTTCTCAAGTCCTAATTTCTCCTCTCTTTATCAAATGAAACTTGCAAAGTTCACTCAGAAAACTATTTCACTTTATTTAAACAATTCATTTCTATTTAACACCACTGTATCAGGTTTAAGGTTCAAATGTGATTGCTTTCATGTTAAATTGACTTGAAACAGTTATTCTTTGACTTGATGTTTTCATTTTGAAATAACGTTTCAATAAAGTAACCCAATCAAACAGGACTTTCACTTCCCATCATGCTTTGCAAAAGGGTTGAATTGGGAGAGCAAATGTTGAAATAAAGTGCTATTTTATACATTATTTTAGCAAATGGAGGGACTTGTTAATGTTTAATGTTCTATTTTGTTGGTTTTTGGAAGTTTCTGTTAGTGGTTTTGCTGGTTACCATTGTGGTGAAGTGTTGTGCTGGGTTGATGACCTGCTAACAAGAAGTTGAATTGCTTTGATAATAAAGTAACCACTATGGTAGAGCTTTGGATGAAACCAGTATGTGTAACAAAAAGCTATCTTTAGTGTGTTATATAAATCACAGGATTAAACAAGAAGCATTAATTTCTGGGGTTCTATTGGGTTTTACTTGTTTCATGTTCAGCCAAAGAGCTGATAAGAATGTATAAAGTATGTTAAAATACTTCCTCCAATCCAGGCATATATACAGACAACTGTAAAGTAAACCATCTGCATGTTGATTTTGTCAAAAAATCGAAACTGGTGCTGTCAAAACATTTCTCTGTTCTACTCAGCAACACCGTCTCAACCAATGATGTGAGTTTGGGGGTGGGGCGATCTATTTTTACAACCAATGACAGATGGGGGAGGAGTTTGCGATCATCTTTATGTTGGTAAAGTCAGTTTGGTGATGCTAGTGGTGCAGAAAGAACACATTACACTTTTAAAACACATGGAAAGTGCACAGAAGCCCTTTAACGTGGTACTCCCGTAATGTAGTGTGGATAATTTTTGGAACTGAATGTACTGTTTTATGTTGGGAACACAGGGGATATTAAAATGGCCTTGACCTCATCTGTCCTTTATTTTCTCTCACTCTCATCCCTCTCTTTCTTTGGGCCACTGGTGAAAAACAGCTTTTCAAAATGAAATGGAAAAGTGTGGGTAGGAAAATAGGAGTGTGCTTTAGTGAGTCAGAGCTGTCACGCTTTGTTGATCAGATTTTTATTCTCATTGAAAGATGATTAGCATTCCTATAACCCCCTTCCATTTTTCTATTTCAGCCCCTCTAAATATTCACGCTTTCTCTCTTTTCCACACCATTCATGGCAGGGAACTTAAGGGACTTTTCTGGGCAGGCTGATAATGCAAATCCATATTGATCAGACCCATAATGTAATCTTTCAGATGACCAACTTAACATTTGTCAGTACAGTAACTGCTAGCATTTTTAATAACTGCACAAAAAATGCATATTTGTGCATTACATGCATATACATGATGCTAATTAGTAAATAAACTGATTAAAACAATAGTTCGTTTAATTGTAAAACTCATTTTGAATGCATTTTTTTGTGAACTCAGCCTCCTTTGACGGGCCGCCACTGACAATAAATGGTGTCAGAGAGAAAGTGAGACGGAGAAACAGTTCGGCTGTTGTGGGACTTGCCTGTCCTGCTCTGGTGCTTTCACAGATGATGATTTCATCTTCTGTGTTGATCTTCGGAGGATTGTCGTTCACATCCAGAACCTGCACTGTAACGGGCACGTGGCTCTGAAGACTGGGATTGTCTGAAAACAAACAGAAACATTACAGCATGTGTTAAATACATCAGACGGCTTATGCGAAAGAACATCCGAGTTCATGAAGATCCATCTGTCCATTAAATCATTAACACATTCAATCATCAATCCATCCCTTCATTCATTCATTCCATCCATGGTGCATTTAAACTGAAAATCTAATCTTTCATGTGATAATTCCAAATCAGAAGAAATAAATTTGATACAAATTTGGTAACACTTTAGTTTAGGGTCCAATTCTCACTGCATATTACTAAGATATTGGCTGTTTATTAGTACTGTACTTATAAAGCACATAATGCCTTATTCTCCATTCCTAATCCAATACCTAAACTTAACAACTAACTATTAATAAGCAGTAATTAAAAGTTTATTGCGGTAAAAGTCATAGTTAATAATTAGCTAATAGTGAGAATTGGACCCTAAAGTATGTCCAATTGTTGTGTTTTTTTTGTTGTTTTTTTTAAAAATAAAATGTTTATAATGTTTTTATGTTTTGAGTGACCTCATAAAGATAGTTCTTAAGATATTAGCAGGTTCAAACACAGTCTAAATACTTTTTTTCACTTTGTTTCCATTGAATTTGATGGGAAATCTGCAGAAAACTATATTAAAATAACTATAAAAAAGTCACAATAATTTAAAGAGATCTGTGAGTACAAAGTACTAAATTCTTCTTAGTAGTTGAAAGCATTATAAAAAATAGCAAGCTATTTAATTAAACACACAAGGATCGGGGGATGTGTAAAACTTTTCTAAACGACAGTAGTCAATTATTTAAAAATCTGCTTCCATGTGGACATTAATGAACTAGAATATATTGCTGAATACAATTATATTATTTGTAATGGCAATGACTAATTCATATCTGATTAACAAACACAGGTTATGCAAATTCCTAGCATTCTGTCTCAAAAGAACTCATATCTAACCTGTAATCTCTAAAAGAAAGGAACATTTGCATGCACCCCTTGATCCCTGGGTGGGATTCGGCAAATTTTGTTTACAAATTGGCTAAATCATCTAATAGCAATTCTCAGAGTGAGTCGGACCCATACTGATTTAATTAATTTGAATCAAAACACTATAAATGCAAAAATGCTAAATTAACAAGACATTATAATGATCCTAAATTAAAAACAGGTCCACAGCAAGGATATAAAATATTCTGCACAATTATACGTTGAGTAATTAACAAGATAAATTACATTCAGTTAGTGGCTTTTGAATCTACTTAGCATCTTTTAGACTCACTTATCATAGTTTTTAATGAACTAATAATGGTTTTTCTTTTTTTTTTTAAACATACTTTTGTAGTTTTTACCAAAGCGTGCACAGACAGAGATAGATAGATAGATAGATAGATAGATCTTTTTGTTTACTGCTTTTCAGTATTCATTTCAACCCATCTTTAGCTTCTGCCTCCCATTTGCCTTTTAAATCACTTGCGGTCTTTCTCTCGCTCCCCCCTCTCTCTTGTTCGTTACATATGAATAGTTATTTTACACTGTACATCATCTGCATGCGTTCTCTCCTCACTGCTGCTGTGTGAAGTATTTCATAGAGAATGTGAGGGAGTAACAACCTATTAAAGTTTCTTGGGCTGGTGTTGTGCTCGGCGTGTGTAGTGTTTATTATTAGATGACTTCATGCATGTGTTTCACGATGCTTTCTAGAAGAGGTGCATGAGCTCTGTTCGCCCTGTTTCGACAGCGTATCTACTCATTATAAACAGGGAAAATTATCAAATGGTGGTAGTAGGCTTTTTTCTGATGAATAACACCTCGTTGTTCCCTCTATATATTTCCATGAAGGTACTATGTTGGCGTATAGAGTTGATTATTATGGAAATAAATACTAAAAAAGAGAGACCTTCCGTGATATGTACGCCGTGGGATTTCAACTTCGTGATCTCAATACATTTTCTTACTAATTGTGTTTAAAAGGAGAAAAGAGCACAGCAGTGACCACCTACTCCTCCCATTAGGCACTGTGTGAAAGATGTAATCCAGTCAATTTACTTCCACATTCTAACCATTTGTATACAGTATATCTGATATTTTTAATGCACTTATATTGTTTTTAATTCAACCGTTTTAGATTGTATCTTTGTTTTTGATTTGTTCAGTGCTTCATGAGACAAGTAGTTTGTTCTCATATAAAATATGTTATATAATAGACATTACATAGTTTTTTTCAATATTTCAAATAGTTTTTTCCTTCAAATCAAAGTTTGTAATGTTGTGATTCATCTTAGAGCTGGTTGGTTTGGTTCTTATAGAAACTTTGTGAAATGCAGAACCAAACCAATAGAAAAAAATTGTTATGTGAGCGTAGGCTGTGTTATGGCAATTTTTCACTAAACAATCATCTTTGGCATAAGAGACAGTCTGGAATCAAATAATCATTTCAAAAGTAACTTATTTCTTGCAAGAAGGCCCAGTTGAGACCCACAGAGGTAGGCAGTACAGTCTGTGGCTCAAGTGCGACGACGAGAGGGAGGGCAGAGGAGTCTTTATACTGCTTTCAAGGTCTTCTGCTTACAGGCCCTTACAGTATCTAAACAAGGAGAGGCTTCCCTGCTAGTTTTCTGATACTGCTAAGTTTGTTCTTACAAACTCACAAGTTCTAAATTGGACGACCTCTGACCCTATGGGCCTCCTCCTGACGTCTCACCTGTTTCCCAGTGTTTAAAAACACACACACATTAGTCATATGTTGGCAGACCACGTACAGTCCAGCAAGGATCATTTCAATGTCTTACTGAAATAAATGAAAATCAATACTGTAAATCAATGAAAATCAAAAATTCCCATTACAGCTGTTTAAAATCTTGCAAAAAAGAGCCAGATTTATCAGTTTTATAACTCAGAATACTCATGCACCACAACTAAAAGTAGCTGCTAAAATGATTTCTGTCAACGGCATGTGAAAGTGAAATAAACATGCGTATAATTGCCGAGGCGTCTTAAAAGTGTACAGGCCAAGTGAGTTCCTCTCCCTCGTCATACTCACTAACAAGCACTCTAACATCAATTCCCACCCAATTCCCACCGCATGACCAGAAATTAACATTTCTCAGAATGAAGCCTTTAACCGCAAGCCATTGCCAAGGCAACAAACAACACACCATTGGTAAAAAATAAAAAATAAAAGTAATTTTACTCCCTTCAATGCATATTTGATAGCATACAACAACACAAACACATCAAAATAACATCAGAAATTTGATTTTGTGCTCTGTCATTTTGCTTACTTTTCGGCATGTTTGCTTTGTTTTTACTTAGGGTGTGTTCACACTTGTAGTTTGGTTCGCTTGGTTCAGACAAAAAAACAACAACAACTACATTTAGTCCTGGTCAGCTTAGTGTTCACGTTGGCATTTTAACACCAAACCATCAGAGGCCACTCCACCACGGACTATACCACACATCCACAGACTCCATTCCCCATAATCCTTTGCTCAGACTAATCATCCACTATCACATTCACCTGTGTTTCATCTTGTTTACTCACCCTATATAAGTCTGGTTCTTTCTGTCATTCCCTGCGAAGTCTTGTTTAGTGTTTGTACTGTTTTTTCCCGGTGTTCATGGTTTTCTTGATTCTCTGTCTGTTCCCTCGGATTTCTCTCTTTGCCTCAGCCCTTAACTGCTATTGTTTGGATTTTTTGCTTGTGTATGACCCTTGCCTGGATTTGGATTACGATTGTGGAATAAACTGCATTTAGATCCTCAACCTTCTTGTCTCAGAGCAGTACGTGACAGACAGGGATATGTTCACAACCTGTCTAAAATGTCTAAAAAGGAGTCAAAACAGCGGCAGGAATCCCTCCGTCACACACAAACGAAGATCTGCTACGACGAGACGCGGTTCTGACGCCTGTACTGAACTGTGATGGACAACATCACGACTATGATGAGAAAAAACAGTTATGCTTGAGCATTCTGTCCTTTTTAGGGTTGCATCTTGTGACATCATGTCCCGTTTTTGGTTCGTTTACATGTCTTTGGTCCGTGTTGCGTTCGTATTTCATTCGAACCGCATCAGAGTTCTTTTGATAGCGAACCGAGACCCTTCTTTTCAGTGGTCTCGTTCCGCTTGTTTGGTGTCACCAGGGTTCAGATGGCAGCGTTCACGCTTATTCAGATGAGTTTATTTTAATCTAACCAAACATGCCAAGTGAGAACACACCCTTAGATTCATATTTTATTACACTTTCATAGCTCAAAAGATTTGCCACTGATATATATATGAAGAGTTCAGATGCAAAAGCCTCTAAGTGCCATCTGAAATTTTCTTCTAGAATGATCATTTTTATAAAGCTTGTATATTTAAGTTAAGTAATTTCACTTAAATGACAATTCATAGGTAATTTGCATTGCCATTTAAGTGAAATTACTGAACTTAAATATACGAGCTTGATAAAAATGATCATTCTAGAAGAAAATTTCAGATGGCACTTAGAGGCTTTTGCATCTGAACTCTTCATATATATATAAATGAAATTCCTTGAGATAAATAAAAAGACAATTGTTCACAAACAGCAAGAATATAGAGCTCCATAGGATAGCTCAGATAGTCATAAAATATGTACCCTGATTGCACTTTAAGTCGCTTTGGATAAAAGTGTCTGCCAAATGTATAAGTGAAAGAGAAATGTTGATGAACAAATCTGAGCACAGTTTGAGACATAGTTAAGCTTTTTTTCTGAGGCTCTAGTGGAGAAAAATGTACATCTCTGAGCAGCAGACTTATGTAAAAGTCTCCATTTGATCTCATCACTGTCTAGGGAAAATAACCGATACATTAAAGTGATCTAATTTTTCATTCACATGCTGGAATATCATTATCATATAGAAGACTGAATGTGTGTCATTCGTGCTGGGTGTAAGGGTAATTACTGTGATAAAATCTACAGCAGAAGAGTCACGGGACTCCATTTATATTACTTCCAGTGATTTTAATCATCTCAGAGATTATACACTCCAAATAAGGTCCCTCTTCGGATTGTAAATATTACAATCTTTGCTTGTTTTTGTTCTCTTGCATGAGTGGCTTTTTTAAAGGGATAGTTCACCCAAAATTAAATTTTTGTCATAATTTACTCACCCTCGTTTTGTTTCAAACATGTATTCATTTCTTCTGTGTAACACAAAAGGGCGAATCTTTAAAGATTGTGCTGATTGCTCTTTTTTCCATGCAATTACAAAGCATCAAAAAGGGCATAAAAGCATCATAATAGAATCAGTGATCTATACGGCAAGACTTACGAAAGCATTGGACAAGCTTTGTGGAAGGAAAATCTTGACATTTATACTCCTTAGCATGTTAACGAGTTTAAAAGAGAAGCGATGTAAAATCTCTGAATGAATCATTCTTCTGATTCAGAACTTTCAACGAATCTGGAACAGAAAAACGAAATCTGAAAGATTCAATTATAAATCAGACTGAACTGGTTCTCAAATTCAACTGAATCAATGATCTGGTCACAGCAATTAACAGCTCACTGGAAGGGAAGTTTATGAGTGCAACATCTTCCATGTAGAGAATATAGTGCACAAGCCGTATGGACTCTGTAGACTTGGAATTAAGCCTTTTTCCCCGTTATTATTTGATTCACGGAACCGCGCACCAGTTATCTTGCCAAGAAAAATCTTTATTCGTCAGCATAGGAGAGAAACTTGAGAAGATGTTGTACAATCCACTTTCCATATTAAGAAACTACCCTTCAGTGTATACGTTTGTGGTATATATGCATCAGTTGAAAAACATTCCTTTCCTGCCGATTGTACACATTTAATGTATCATCATCATTGGAACATCTCTGCTCAGTGAACGTTGCATTGCACACATACCTCTAAGCAAAATTTATAACTCTCCCAGCTCCCCTCCTTGTGTCTAAAATATGATCCTTAAACACATGTGTCCATGCAATCTATGCATTTTAAACTTCATAAGATAATACAACTGATTATGAATACTAATAAAGAATAATAATACAGATACATAATATAATTTTAGTCTTCAGACTCCCTTTTAATGATCTTCTACAGTGTTTCTGCTTCTGTTTTGAAGCTTGAAAGCTTTGGGCCTCATTCATTTTAATTGCATGGAAAGAACCAACAACCAGCAGTCTTTAGTTTTCTCCTCTCCCAGAAAAAAGAAACTCATACGGGTTTGGAACAACATGAGGTTGAGTAAATAATTTTCATTTCTGAGCAAACAATTCCTTAAGTGGTTAGAGGTGTGATCTTTGACTATTAACAGACCTGCGGAGTTGATTTCACAGCAGTGAGCGGGCGAGCGAGCGATTTTTAAAGCGAGAAAATGAACGGCAGTCCGTTTCTCATGAGTGCACGAGGTGTTTATTGCAGAGACTTGTCTTGGAAAACTAATTTGCAAGTTATTAAAGTGACGAAGTTACACCAGCACGGCTTCTGGTAGTACCCACCTTCCTCTGTTGCCATGACAGTGATGTTGTGCCAGGGCGTGTCCTCCCGGTCCAGGAGCTGAGTCGTTCTAATGACTCCACTGATGGATTCAATATCGAAATACACCTCTTTGTCTTCTCTGCGATCGATGAAATACCTAAATATAGAAGAAAGAGAGCATGAATACTGCATGAGCCTTTCCGTCTTTCACCCCCTCTTCATCATAGCTGTGGCATTAATAGCAAAAACAGCTGGAATATGCATGATTATAAGAGAGATGGTATTGCTGTACATGGCTTGGTCGAGAAACCCTGCCAATTTCACGTGGCATGACTTACGGCAGGAATACTCGACAAAGCTCAGGCTAAAGGGCCATATTAGTAATTTATATAGTAATTATTTAATATTTTACCGAACAAAAGCTTATTTCAGAGTAATTATACATCATGCCACCCAGCTCTATGACAGATCACTGTAGAAATACAGAGTGGAATATATAATGTGAAAAAACACAGTGATTTCATGGAAAGCTGAAAGGTAAAGATGGAACATTGTAAGAGGTTCATTAATTAAAAAGAATAATGCTCTAAATACAAGAGTTCTTTCCACAGTTTCTAATTAAATTAGCTTACATTATGTTTGTCGGACAAAATGCGCATTGTATTGAGCATTAATATTGTCTCAAAACTCTCATTTTGTTCATAGGATTTCTCTAAATGATCGATCACCCTGGCAGACACCAAACAGGTAATTTCCAGTGAGATTTATGATTGGTTTTAGGTATATACGCAGATGTGTATTAATATTCCAGTTAAAATGACACAGTGAATCAGAGCTATTTAGATAACAACAGACCTGGCAGAACCTTAATTATAAAGGGAAGAAGAAGAAGAAAAAAAAAAAACTACTGGAGAAAACTGCAAGGAGAAAGTCTGTGAGAAGAAGCATTAGTTGGACATAATTAACAAATCCTCAAGTGACATGCTTGGTAGAGACTCTCAAAAGACTGTCAGAATCTCTTTCCAAGTATGAATGTGAAATTAAACCACATTTGCATTTCCTGAAGAAAATACTAGAGTATGCAAGGCAGCCGAAAATTAGTGTTAACATTTTATGTAAGCTTATAATTCTAGTTTTGGTTTAGGAGAGTTAGTTTTTGACTTTGGATCTGCTGTTTTGCTTTTATATAATAATATATAATATATATTAGGGGTGTAACGGTACACAGAAGTCAGGGTTCGGTACATACATCGGTTTTAGGGTCACGGTTCGATACAAGTTACAGTGCTATATAAATGAAGGTGTTTCGACTTGACTTGACTTCACCACCCAACATCCCTTTGCTTGCCAAAAAAAAAAAAGACATGCTTAAGTGCTCTAAAAAATATTTCTGTTTAGCTTTTATCATGTTAACTTGGAAGAAATATATGAAACACAAAAGATGTCTCTGCAAAACACAAAACATCATCTCAAAATCTCTGTTAACTCAATACCAGGCTGTCCATTGTGAAGAATATGCCTTTAAAAACCATTTTCACCGCAGCATCTCATGAGACAAATGCTTTACAAGATATATGATAATGATCAGATGCATCATTATAATGGTTAGGAGCAAAACTAAGGAGATAACAGTGACCTTGCTTATTTTTCCATAAAGCTAATGCTGATTCTCAAACTTCAATGCCATTTTATTTGTATGCTAATGGATACATACAGCAGTATAAATTCTTGTACGGGAATGAAATGGTGTTTTTTATGGGAAATGCAGATTAAAATCGGAAGAGCAGAAACGCAATAAATGGACTGAAAAAAAATAAAATAAATGTGCTATCCTTCAACACAGACTAAAAAAAAAAAGAGATCAGGGATTATTTATGAGACTTTTCTCTTGTTTTCTCTTATGTATTTTATTTATCTATTTATCACAGCGATAAATGCTGATGTAAAAGCCGTTCGTGTGAAACCGACGATCTCACTCACATCAACCAATGAGAATCCCAGCATTTGCATGACCGTGAGAGTTATGGCCCCTCCGTCACGCATGGACTGTGAAGGTTCATTCAAAGATGGCTTGAAAACACACATCCTCAACCCACTAGTAGAGAGAGATGCTAATAAACCATACAGGTCATATCTCATTACCACAAGAAAATGTGCACCGTCCTTGACTGCAAGAGACATGAGAGAAAAATAACAATAAGGATTTTACACTTTATGCATTTTACTGCTGGTGAAAGGAGCATTCTGATGTTTTATTTTTCATTCCATTGTTCACTGGCGTGTCATTCAAATTGTTATGTTCTGTAGACTATGATGTGCACAACCTTTAATATTAACAATAATCCATTTATTTTGTTTACAAAAATGTTGGTAACACTTTATTTTGAGGTGTCTTTGTTACATATGTCACATGTACATATGTTATGCATAATTACATGCAACTAACCCTAAACCAAACCAAACCCTAATCCCAACCCTATAGTAAGTACATGTAGTTACTTAATATCACTCAGTACTTAAATGTATAATTACAGTGTAACAAAGACACCTCAAAATAAAGTGTAACCAAAATTTCTTACATACATAATATGATTCTTCTGGACTTTACACATTAGGTTATCATATTGCATTCTTGTTTTGTTTTTTTCCATAAATCATAACTGTTGGTCACCCTTTACGTCTGTCTGTGGGTTTTGCCAATATTAAACCAATGAAAAGTATTAAAACGAGCTTGTGACTAAACCTTGCAAGTCCATTGGATCCTCAAACATTTTGGACCATCTCTGCTTGTTTGCAATGCAAGGATAAATAAAGAGCTGGTTGTTTGAATAAGTACAGTGTTTTCTTTACTCAAGAAACACTATATATATATATATATATATAGGCTGATATAAGGCTGATGTTTTATGTATTTGAGGAGCAGAGAAGAGTGTCTTAATCTAACATTTTTCATCGAAGTCATAGCCAATACTATGCGTAGCACTTCAACCTTAATAACATGAGATTTTGGCCATATTAGATCAAAAATAAATAAGAAAATAACCTACATAGTGCCTACATAGCTACAATAAATTGAATAACCTTTAAGCTGATGAAAATGTAATGCAATGATGTACTGTAATGCAACGATGGTTGATCGTTGCGACGGAAGCGAATCAATCAAAACTAACTTTAGCTGGAAAATAACTTTATTAAAGAACTGCTATAAAGCCAAAACAATCTCTGTTACCTTAAATTATACGTTTATCTCTGTAAAGCTGCTTTGAAACAATCTACATTGTTAAAAGCGCTATATAAATGAAGATGACTTGACTTGACTTGACTTGACAATGCACTACTTACAGCCTCAGATTTGGCATTCTAATGATAAAGAAAACACATATGTCTGACATTCACTGGTCAAACACCTTGTAACATATATTTAGATTTGGTCAAATGTTAATAATATAAAGATACACAGAAGTGTCAGACCATATATAAAGTCACAGTTGTTTAATTAAACAGTGTGTAATTGTAAAATAATAATAATTTCCATTTCCTGAAAAAATAAGCAGTTTTGGATGTACAAGGTTTCTGCTCATCAGTGGCGATTTTTCACATTGTTCATACTTTACCGCTGCTTAGTAATTCATCATGGGTAGATAGATTGTCATATTTCTCATATGTATTTGTAAACCCAGGGTCAATATTTTTATTTGCATATTTACATAGCATTGATCAGTCAAGCACAGAGCCAGCATCAACGTTTTAGTAACGGCCTTTGTGCCATTTCAAAACTGCCTTGTCAATAGACCGTATGTAGCCCTGCCCCTTTTCAGCGCTGGGCTCGTTGTCTTTTGACTTCCGGTCTGTATTTTCACAGCGATTTTGCGTGTTTATGAATGAACGGCTCGTTTTAAAATCTTCCCGGTCGACTGACATTTGTTTAGTCATCTGCTTTAAACATTACAGTCCTCATAATAACTTTCGTTAACTTTTAACATTAAGTAAATCCACTTCAAAAGCGAATTACTCCTGGACAGCAGCGCCATAGAAATATACAGAGCGACCGCAAAACGGAAGTTAAAAGACAATATTCTAAAGATGGCGGCGCCCTCGTTTCTCTGGCGCATAAGGTCTATAGATTCTATTATTCTATATCTGAATATATTAAATAAAAATTTTTGGGAATTGTGAGTGAATATTGTGTTAAATATTTAATTTAATTAACATAAAGTATAATGTATTAAATACAGTTTTTCTCAATTGCTAAAACACTAAACCCTATTGTCTGAACCAAATGCTCAGTTGCCTGAACCCACTGATTGAATCAATCACTCTTTTGGCAAAACCATAAGCACTTTTCACCTGTTTAGACACAACTTGCCAACACATTTTCATTGTGATGCACCCGTGCTTGCATAATGGTGAGCACAGGTGACAAAAGTCAAACACAATTAAAGCACAGGTGTCACCACTTGAACACAACAACTCAAAATTGATCACACTTGTGGCTAATGATGTGAGGGAACATATACAGTAAGCCAGTTCAGAGAGCACTGGTTTGTGAGGCCCTACAATGGATATAAATCTGAGAGGAAGAGTTCGTGTGAGAGGAGGTCGAGGTGGTCAGCGAAGACAAAGAACAGTAATATCTGATGAAATCAGAGCTACTGTGATTGACCATGTTCTTGTTCATGGTATGAGCATGAGGGAGGCTGGACAAAGGGTACAACCAAACATCAGTAGATTCACTATGTCCACCATAATCCGAAGATTTAGAGAAGAGAACAGGTAATTACCTTTGTTTGACATTATAGTACAGTATGTAAATGTTGACAGCAATTACTGTATGACATACTATATACTGTACCACAGTATACTGTAAGTAAATATATGTTTCAGTACATCACTGTACCAATGTACTGTAGTATTGTAATGGAGGGTTGGTCTAACTGTTTGTAGGCCTAGTATTCCATGTACATTTTTTGTAACTCCATGTTCTCTTTTTGTAGAATTGAAAGACTTCCACATGGGGGTGGGAGGACAGGTATGTTCTCCCCACACCAAGAGACCCTAATTGTTGATATGGTCCGTGAGAACAATGCCATTAAACTGAGTGAAATTCAGCAGAAGATCATTGAGGACCATGTAAATTTTGAGGGTATCAACAGTGTCAGCCTCTCTACTGTTGATCGTGTCCTCAAGTGCAACAGACTGCGCATGAAACAGCTATACAGAGTGCCCTTTGATCGCAACTCAGACAGAGTCAAAGAGCAAAGATTCCAGTATGTACAGGTTGGCATATATCCAGACACATTCAATGTTGATTACTCTAAGTAGTGATTTACTGTAGTGGCCTAAATCACTTTTTCCATATCACTTACAAAACTATATCTATTTCTACAGAGGGTTTTTCAACTGGATGCAATGGAAAGACCCCATGAATACATCTATATGGATGAAGCTGGGTTTAATCTCACCAAAAGGAGAAGGAGAGGCCGTAATGTGATTGGCCATTGGGCCATTGTTGGTGTTCCTGGGCAGCGTGGTGGCAATGTCACATTATGTGCTGCCATCAGCAATCATGGGGTTGTCCACCATCATGCCAACCTGGGGCCCTACAACACTCACCAGCTCCTCATTTTCCTCAATCACATGCGAGATGCTCTGTTAGGGCAGCAGGATGAGCATCCCATCTATGTTGTTGTTTGGGACAATGTGAGTTTTCACAGAGCCCTCCAGGTTAGAGAGTGGTTCAATATGAACCAAGGTTTTATCAATCTTTGCCTTCCACCGTACTCTCCTTTCCTAAACCCCATTGAGGAATTCTTCTCCTCATGGCGGTGGAAGGTATATGAGCGCCAACCTTACACCAGGGTAAATCTCCTGCAAGCCATGGGACTTGCCTGTGGTGACATAGGTGTGGAGGCATGCCAAGCCTGGATACGGCATGCCAGGGTTTTTTTCCCCCGTTGCCTGGCCAGACCAAATGTGGCCTGTGCTGTGGATGAAGTCCTGTGGCCTGACCCAGTACGGAGACATGATGCTGTGGCTGAGTAATGCACTTATTTGTATATTTTTGTACTTTATTTTTACATGGGCTTACTGTACACAAGTGGTAAACACATAAGATTTCTGTTTGTTTTTACAAGTGCTACGTGTAAATGCACAAGATTTCTATTTTGTCTTTTTGTACAAGTGCTAAATGCACAGGTTTTTTTTGTTTTGCAACATGCATTTAGCCTACAGTGAACAATAAACATTTATTTCTCCAGCTTCATGTCCTGAGCATTGTGTTATCTATTTTTCTACGTAGTGTTTAGTGACTGTTCAGTAGTGTTTTTAATTTTGATTGACTCGGGGCACGATTTGACAACATAGTTCAGTTCCCTTTCGAGGGAACTCGCGATGCGTCAATGACGCTTTGGGAACGCTCCTGCGTGATTGCGTCTGAAGCACCTATGTCAACTAGTCCAATGGCGAGAGTGGGCGTCACGGGCGGGTGACGTGATGACCAGGAAAGGATAAAGGAGGACTGTTTTTCTATGAAAAAGGTTTCGGCCAAGGTCCTGATGCCACTTGTGTCAGACCTCTGAGGGCAACCCCGACCGGGGTGGAGCGGTGTACACCTCAGTATACGGTGCCCGCCCCACCTCGGTGCCCTCAGGAGGCCATTCTGCCAACCCCGCCACCCTTGGTGCCTCGGGGCGCAGCGTTCTCCAGCGAGCACATGGCTCAGTGTCACCACGACACTGTGTCAAACTCGCACCCTCTGAGGGGGGTTCAAAAAGAGTCAGTTCGGTTGTTTCCTGCCAGGATGCTTCAGGTCACCGAAGTGGCTGTTACAATAACACCAGAGGCCAGTCTCGAGAGACTGGTACCCTTAGTAGATTTTCTGACAGAGTGGAAGAATCTGCCGAATATATCTCCATGGGTCCTGCAGATAATAGAGAGAGTTTACAGAATCCAGTTTCGTTCTCCTCTACCTCATTACAACGGGGTGCTACTCGTGTTAGTACATCCCGAGCAGGCTCTGGTAATGGAGCAAGAAGTAGAGTCTCTATTAGCGAAGGGAGCTATAGAGCAGGTGTACTCGCCCGACAGAGAATCGGGGTTTTACAACCGCTACTTTATTGTTCCGAAAAAGGATGGGGGGTTGCGTTCCCATTTTAGATCTTCGTCTGTTGTATCGTACAGTCATGAAACTCAAGTTCAAGATGCTCACACTCAAACAGATCGTGACTCAAATCAAATCCGAGGACTGGATTGTCACGATAGATTTAAAAGGCGCTTACTTCCATCCTCCCTCAACAAAGGAAGTTCCTGAGGTTTTCTTTTGGGGGCAAAGAATATCATTATCGGGTGCTTCCATTCGGTCTAACTCTATCACCCTGCACGTTCATGAAGTGCGTAGATGCAGCTCTGGCCCCGCCAGGCTGCAGAGCTACGCATTCTGAACTACATCGATGACTGACTGATTCTGGCGGAATCAGAGCAGTTAGCGGTTCGGCATCGAGATGTCGTCCTCGCTCAGATGAAGAAATTGGGGTGAGACTCAATGCCAAGAAGAGTGTGCTTTCTCCACTACAGAGAACCACTTTCCTTGGTGTGGTATGGGATTCAGTCACGATGCGAGCCACACTTTGCCCGTTCGTGTAGCTGCTATCCTCACAGCCACAAAAGAGTTGAAGCTAGGCCAGTCACGCACTGTGAAACAGTTTGAGAAACTGCAACCTTTGGTTGTTTCCTCTGTGGTGCTTTTAGACCAGGACAGGAGTATGGCGGCTTAGAAGCCTTATTATAAGTAGATATCCCTGTAGGATGTGGTATGCGGCAGGCTGGTCCTCTCCGCTCACATTCGTAAGGTTTTGCAACTTCGACCTGGGCGCTTCCCCAGGTTCTCAAGTGCTCTTGTCTTAGTTGTGCAGTATTCACACAGACAGGTTCTGGTTCGTATGGCGTGTTGGGCATTCTCGTTCCCAAAGCGTCATTGACGCATCGCGAGTTCCCTCGAAAGGGAACGTCTCAGGTTACGACTGTAACCCTAGTTCCCTGAGAAGGGAACGAGACGATGCGTCACTTTGCCATACTTCCTACATCCCTGTGATCGACTTGCTTCGGCCATTTTCGAAGCTAGCGCGGTTCTAAACCGGATGTCCTTTATCCTTTCCTGGTCATCACGTCACCCGCCCGTGACACCCACTCTCGCCATTGGACTAGTTGACATAGGTGCTTCAGACGCAATCACGCAGGAGCGTTCCCAAAGCGTCATTGACGCATCGTCTCATTCCCTTCTCAGGGAACTAGGGTTACAGTCGTAACCTGAGACGTTTTGAGCACAGATTGAACTGTTTTGAGGTGAAAGTTTGGTTTTGCAAGAAGAGTCTGAGGTTTTGTGAATGTAGCTTGAAAATTGGGTTTTGTGTTCACAGTTTAGAGAAAAGGAGAGCAGCTTTCAAGAAATGTGTCTTAGCAATCGAGAAAAACTGTAATATGTATAGAAGCCAGTGGAATTCCACTGGCTTCTTTAGGCAAGCAGCATGATATGAGTGCACACCCCTCTTTCATTAAAGTATGTGGAGGTAATTGAGCCTTTGGCAGCAGTGTTTTACTAACATACGAACATGGGGTGCCTTAACTGCTCCAATTAACATTATCCTCCATGAAAAATAAAAAGAGAGAGAGAGAGAGAGAGAGAGAGAGAGAGAGAGAGAGAGAGAGAGAGAGAGAGAGAGAAAATGTCGGATTATTTTGCTATAGCATGGCATTTGAGCATGCTATAAATAACCCTGATTTACTAAAATCTTGCTAGTGGAAATTCTAACAAATTTTGTAATGTGCTTTGTAGGCATATTGCTGGCGATTTACTATGAATTGCACAATGTATAGCCACGTATATTAACTTTTTTGATAATATTAATTGAATAAGTATACCCACCTTAATAATAATATTTATAAGATTATGTTATAATGTATGTACTATAATAATTGTACAAAGTTATTTAATGTTAGTATTTGGCTGATAACAGGAAAACATTTTTACAAAATAATATGTATATCAAGAAAAGCAATTTCAATAATTAGCTAAATATGTAGTTATACATAAAAAAAATAATTATATATATATATATATATGTGTGTGTGTGTGTGTGTGTACAATAAATTAAATGTATAAATACAAATATTATTATATTAATATAATTATTATTAATAGGGATGAATTCATTAATGTGTGACATTATGGCCTGCGTATAATTGTATTACCGGTCGGAGTGATATTTTAACCCTTCACATCTTCTTACCTGACAGGACTGTTTTTGCTGTCTGGGTCTCTCGCTGTGACGGCTCCCACTTCACTTCCAACCTTTGCGTTCTCGTACACCTCCAAAATGTAATAATCCAATGAGAAAACCGGCGGCTCATCCACGTCTCCGACTGTGATCTTGAGCGTGGCATCATCTTTGAATGAGCCCAGATAGGACAAGCGTGGGTCCAGGTGTGTGTTCTCTGCAGCGATGTGAAGGCTGTACTGCTTCTTCTTTTCATAATTCAGTTGCTGAGAAGAGAAAACAGGAAACTTAGTTCACACTTGTCAGGTTTGGTTCCATTAAAACAAACTCTAGTGTGATTGCTCTGTTAGTGCGGTTAATTTAAATAAGTGTGAACGCTGCCATCTGAACCCTGGTGCGCACCAACCAGGTGAACTGAGAAAGATAGATCTCGGTCTGCTTTTAAACGAACTCTGGTGCGGTTAAACTAAAATATAAACGGAACAAAGATATCTAAACTAACCAAACGCAGAAGAATACTTGTTTTTTCTCCTCATAGGAGCTATGTTTTCCATCACAGTTCAGTACTGCCGTCTGAAATGGCGTCTTCACGCAGCAGATCTTCGTTTGTGTGTGACGGAGGGATTCCCACCGCTGTTTTGAATCCTTTACACATTTGATAAGACCTTCACGAGTTGTCAGCTCAATCTTATACCATCATATGTAAGAACCAAGAGAACCGAACTACAAGTGTGAACTGGATTATAGATATACACAATATTTTGCTTTCAGTCAGTCAGTTTTAGTCACATTCTTGGTGGCTTCTAGCAGTTTCAAGTACTCCAAAAAGTTATGAACTGAGATTATATTGAGGTCAGTCTTTTTTGCTTCTGGAGCGCAGAAGCTAAATCGCTTTCTAGATGGGGTCACGTCTGTAAACGCCATGAAACCTGCCCGACCTTCACCGCCCGTCTCGTCGGACAGATCTGGTAGGCATTTATTTACAAGACCGGCTTTAGGAAAACTCAGTATTCACTGGATTCACAGCTTTCCTGACCCCAAGGACTGAGTGTGGAATTGAAGCTCAGAATAAAGAACCATTAATGAGCATCCGAGCCATGAAGAGTGCCAGACGTCTGCTTGACCTAGTCAGGATGGATAGATTATTCATACATGTATTTGTCAGTGTATCCGTGTAATTTCAGCGTCTGCAGCTTCAGATTTGATGCTATTTTGACAACATCTTGACTGGTTTAATTATACCATCCTTTTTCGTTCTTTTGTTGAAGACAAACACTCAAGGGAAAAGTGAGAAAAAACATATTGCAATCTGGATGTTAACTTGCTAATGCGGATTCATGCATGACTGCAACTTTTTTTTTGTATTTTAGCTCTTTGTTTGTCATGTCTCTGTTGGCTTTGCAGTCTAAAATAAAGAGACATTCACTAAAATTATTATATAAAACTACATTTTCTGCTCTCTAGATATGGTTCATGTCCTTCCACGAAAAAGTCCACCACAAAATGCTTTTTACGTTATTTGAGATGTTGCAGAAATGACACTGTGGTGGAAACGTTCATTACTTTTGGACAGAAATCTCCTGTGATGCATTTATATTCACTGGTCAACAATGTTATCAGAGTTTATTTTCTAAAAGCCCACCAGCCAAAAGTGTTCATACAGCCGCTTATTAATGAGGGTTTAGAAAACCCTCTAAACATAGTATGAGCAATAATAGTCATGATGCTTGCCTTAGTAAACACCAATGAAAATGACAGCAATACCTTTCTCAGCGTGATAACACCCTCTCTAGTGTCTTTGTCTGTGGAGATGGAGAACATTCCGGCCCCCTCAGGGTTCAGGATGCTGTATTTGATCTCTGCATTGATTCCGATGTCATCATCGTTGGCTTTGATCTTCCCCACTGGCTTTCCCACCTGTGCCGACTCTGGGACAAACACCTGGTAATTCTCTGCAGACACACACAAAAGCACGCATGGTGGTTTGTTCGATTGGCTGCATGGTATTTTAAAGCATATCTATCATGATGCCTCTTTCCGACTATGCCTCCAAACAAGCCACATTGAGCTATTCTAGAAGTATTTCAGTATCGCTGTCATGCCCCATAAACAACCACAGCCACATTCCCAAACCACCTGATTACAAAAGCTAAATGCAACAGAGTGCGACGTCATGTCTCACTTTTCCGACGGCCATGGTTCCAGATGTATATTTGGGGATTTCAAAAGCTCTGAGATGAATCACAACATTACAAACTTTGATCCATGGTAACAGTAACTTCTCTGATTGGTGGATCTTAATGAGGTGGACTCATTTAAAGGACAAGTTCGGTATTTTACACTTAAAGCCCTGTTTTCAGACAGTTTCTGATGAAATACAATGGTTAAGATTGAAATTTGGACAAATGCTGCTGTCCCGAGAATTTTGGGTTTTTGTGGTAGCACCCCCCACCTATACAACAGTTGCATAGGTGCACTGGAAAAATTGTTCGTTTACAAAGACGTGAAACTCACCGAGTGGTCAAGGGTGTTCACTGATATGCTCACACAAAAATCGCTGCAAAAGATGCTTTCAAACAGGTGTTTTACCATTCGTTGTAAAACTGTGGACCTATTTTTCCAAACGCCTCACACCCGTACATTCTTCCGTTGAGAGCTTGAATAATAGACTCTCCAACCCAGTTGGTGGTGATAATGCACCTTTGCCAATTGCAAGCAAACCACTGGCATTTCATTGAATACACAGAAGAAGCAGAAGAAGAAGCGGCGGAGTAATACCGTAAAGGTGCTGCGGTCTCACAGCACGTCCTATACAAGTCAATGGAGTTGGACAAAAACTACGATAAAACCTGTTGGAAAGCATCTTTTGCAGCGATTTTTGATTTTTGTGTGAGCATATCAGTGAACACCCCTGACCACTCGGTGAGTTTCACGTCTTTGTAAACAAAAGTTTAATGCGTTTTAGGAAGGATTATTCCAGTGCACCTATGCAGCCATTGTTAAGGTGGGGGGGTGCTAACACAAAAACCTAAAATTCTCGGGACAGCAGCATTTGTCCAAAGTTCAATCTTAACCATTGTATTTCATCAGAAACGATCTGAAAACAGGGCTTTAAGTGTAAAATACCAAACTTGTCCTTTAAAAGACTTCTGGCTTCTACAAAATCATATTATACTGTGCTATAGCTTAATATTGGAACTCATAGTCTGACTTAAAAGGTTTACACATTATCCTTAAAAACATATGTTTCTAGGGAGAAAATTAATGGTATTGTTTTTTACTTCCAGAACCCTGCTGTTGTGCTCTGTTTCTGAGGATAAAAATAAGACAACAAAAACTCAAGATCCAAGACTCATAATTGGAATCTTACACAATAAAACCGTGTTCCTGTCTCTATTCTCTTCATGCTAATTAATGATAAAAAAAAATGCACTGCAATGCACAATTTATATGAGTCATCTGATAGTGAGACTGCATCTACAGTATATTAGGTATATTTCCTTCTCTTCCACCTAATTATATAGTATCCATGAGACACCCTTGAGAAAACAAACTGTTTTCTTGTGATTGTCTGGGAAAAAAACTACTTTGAGAGAGAGAGAAAAAAGTGCATTACAGCAGCATACTGTATGGTTAAACTTTAAACCGTAATGAGGATATTTCTAGAAGATGAAGAATCGGAGAAAAGCGAGGTCAAGCTGTATCACTTCTTTTGCCAAGATGTCTCACAGATTTGTTTAAGAAAGTTCAGTCTGGATGAAGTGTTCAGGAGCGAAAATTCAGCAACAGCTCTTTTCCAAAAGCTAGTCAGTTGCCTACAGATTTTAATGGTTGCATCTTAAGTCAAATAGAGTGCAACAGTTGGGTTCCGGATATAGAAATTGATTTTGAATGATAACTTATAAACCTTTAAAGACAGCCTTACTGTGAGCTATGAGGCAGTTAATCGATAGTATTTGCTTCTGCTGAAGCCGTTAGCTTGCATTATTTTAACTTAGTATTAAAATAATCATGTTTAACAGCAGGATTTATGGTGAAAAACTATTACCCATGATGCTGTGCAGAAAATTCCACCAATCAGCATTGAAACAAGCAAAACGTACCAAAAGATCTTGTTAACTCCGCTCACTCACATTAAGCACCCCAAATAATATAATCGAGTCGGTCTTCCAAGCTCTCAAAATACTTAAATATTTGAATATATGCATATTCTTCAATAAACTACCTTCATGTGATTGTAGTACTTTCTATACACAGTCCTTTCTGTACACACGGTCTTGTACATTTGTCATTTTGTCTGATTTTCAAATACTTTTTTGCTTCAAATCAAAGTTTGTCATGTTATGACTCACCTCGTGGAGCAGATTGACTTGGTTCATGGCTTATAACGCTTTAACAAAGTTTATTTTTTATTTTTTATATCCCTATGGGAGAAATGAATGGAAAAAAGCCTTTGAAAGTGTGGGCCCTAACCCTTACCTGCACTCTATAGAAACCCGTAAGTGACAGATTTGTAATGCTGTATATGAGTCATCTGACAGTTTAGGCAGCAATGATGTGCATTATATGACCAGCGCTCTGTGAACTGTCTTATAATACTGCCTCACTAGGTTGCTCACTAGCTCTTTGAACCAAAATCTACTGATGTCCTTCTACAGCAATATGTTGCCACTGTATTTGGTTTTCACAGTGGCTAACATTACTCACTCTGAGGGAACTTTGGTGGGTTGTCGTTGATGTCAGTTAGCGTGATGTTGACCGTGGTGGAGCCCGACAACCCTCCAACCTGCCCTGCCATGTCTTTGGCTTGAATCACCACGGAGTAATGTTCTCTTGCCTCTCGATCCATGTCTGCCAGGGCTGTTCTGATGATACCTGCAAAATGCACACAAACATATGGCGGCTTACGCACATAAATAGTATAAATGCAAGGGTTAATAAAGTGATAAGCCACAAGCAAATTTTCACAAAATTCTTTTCCTTAAATGTATGTATAATTTCTACACTTGACTGCATTCTCACGATCATCTCACACAGCGTTCAATTTCTTATCATTTTTGGTAAAAATGTTTCAGCCAAAATACGTACGTGTGAACAATTATACATTGATGATTCATATTTATAATTCTTGGATTAATCTAGTTGTGTATCAATAGAATTGGATGCAGAGGTAATGCCGTGTGCAGTGTAACATTTTGTAAGACTTGTAAAATGCTTTTGTGTCTGGAAGGTCTTTTCTCCGCCAAGGTCAGTTTCTGTACATTTCACTACCATTCAAATGACATCAAAACCTTGAAGTACTGGTGAACTGAACCATAGTCTTCAATCATACATAACTCAACAATGACATGCACACACTAGATATGGACAATTTTGTTGATTCTATGGAAACATTTTCACTGCCGTGTTTTAGTGTTTGCTAAGTGATTGCTTATTAGCCATTAAAGTCATAAGAGATAACAGTAAACCAGGCCCATTTCTGAGGCCAAACTAAAAATCTACAATTTTTTTTTATTTAATACAATGCACATATTGTGTGCATATATGTTTTTACATTGTACTTATATTTTAAAAAGAATGCAGGCATGCATTTGCAGCTGTTGGTAATTTCTGTAATTACATCTTTAATTACGTGGTTGACCATTCCCTTACACCTACTCATACCACCTGTCCCTATCCTTACCCGTATCCCACCTCAATAGCAGCAAAAGTGTTTTTCAATAAAATATGAACACAATAAGTACATAGTACTTATTTTTTTGATGTAACTGTTGAGATTTCAGTAACATTTTAAGCTTTACTGATCAATGTTACCTCAGGATAACAATTATTTATTTTTTTCACCTTGTACATAATAATTATGCAATGGTGAAAATGGTTAATAATAAAAGGAATGACTTCAAATAAATCAATAAAAAGCCTTTTCATAGTAACGGCTTGCTGGCAAACATTTTGAAATGTTGTTCTGGCCTTTTGGTTTAGAATGTGGAGTTTACGCATATTGCTCTAGAGAACTGTGCCCATTCAAAAAAAAAAAAAAAAAAAAAAAAATTCACGTTTGTTTTTGCATTTAGAGTCACATAAATTATTTGTATGTTATGAGGAATTGCTTAAATGTGTTTGCTGCCCAGAAGCAACATTATGCCACAGTGGAATTGATATGACACTTCCACTATTGCAGTTATCAGCTCTCATTCACTAAACATTTTCATGAACAAATCATGAAATGTAGGAACAATTGACATCCCTCACATGCAAAAATCATATATTCTTGGTGGCCTTATAAACATGTTAAGATTAAATTGTATACATGGATATAGATTCATACATATGGTAAAAGAGTAAGTAAAGGTGCATTATAGCTTTTTATTGCGTTTGAACTTGTTTTGAGGTTGGCACACTTGGCATTGCACAAGGATCTTGCTGCGCGTGCTTTCAGGCAGAAGCCAGTCTTTAGAGAGCATCATGTTCGCTGAGAGAGAGTAGACAGAACGAAAGGAAAGAGTCTGCGGAAAGCCCATATATGGACATGATTTGGCTGCATTTTATGCAAATTACACACGGTCGCTCATTCAGAATACTCCAAATTCATTAACATTAGAATGAGGTTGATAACAAATTCATGTGCGTACGCACGTGTTGTGAATTAGACGTAAATGTTTAATGAGAAGAAGAAGAAGAATTTTTTCCTTTGCGTAAAAACACGAATAATCCATGAAAAGTGGATGAGACCCAATGTTTTTATTTACATTTGTTCTACTTTGTCAAAGTACATATTTTTTTGAACATTTTCTTAACATTTAGGTGAAATTTAAGTCAAAAGTAAATCCAGGAACCAATTCAGTGGCAATCCACTGACTCACCCTGAGAGACCCTCACACCGGTTCAAACACGTCTCTGAATCACTACCGCCTCACACAATACATCACACAATGACTGTTAGTTCCTTTCCTCTATCTCTTTGTGTCCCACAATGTCTTTCTTTCTCTCACTCAAATCTCCCTCCCTCTCCTTCTCACCTTTGTACTGTGTCACAGACTTTAAGTCCTCATTTGATGATCAAACCCGCAGTCAGATGGAAATCACACAAACGCCATTGCTGGAAAATCCACAACTATATATTAGTAGGTAGGACTGAGAGGTAATTTTTGAAAGTTTGGTAATCATTTCATATAGTTCACTATCACTTTCCATTATTTTAGTCTTTTGTACAATTCCATTGACAAAAAGCAAGTTCCTACTGACATCATCTTCCAGGAAGTGACACAATTTTAGAGGGAAAACAACAGCACCATAATCAATGGATTTGGTGGATTACTGATATTTTGAGTGCTATGATTGGATGGCTTGGACATCGTGGATGATTCTGCTTTATCTTGTGTATAAATATGACCCTTCTTCCTTAATAAACCTGAGAACGTTATGGTATTACACCGTCTCTGTGTCTGCTTGATCATTCTCCCGAGATCTCCAGCCACACATCACAAAGGTTGAGACGCCTGTTTCCATCTGATGACTGATAGCCTCGAGGCTGCCGGTTGAGAGTCTACATGAAAATGAAATCTGGGGGCTCGTCCGGGATATTCCCAATTCTGTGATATTTTGAGTTTCTCGATCAAAAACAGTCCAACCTGTTTGATAAAATCAAATGAGAAATTTGTATTATATAAGCATAATCTAAAATTGAATTAATAAAATAAATAAATAAAGCTATTGCTCAGAGAGGGAATGACAGTCGACTTATACAGTCCATATACACTACTGTTTAAAAGTTTGGAGGTGGTAAGATTAAAATTTTTTGAAAGAAGTCTCTTATGCTCCTCACCAAGGCTGCATTTAATCAATCAAAAATACAGTAAAATATGTGAAATATTCTAAAATGTAAATTATAGTTGTTGTGGAAAATATTAAATACTCAAGTCTTCAGTGTTGCATGATCCTTCAGAAATCATTGTAATATGGAGAACTGACGCTCAAAAAACATTTCTTATTATCAATGTTGCAATTTTCTTCTGTGATTACATCCCGACAACCACAGAAACTTCTCCAGACGGGTAAAATATGTTCAGAATGTTAGATTTTATTTGTGTCAGATATGAGGGATGTTCAGTCAAGGAGGAACGGCAGGAACAATCGCTCTTTACAAAATGAAAGTGTTATCAGACAATCCAATCCTGCTTTATATTTGCTTGAAAACAATAGCGTAGGTAGCCCGCGGCTTCCTCTGACAGAGGGGTTCGACTGACACACAGTCAATACACACAAGCCATTAAAGAACAGATTACAGACTCATGAATAAACACTCGGTTTTTGAGTCAGGCTCCAGACCGACTCTAAACAGGAATTCAGCACGCCGTTTGCATCCCCATAATTGACTGATTCATTTTTCACTTTAATTTATGAAGTGCAAACAGAGAGAAAATATTGATTTGTCATTATTACACTGAAAAGTGGTTTTGCATAGACCATAAATAACCGTTGGTTTTCTCCGCTATTGACTACAATCATTCCTAACCTTTTTTAAATACTTGTTTGGTTTCATTTCCCTCATTATAATGAAGAACTAGAATAAAGAATAAATGATGATGACGCCAGCGTTCTGTACTCATACACCGGGGGCCTGTTCTCCTCATGTGAAGAGTGTTGGGTTGACAGGCTCAGGATTAGCTGTCTGTGGGCAGGTTACAACATCAGATGCCGGTCAAGGCACGAGTGACCGGAGGCAACACTATTAACATGCAGGGCATGCGAGTTTGACCATTGTCACCTGTCACAGTGAGAGCAGGACAAAGGCCTGCAGAATGCACTAGGGACGGACCAGGATGTCTTGCACTGTTCCAAAAATACCCGAGAGAACAGTCAATTGTTCATACAATTGAACATTCTTACTTGTTTTTTTACAGACAGGTGTTATGAGTGGTTGCAAGGACATTGCTGTGGATTGCTAGGGTACTTTAGTGGTTTCTAAAGCCCCTTTCACACAGAGATTCCGGAAAATACACGGATAAAGTGACCAGGGATTTGACCCGGGTTTGTTTGATTTTGGTTCATTCACACTGCCAGTGATTTTCCGGAATCTGAGAGTGTGTTCACACACAACCCGTAAAAATCCCGTAAAGACATGTGACATCGATGTGACTTGTAATGTCTCAGCAGCGTCTTAAGTTTGCTTATGAATTTCCCGGCAATCCATGTTTACTGTTAAACGGTAGGGGACGCTATTACACATCTTCTGAAAGAATACAGAATCTCCAGATAAAAATCACAGGCGAAGAAGAAGCAGAAACAAGCCATAAAAGCATTACACTCACGTAAGCTAACACGATTATCAAACACTTAAACATCATAAATCAAAACTGCCTAGCGTTACACAAAGAGCTATTGGACTGTGGAGCTTTGGGGGTGTTGATGGAAGTGATCTACTCCATCTATATTTTGAGCACCATTCTGAATCCGATCCAGATGTAGTCTTTGACAAAAACAGCTTTTCTCAGCTTTTGTTCAAAATGTTGCTTCATAATTACTTATTTTTTAACTTACAATCTAGTGGATGCATGATACAAAAGAATGCATAAAGAGATAATAATTTATTAATGATTAATTATTAATAATTAATAATTATTTATTAATTATTAAATGTATTATTTCTTTTGATATATTCTGTGTTCAGATATAATATTCAAAATATTCTGGGGGACATGAAAGTTTTGTCAAAACTGGGAAAAAAAATCTAGCTTTCACACTGATCTAAGCTATTTTACAAGAATAAAAAAGTTAGCGGGGAAAGAGTTGATATATTGTAATGGATAATTTTTTATATATATATATTTTCCGTTTTCATAATGATTTGAGCTTAATTTCTAGTCATTTTGTTGTTGTTTATTCATTTTTTTATATGTATATATAGTTTTTATTTAGCTTTCGTAATTTTTTTTTTGTATTTTTGTAAAAAATGATAAATGCTGAGTTAATTTTTTTATAATATATATCTGATTGTATTTCAGTTCATTTTAAGGTTTTAATTTTACTTAACGATAACCCTGATCTCACCAACCACAACTAAGAAAACCTGCAAAATTTGGCACTTGCAGTGTAGTGTAGTGCACTCGCATTTTAGCTGTATTGCCGGTGTTAAATGCACCCTTCCATTTATATTTCATTATCTGTGAATCGCCCACATCCCAATCCAAGGGGGTCCGTCCTTATTCCACCCCCTCAAACCTGTTGGATCTGTCACCAGTCCTTGTTCTGGGACCTCACAATTTACAAATGAGAAGAGGCATTAAAAAACAATGTCATAAACACATCCAGAACATCTCCTATTAAGTACCGCAAGCGTACCGAAGGTTGGAAGATTTCCCAGAATGCATCTCAGCAAACAAAAGCCCAGCACAATGGTACAAAAGGAGGTTTGTAAACTTTCCAAAATGAATCTCCCATCCATTTCTCCTGCTTTAATGCCATAACTCCATTTCTAGCCTGCCAACGCTCGAGCCCAGCGGCTAGGCAGAGATATTACCCGAGCTGCAGCATTACTTAACCTAGGCTCCTAAGGCAACACTAGTCTCTGGCACACAGCCATTCACTCCATTAAAACAACACAAAGACTAATGTTGTGACCTTTTCATCAATCGTCAGGGGTGAGGGACTGTCTCTCCGCAGCCATCACTCAAGTTTATTGTGTGGGATTGGTAAGTGCTCTTGAGGAAATGTGATACAGGCTTGCTGTAAATGAGGGAGAGTGTAGTATTTGTTATTAGGATGTACATGAAGGCTTCAGGGAAGCCCCCGAAAATGAAAACCCTAAATAAACAAACATCCATTCTTTCATCAGAGCCGACTTGCAACCCCACGGCATTCTTCCTTTGCTCAGAAGAACCATGAGGTATCTATGGAAACCAGATAAGCCAATTCCTGCACAGCCGTCGAGGAACAAGTGGCAAGTCTGACCCAGGGTTAGCTGAGTGAGCAAAACTGTTTTAAGCCTTTGACTGGTCTCTCCCGCACCCCTTCTGTCTGTAATCTTCTATCGCTTCGTCTTATTCCCTCTAGGTTTTCACAGGCTGTAAATTTATAAAGAAGGTCAATCTAAGGAGAGCAAAGGAGATTATGGGAAATCACCTTTGACCTGGTTGAGCGCTAAGGGCCGTTCACACAGGACTTTGTGAAGTTTACTTCTGTAGCCTGATGGGTTTAAACAGGATATTCAGCAAGACAAATTATGTTATCATCACACAATGCCAAAAGATCGATTTTGACTTCATGTTGACTTCAAAAACCGCCCTGTGTGAACGGCATCTTAGTCTGCAAGACCTGGATTCAAAAAGAAAATGCTGCACCCAATTCAAAGAGTTACTGTATTTTATATTATATTGTGTATGTGGTTTTTTTCTCTGGAGGTAAGATAGCTCAGGAGAGGTTGGTAATATGTTGAATAGCATTAGCGGCTGGGGAAGGATTTGACAAACTGGCATGCTTTTCTAATTTGATCAGAACAGGAAGTTGCTCTAATCTTTCCTTTTAGAGACTCCCTGATCTGTGTCAGAGAAGCTCTAAACTCACACTCTAAAACCCTCCAGACTCCCTGATCAGCAGAGAAATTAGCCTACTTATGTGTATGGGTATGTGTGTGCGTATGAGAAAGAGGTTCCTACGCTTTGCCCATCATCGAGGCCTCTGAAATTGGGAATTCTGATTATTCCCTGGAACCTCTTTACAAGAAAAAGGGGAAGATGAAGATCCGACCTCACTTATTAATAAGCGTAACGTCTTTTTTTTTTCTTAAATTACAATAATAACAAAACATTTTACAAACAAGAGTACATATAACCATACATGTCAGGGGTAGAGAATAAATAAGAAAAAAAAAAATCTAAAAATATTGATTTGTTTCTAACCCTTATACATCTGTTGTTCCAGATGGTACATTTATGGGGGGTAGTCCATGAAAGTAGTGCTTGTTTGTGGAAACTTGCAAGTTTAACGGGTATTTTGTTAACATCATAATCACATTTTAGTAGAAATTCTATACCACCTACTTTTTGAAAGATAAAATTAGGTACCGTATACCATATACTTTGCTTATATTTTAAATAATTTTGAAGCCATTTTATTTTAAATATCATATTAGAGGTCTTAAAATCCAAAACATTCAATCCTCCTTCAACTTTTGATCTACAAATATTTTCTTTTTTAATATGATGTTATTTGTTCTTCCAAATAAATTTAAAGAGTTTAGTGTCTATTATTTTAATTAATGAGGGGGGTACCTCTAACACTTGAGCATTATAAACCAACCTGGATAAACCTTCAGCTTTAACCAATAACACACGACCAGTTAAAGAGATATCTCTCATTAGCCAAGAGTTCAGTTTCTTTTCAAATGATTGAATGATAGGAGTAAAGTTTAACTCATTCCTGACTTCCTTATTTTTTGATATCTTAATACCTAAATATTTGACAACTTCTTTCACGGGAATATTGCATATTGTGGTAAAGTCACATGAACCTAGAGATAAGCGTAACGTCTTGCTTTACGTGTGCCGGTGAGTGGGACATGTTGGGCCTCTTCACTGCCAATAGCTGATGATGAGGTGTCTTCACACAACCACACTTTCTTTATTTCTAAAGAATATGTTCATTTTCAAATCATAAATCAACAGGGATGGTGCAAACTTGTCAAGTTTGTGACAATTATTAGCATTGCTCGCTAAAAAAACCCCATCACTATTACTATTGTTTGGTTAGGGTTAGTGATTTGAACAAACCTTGTTTGTAATGATGCGTCAAATTGCACAGCTTGTACATTACGTTTTTGAATGTCTCTTATGCTCACAAAAATACAGCAAAAACAATAATACCTATCATTACAATTTAATATAACTTTTCTATTTTAATATATTTCAAATGTTGCGAGAACCAATAAGGTTCATTCTAGTTCCAGCACGTTTGAGTTTCCGCTTTTTGGAGCATCAAAGTGGTAGTTGCGTAAACTCTCAATGGAGAGACAGAAATCACTCTGATTTTATTAAATATATCTTTATTTGTGTTTTGAAGATGAACAAACATCTTACGGGTTTGGGATGACATGAGGGAGAGTATATGATGACAGAATTTTAATTTTTGGATGAACCATCGCTTTAATGCTTTTCTGGAGACCACCATATCGAGAGAACTTCTACCTTGGCCAGTAACCAACTGAAATGCCAAACATCGGTACACAAGCATCCTGATGGAAAGCTTTGCACTATCAAACACCACTCACATTTTCCTTTCATCTAGTTAATTATTAAAATTATTCATTAGGAAGAATCACTATGCTTGTTAACTGCTAGTTTGTATGAGCCGAATAAATCCCAACACCTGACATTAACATCTCCTCTGTTTCAAATGGAAATGAACCAAATAAATAAATAAAGCCATTGCTTTTAGTTAACCACTATTTATTGTAATGGAGCGGGAGGTTGAGCACAAATCCATAACCGTGGCATTAAACTTCTGTTTACGCTGCCTTTGTAAATCCCACCAGTTACAAATGAAACTGTATATTACTACTATAGCATTCTCCTCCTAAATGACATGTCATTTTCTGGCCCTGACTTTGTTATTCTTTCTGGGTGCATCTACTGACCTAATGACCACAATCATCTCAGCCAGCTCAAAACAATACGACTGCGCTTACCATATAATCAAAGCAAGATTGACTATTGACCAGCTCTCTCTCAGTTGAATTGATTCACGTGGGTTTCTCCTCTGTCTCCTAGGGTGCTTTATCTAAAGTTTGAATCTCACTTGTCGTCTATATTTGTGTTCTCTGACATCCTGAGAGAAAGAATTTAATCGCCAATTACCAGTGAAGCAATTCAATAGCATATTAAAGGGTGGAAAGGTGATAGTATCTCATTTCCAAGAGATGATTTGAGTTTGCCTGCAGCTTTGACTGCATGTTAGGTGGAAATGAGCAGTGTTTGACTTTCTTATTGTGAGCTTTTAATAGGATGTCAATAATTTTATATGCAGAAAACAATATTCAGGACTCTTAAGGCCCCGATATACTTCGAGCAAAAACTGATGTGAAGTCATATTGAACAAAATCAGGCTAAAACGAAGTTCGTTTTGGGAGTTCGAAGCAGCTTTCTTGAAAAGTTCACTCCGGCTGGTAAACACCTTTGTATTACCATTGGTTAGATTTTTAAAGATTTTTGTAACTTTTCCAGTTTATTTCTCCCATTGAGTCCGTCGAGGTCAGATGTCCGTGAGTAAAAACATGAACACAGTAGAGAGCCGCTTTATAGTAGAAAATTAAGTTGTACTTCTGATGAAATGAGACACGGACACTGTTTTTCATGTTTAATACGGTAAAGCTGCTTGATTAAGCAATCTATTGTGTAAAGTGCTATATAAATAAACATGACGTGACTTTACTAGAGTGGCGAATTGCATGTGCAAACATATCCACGTTGCTATGATCAGATACTTTTCTAATGCTTTATTTATAAAAATGCTTACTGTTTTCTCAATTTTGTTGTGTTTATTTTGTTATAGAGAGGGAAGCGTGCCACACATATTTACATATTCATCTAAACACTACTCTCAGCAGAGTGGGCGGCTTCAGATGTTGGATAACAGTATATCGCTGCTCACATATTTAGAACTTCGTTTTATCCCTAAGCGAGGGGGGCTAAAACTTTCATGCAACCATAAAATATTTGGGATAGAACAAAAAATGAGCAAACGTATAAAAAATATAATATTATATACGTTTTATTTCTCAAAATCAATGCTTTTATTCAGCAAGGAACAATTAAATTGATCAAAAGACATTTATATATTTTTTTTACTTTTGGATATTGTATTCTGGAAAATGTATTATGTACCATAGTTTCTGAAAACTGGAATATTGATGCTGAAAATTCAGCTTTGCCATCACAGGAATGAATTCTATTTTTAAAATACACTAAAATAGAAAACAGTAATTTAAATATTTCTGTTATTACTACATTTTCATCAAATAAATGCAACCTTGGTGAGCACAAGATACATCTTTTTAGAAACAAATACTAATAATAATGATAATAATAATAATAATAATAATAATGGTAGCTCTTTATTTTACAGTCCTGTTCCCCATGTAAATACTTTGTACTTATTATAGTAATTGCAATAACTGGTTAATAACTAGGTACTAAGCCTAAACCTATCCCTAACCCTAACCCATGTATTTACCTTATATACCAGTGCTTTCTTAGGCAAGAACGCTGTAAGTACACATAAGTGCGCATACTGTAAAATAAAGTGCAACAACAACAACAATAATAATAGTCGCACACACCCCAAACTTGTGTAGTATATATTTTTGTTTTTGAGTGAATGTTGACAAAAGTGAAAATGTATTAAGCCATATTCCAGGTTATTCTCTACATCGTTCAAAGTGTACTGCATAACAGAAATGACTCATATATGAAAATATTTTTATTTTTTTTGTTGTTGTTGTTGTTGTGGGGTCAAATGATAAACACTAGATTCATCATCTCATCAGTCAATTCAGTCATGTCGGATTCTGTTTTAGGAAATAATGTCTTTTGAGGTTCTGTGTAAAAAGACAGCTCAACAGAGGTCAATATTGTTTAATCACATTTAAAAAAAAAAAAAAAAATGTCTAACTTAACCGTTGTGTTTTACTTGCAAAATAAAAGCTTTTCAACACCATGCCTGTGATGATCAAATAAAAAACATGAAAATAAAGAGAGAAGTCCCACAAACCTCCTAGAGAAACAACACCTGATACAGCTGTTGACAGCAGGGAACATCAAGGAAAAGCAACCCTCCTACACTGTCTGTCAGAGTATATTAAAAAAAAGATGTAGATTAAGGGGAGAGATACGAAAGAAAATAAGTATTGCTAACATGACCTAGGGCGTCATGCAAACAACCTTGCATTACCTTCTTTAAATGAAAGGTAGAATCTGCATATACACCCACAGCACTGGGTCATGACTTCAGCATCAGTGCTGGAACAAACTCTTGATACACACTTTAGAAGTGAATACTACCTCAGTCTACTTTCTCATCTTTGTGCCTCGCACCCTTTATGTTTTCACTAGGTAGTATACATATTATAATATTTATACTCATGCACACCTACCTAGTAACCAGTCCTGAGGTAAATTAAGCAGTTTAATTATTTAAGCCAACTCTCACATAGAATCAGTATTGAATATAATTGAGTATAAAATTAAATAAAAACAACATAATAAATACATAATATAATATAATAACTTATACAAATGAAACATTAATATTCTCTTTATTTATTTAATGTGCAAAAGTGCATAATAAGAGCTAAAATGCGTATTCTGAGACTTGTCGACTTTGAAGTACGCACAATATGCGCTGAGACCATCATCTCCAAATGGGATATTTGTGTCTTCAGTATTAAATGTCCCGAAAGGTAGTTTGTGAGAGATTGAAAGTGAAGTGTCACTAAAAGGCGATGCAGTAAAGCAACAATAAGTCAATCTTTGTTGTCTTTTTTTTCTTTCTCACACAATCCCCTTGAATCGGTTTTCATGTCTCCTGTCTAAATGCATTAAGTCCTTGAACACCATCTAAAATGAACTTGAACACTGATACTGTCGCGCCACAATTCCATTAAGCATTTCATCTCTAAAAACGAATATGATATGCCTGCATGCTCTTGACAACTTTGCGGAACAAAATTCTTCATGGTTCCCCTCCAAACGGCTGCATTTGTCTTTACTAAAGGCCAAATGTTCACAAATCTGGATGGACTGTATTATCAGAGCACTAGTCTGTCAGGGCTGATAGAAGGGATTCGCGAGGGCATGTTTGGGTGAAGGCTGAGAGGTGTCTAGAGATTTTCATCAAAAACTTCTTTGAGGTATTTCTGGCAACATCTCTCAAAATAAGCAGTGTACTGTGGCCATGAATATGTTAGGACACATTGGTGGTGCTTGCGTGTGTGTAATATGTAGTGAAGTGAGGGGTGTTTCAGCACCACGGACAGCACCAGCAAATCTGATAAAAGCACAGAGGTCCGGGGAGCATTTCAGCACAATGGACAGGGGCTTTTTTCTCCATTCCCTCATCTTTCTGTCTTTCTTTTTTCATTTCTGCATTTCTATAATTCTTTATTTCCTTCTATACTTTTTTCTGTTCTTCCCTTTCCTTAATTTTTTTTACTTTCTCTTACCTGCCTTCTTTTTCTCTTTCCTTCCTTTATGTCCTCCCTTCCCATTCTCCTTCCTTCCTTTTTAGTAAATGTTCCTTGTCTTTCCTTTTCCCTTTGCTTTTTATTACTTCCTTTTTTCTTTCCGTCATTGCTTGGTTTTTCGTCCTCCCTATTTTCCACTTCATTTTTTTGATCCTCCTTATTTTTTTTCATTTTAATATTTACAATTTTCATTCATTCATTATTTCTCTCATTTCTTTCTATACTTATGTTTGCTTCCATTTCTCTTGCCTTCCTTACTTTCTTCTATTTCTCTTGCCTTCTTCCTTCCTTCTTTCCTTCCTTCCTTTGTCTTACTTGTCTTCCTTCTTTCTATCTTTCAATCCAATTTCTTTTCTTCTGCTTTTTTCCGTGAGACAAACACAAACTGTGCCTCTATTAACATTTAATGGTTTCTTGTAAAAACCCTCAAACAATGTCCACCTCTAATGAACACCAAATCCATCTCAAAGCACTCTGAAACTCTTTCTCTCTCCTACCGTCTTGTCTTTATCCCTGAAAGCCTTTACACAATGTCCTCTCCACCTCATTCTCCAGGGATGCTCTCCATTATACAGCCAAGATCCAAACAATACTGCTTGCATGTCAAGCTCTATTTCTGTACAGTAAAAGGTGCTAGTGGTGTATTGTATTGCTCACAGCTGTTTTCTGATGAACAAACAGTCTAATACAACACATCTCATATAAAAAGGTAAGGCACATTTCTTATGTGTACTTTTTAATTGTACATCTACTCGACAAAATGCACCAGCAGCTCGAAACCTTCAAGCAATAAAAGCACTTTGTGTTAATTCACCCTCACGGACACTATGAACAGAAGTCTTGAATTTACCAGTTTTGGGGTCGACGGAGAAATATGGCTGTCCGTGCAAAACGCTGTACACCACCCGCGCACTGTTTCCATACGTAGGGTCATCTGCGTCTGTTGCTGTGACTTGAAAAACTGATGTTCCTGCAGAAAGAGAGAGAATAATGAATTGGTGGATGTGTTTGAAGGGCGGAATGAATGTTCTTAATGTGTTTGTGTGGAAGTACAATGTATGGGAGAGCAAAAATACGTCCAAAATTATTCCTTAAAGAGATACTCCACCGAAAAATGAAAATTCTGTCATCATATACTCACCCTCATGTTGTTTCAAACCTGTATGAATTTCTTTCTTTTGCTGAACAGAAAGTAAGATATCTAGAAGAATGTGAGTAACCAGACAGTTTTAGATACCATTGACTTCCATAGTATATATTTTTTCCTACTATGGAAGTCAATGAGACCAGAAACTGTCTGGTTACTGACATTCTTCTAGATATCTTCCTTTCTGTTCAGCAAAAGAAAGAAATTCATACAGGTTTGAAACAACATGAGGGTGAGTATATGATGACAGAATTTTCATTTTTCGGTGGAGTATCCCTTTAAACATCTTCAAATTTTCTTCATGTAGACCTAAAATAAGTCCCTCAACCACACAAGGAGAGTTTCTCCACTGTTTCTGCTCAGACCAAGTCAACAAAGATTAAAGACAGGCTGGAAATGCAGTTGTGTGCTTTGTAATCTCTCTCTGTGTCTTTTAAGCCCTCTCATTCCCCGCTCTGTCTTTGCTCATTTCAGCCATCCGCTTACAGTCTGTCTTTCTAGCATTCTTTTTTCCCCCCTCCAGCTGACAGTAGATCTCTCATTTCTTCTGCTGGCTCGGGTCGCATTTCTCATCTGCACTTGTTCTTGCTCACTTTCATCACAGCTCACCAGGTTCAATCCATCCATCTGCATTGTCTGGTGCTGACGTACTGCAAACACCACAAAACATTTAATGCAGTCTTGAGGGCTGAGGCGTAAAATAGGATTATGGAGGCAGAATCTTGAATTTCATTTTTTTATTTCTCTCAAGTCTCCTTGCAAATTGTCTCTCTCTTTCTCTCTTGCCCTCTTTTCAAGTATTTTTTATTCTAGAATAAAACAGTTTTTTTTTTTTCTGTGTTGTATCATATTTAAAAATAAGTTTGGACAAATCAAAACAAAAATAATCATTTGGTTTAAAAGCTAACACCATATAAATCAAAAATGTTTCATTTTGGTTTTTTGAAGAAAACTAAAAATATCTTACGCAATTGTGGTTCTTGTGTAAATGTCTCTTGTTTTAAGGAAGTTTAAGTGCTTGTATCGAAAAACATGACCGCATGACTGATTTTCTGCAGTGTTCTCTTGCGGTGAGAGCCAGCCGGAGTAAAGTCGAAAAGCTGTGTTCTCCCACAAAGACTTTCAAAAGCTTTTCAATTACGGTCATCACTTAGCGTAATGCACACGAGAGACACGACGTTCACTGGTTTCTGCATAGTTCAACAGCATAAAGACCTGATAGCCGCAATTATTGTAACCGCTTCAGATAATTGTAATTTTGGTTCTAATCCTGAAGCTTCAGTGGGTTAAAATGAGATATCTCATCCCTCTCTGAACTGTATCCAGCTCTCAGCTTCATAAAAACATTTCTATCAGAGTCTACCAGCAGCTGGAAAGTTGCTGAAGCAGCTTGTCTAGAATTTTCTGATGAGTGTGTCTCCGAGGGCCAGCAGATGAACAGCGTGTGTGTGTGTGAAGGAAGTAATAATTCTGCTCCACTAATAAAGATACTGAGGTTTTTCAGAAACTCCAAATCAAAATTTGACCCATAAAAATAAATTATAGTAAAACTGCAATGCAAGCAGTGGCTGCTAAGTGGGAAGATGGGTAATATTTAGACGTCAATACTGATCTTCAGCTGTTATACATGGCTATACATTTTATTAGGTACCTCTTCTGAAAAAGACCAGCTTACACCAGCATGAATTTCCAGGCTGGTTTATGCTGGCTTTGGTGCAAATTGTCTGGCTTGTTTTCCTGTTAAATATTTAAAAATCCTTAAAAACAAGATACACTTACAAGTCTTAAAGGGGTCATCGGATGCAAAATTCACTTTTATATGATGTTTGCATATAAATGTATCTTTGCAGTGTGTGGAGTCTGTGGACACAACCACTATACAATAATCAAAATAAAAAAAATCACTCCTTTTTTTTAATCCTCAAAAAGCCTTAACACTCTCAATGATCAGGATTTCCTGAGCAGTATGATGTCATATTGATCATGCTCTGCACACGACCCCTGATGGACTGTCCGGTATTAGCATATTTCCCGTATTGGCATATTTCCACCCTCAGCCATTTGTATACTGTCCACCAAGGCAGCACTATAAGTGACTTGAGTTGTCACCCCCCATGGAAGAGCAGTTGCTCATTATCATTTAAAGAGACATGCACTGAAACTGGTCGCTGTGAACAGAGCAAGCGGCAACATTCTAATCTGAAAAATGAAGCCTACCCGGAAGTGCGAAAAACTGCAATACATCGAAAATCCGCTAGGGGCAGGTCCCAAAAGGGAGCAAATGTCCATACACCCCCATGTTAAAATGTCCGTTTTCACAGCATAAATTCATGTTTTCACAGGTTGGTCCCATGGACTTTTATTGTATTTTTCGATAGGTTCTGAGTGCCTGACAACTGTGAGGGGGGTGAATTTTTTTCTAACTCGTTAGTTTAGATCGTATTTAGATATAAAATGTATGACAAATAAGGGCGCGATTGACAGCTTGATTGACAGCTGACAACGAGCATAGGCTGCGCCGAGTGGAATTCCTGAAATGTGACGTCTCGGCCATGATCTGACACAACACATCATACCTGTAAGTTATCCTTTCTGAACTTTACATAAGGACCCTAAAGAATCATACCAACTTGTGGAAAATGGGCATCCGATGACCCCTTTAAGATATTAACTTTAGTTAGTGTGTAATGTTGCTGTTTGAGCATAAACAACATCTGCAAAGTTACGACACTCAAGGTTCTAAGCAAAGGGAGATATTTTCTTTTAAAGAAATGGCTTTTTTAAGGACTGCAACAAATGGCTGATAGGGACTACACAAGCTTCCTGCAGGGTTAGTGACTAAAATGTACATAAACCCCCGCCCCCGGTAACACACAACAAAACGGGTGAGCCATGTTGAGAGCCATCAACTAACCATTCAGAAACATCCTGTTGCATTTTACATGTTGTCACTTCTTGAGTCTCTCCGTCATTGTCAGACTCCAGGTTTGAACATAAAAGGTTGAACAGTTTCTGACATGTGAGTGTGTGTCTGCATGCTGCTAATAAGCTCCGCCCTCTTTGCTGGGAGCAGCAGCTCATTTGCATTTAAAGGGACACACACAAAATGACACGTTTTTGCTCACCCTCAAAAAGTGTCAATTTTAACATGGTATAGGCCTAGAAAATTATCTGTGGGGTATTTTGAGCTAAAACTTCACATACACACTCTGGAAACAACTAAGACTTATTTTACATCTTGTTAAAAGGGGCATTGTACCCCCCCTTTAAGACTTGCTTTCATAAATGGTATTTTTAATATAGCCTAAGTGTATTTTTTCTATCTATCTATCTATCTATCTATCTATCTATCTATCTATCTATCTATCTATCTATCTATCTATCTATCTATCTATCTATCTATCTATCTATCTATCTATCTATCTATCTATTAACTTTTTTTTTTTTTTTTGGTCAGAAAAGACCCTTCCTAATACATACTTTGAAATGACCAGAAGATCATGTAGTAGTGGACACAATGTATATATGATATGTATGATATGTAATGACTATTAAAGGATGTATACGTTTGCAGTAATGATCCTCTCACAGTGTTCGTTATTAGACCCTCTAGTTTCTAAGAGCTGAAAGGTCCAGTCAATAAATTCAGATTGGCAGAGACAAACCATCAACACACAATTAGATCCAGACACTCAAACGCACAGGGAATATTGACAGCAGTGGACTAGTGCTGCGTAGGGGCAGAAGTGTTACCGTCCAGACGGGCTCATTCTGCTCAAAGATGCCTACAGATAAACGCCTCCAAACACTCAGCCTCAGAAATAAGAGGAAACAACACTAATTATTCATTTCCCTCTTCTTCTGTCGATCCTCGTTACCACAGCATCTCTTCTCCATGTATCTCATCGATACTAATCGACTGAGCATGTGTTCCTACAGCTGCAAAAGTCAGTCAAGGTGATGCTGTTCTGGTGGACAACCTTTGGATTATCTGGTTAGTCTTACATTTCCAAGAGCAATGAATGTTATAATCCAGGTAGTCCTGATAGGGAAGAGTTTATCAATGGAGACATTATATAAAAAACTGTAGCATAATCCGGAGCGGTACTTTGATTTTACGATTGCAGCCTTAACTCAAATCAAAACCCAAAGCCAATTGACCAGATTCATCTGGTTTTCAAATGTTTGAACACATCTATCAGATGAGACTGATATCCCATAAAGGCAGAGCATCACCTTGAGATACAACTAATCTGTGATGGTCAAGTGGACAGTACAGGTCTAACATAACAGCGCTGTGTTCTCTAAGACATCTATAATTGGGATTCTGAACCCACTCTGCGCATGAATCGCCAACAGTAATGGACAACAGCCAGGCAATAATAGACTCCTTCAACATTGATTGCAGCTGGTCTTCAAATCTTACGATACCACATATCATTTGTATGGGCTTCAGTTGCTACGGCAACAGCCAATTGGGACCTAAATAAACAATAAACAAAGCTTTCTAAACCCACAGGCCATAATCTCCACCGAGAAGTGTTGCACACTGCCAAAATAAAGAGACGTATTTCATTACATGCAAGCCAGGAAATATAGCCTTCAAGACTCTCAAAGAGATCCAAAAAAATAAAAAAAATAATAAAAAAACTGAACGTGAGAACGTGTGCAACAGTGACATTGGTGTACATATTACAACATCTCTTTTACTTCTGATATACCAATAATATAATAAGCATTTTCAAGAAATCAACAGTGACATACTGTGTGTGGGTTGGAAGCGAGTTTACAGGATAAGTGTTTCTCAAAGGCAGGAAGTACAAAAAGTACAAGATACACGGATAAACAATTTGCAAAACTAATGTTCATCTTCAGCTATCTATTATGTTGCATTAATGCAAAAACTTCCTGCCTCTGTAAGTATATGAAATACAGTGTTTAATGAATGAAACTACTGTATGTATAAAACCACTTGAATAGACATAACATTGGAATTTCAACTTTAAAAACTCGTAAATAAACTGCACTGCATTCCTCAAACTGTATGAAACATCAAACGTATACAAAACACAATCATACACAAAACACAACTCATAATGCATGCAATACAGTACAATAAACTTGATACAATTATATACAATATATATACAATTCTCCTGCAAACTCGCTTCAAACCCACACACAGTATGTCACTGTTCATTTCTTGAAAATGCTTATTATATTATTGGTATATCAGAAGTAAAAGAGATGTACAGATAATATACATTCACAACTCTTTGCACTTAATGACGACACTGTGCAACAACTGGAAATTGATATATAACATAAAACATTACAGTACAACACAATACTGCTGCGTTTGACAATATTATAGATCAAATAAATGCAGACTATCAATAACATGATAAAAAAAATCTTATGATTTACATAAAATAAATCTTACATCATAAAACAAATGTAAATCATATGTTTAATGGGTGAAACTCTACTTCTGTCAGAGCACAGAAGTGGAAAATTAAAGAAAACTTGATTGCTACACAGAAGCAACACCCTGCAAGCGAGAGTTAAATGCTAAATTAAGAAGAAAAAAATGTGAATTGCGTTGAACAAATTTAATTATGCTCATAAGTTAATGTATTGACTTATCCCACATTAGCATTTCTATCACAACTGTACAAACCCCCTGCAGTTCCATCACGACCCCCTAGGGGTTCACATTCCCTGGGGAAACCCTGCTGTAAGAGAATCTCTCACTCTCTTTATATCTTTGCACTATTTCTCTAAGTGGAAGTGGAGCATTCCGGAAGAAGCATGAGCACATAATGCTCTCTAAGAGCTACGGGGCTCCTGAGGGAACTCCAGCCGCAAAACACAAAACAAGCGGATAAAAGCCATGGGCTGGATAGGAAAAAAAAGCAGTTTGACTTGGGAATGGAGTGAATCATGGAGATTTGAATTAGAAGTGATGGATCTTAGAGAGTGACAGCTTATACGTTTGCACCAGTACAAGCCTTTGGATATAATTGTTTTTTTGACAGCTATGTTTTTTAAAAGCCAATTCAATTTTCACAAGCCTTTTTTATCCATAGACATGGACCCAATCTCCAAAACTTGAGATAAACATTTTAGACAGGGTGAGCAATATACTGTTCACTTCTCCTCAGAGAAAAGTGAGAACAAATCTAATGTGTTTGGACCAGCAAAGGCACATTTGCTCACAGCTACGTGGTAATGTAAAAGGTTGTAAGGTGGTTCCATAAAGACCAAAAATCAAAATAACCCACTTTCCTGTATTTGCATGGCTTTAGTCTCTCATTCTATGTAAATCTATAGGAATTTTGTACCTGCTTGATGAGAAATCGTAGGCCAGATTGATTTGAAAATGATCACACCTCTCCTTAACATTCACACTGTCAGTTTTGGGATTGTCAATCGCATTTACTTAAAGATGTGTGTCGAAATGTCCCGTTCCCACAGCAACTTACATGAGCGTCTCGAATACTGACTGTATGTATGTGCAATGGGAGTCTTTTACCAGCAAAGTCATGACAGTGACTAGTAGTAATATCAAAGATGGCGAAGTTCATAAAACTGAAATGTCACTTTTGACTCGACAAGAGTCCACTCAAGCTGTGTGTTCATCTGTCAAATCTTCATTAACTGACAATTTTGTTCTCATGCTGACATACAGTTCATAGAGCTGAAGAGCTTGTTCAAATCACCAACTCTACATTTAACCAACACTGCAAAACTACACCAAAAAATGTCTTAATGAGTTTTTAATTGGTCTGCTTTCCTTGATTTTCAGTAAAAACATCTAAAAATTCTAAAACAAGATAAACTTACTTTAGAAGCAACACTAAGATACTATATCTTAATTTCATGGATTGTTTTTTGACTTACTGTACACTTACTGGTGCATTTTTTCACTTGATTCACTTGTTTATATGTAAAATAAGTGACAAAATTGGCAGAAAAACTAAATACACTGTATTAAAGATTTCTTTCAATTAAAACAAGTCCTAATGACTTGCTACGTAAATGTATCTTGTTTTAAAGATTTTAACTGGAAAATTAGACGTGTTATGAGTAAGTTTATCAAATGACTGTAAAGAATTTTCATAAAAGACCATATATAGGTTAAGTTGAAAGAAAACATTTTACAGAAAAAAAAATAAACAAGGAAATCTCACCAATTTCCGACATCTCAGGCACAGATGTGACGAAGGGTCCGTCTGGGAATTTGGGAGCGTTGTCGTTAATATCCTGAACTTTTATAATAAACTCTGACTCTGGCTCCAGGGGTTTATTGTTGTTGCGGTCGATGGCTTGTGCATGAAGAACATAATGTGATTTGTTTTCCCGGTCCAGACTCTTGGTGGCGTGGATGTCTCCCGTTACCTCGTTGATGATGAAGATACTCCCTGCTCCTTCACCACTAAGGATGTACCTGACCGAACCATCGCCTTTGTCTGAATTAGAATGCAGCTGAAATGAGAGACAAAGAAACGTTGGTGTGTAACTACTGATGTGAATCAATACATTGCAATACATTCAATAAGCAGGGCTCATTAAGCACAAAATACTCCAATAAACCCTTAAGCTAGAAAACTTTTTTTGTACCTTACACTGTAGTTGCTTGCAGACCAGACTGATTTGCAAAAATCATTTGCTGGTGGATAGGGAATTTATTAGTGTTTGCTAGATAAATACATATTCTCTATGAAGTCGACCTATGAACAGCTTACTTATAATTAGCCCTGCACATTAAACTGGGACAGGAGAAAGAATTTAACATCAAAACATCATACGCATCACCTTTAAAGTGACTTGAAAAAGAAAAGGAGGATGTTGGATGTTGAATAATGTATTTGCATTTAGCAAACAGAAAAAAAGAACAGTCTTGAAAGACTTCAACTGCTGAACTGGAGGATCATCCTCTGAGATGTGAAATCTCAGATCATCTAGTGTTGATGTGAGATCTTGCCCTACTGCAATGTCGAAAGAGAGAGAGGAGAAGCAAGCCAAAAAATAAAAAAATAAAAAAAATGCTTAATTGATAGGATGAGGATTACTTACAGCTCTCTAGCTGATGGCTACCAACTCAGTTAAAAGTTATGAAAAATAAAAGACACTTATAAAATAATTAATTCTGCATGGTGGTCCCTGCAGACTACTAAGACATAAGCATGTTTACAAAACATTAGCACATTTATACACCGAACTTGCACTACCATAATGTATCTGGATGTTATTATGTTCTCATTATTGTCAGTAGTGATTTTAAAATATTCTCATTACTGGTTTTGTGCTAATACAATGATTCTATGATGATGATGATGATGAATAAACCATGTTATTTTGAGGGTTTGTTTCAATCTTATGGTCTTTTGTTTAAATAATTAGTTTATTTTTTTTTATGTTTTTCACTGGAGTCAAACTGATCCAAAACAAACAGTCTTTTATCAGATAACAGATACATTTCTGAAAATTGTTACACAATTTGTGACACAAAAACCTCAGTAAAAGCGCAAATGCCTAATGGGCTTTGGCTGTATCAAAGGCACATAGTTAAGGACATATATTAAAAGGGACAATATTTATTGATTACAGTTGTTATTTTGAGAAGAACTGTACATTGTGACACCAAACATAGGCAAAGTCAAATTCACCAGAACAAGACTATTAAAGCTATTATGTCAAATGTTACCCTGGTGTATAAATACTTCGGACTTTCAACAGTATCTCATTGTTTTTTTCACATAATGAAATGTGCTTAATTGTCATGAAAATAAAGTCTCAATGCTAAAACAATCCTCCTAAATAGGCTTACTTTTATATATGCACATATATAATTTTATACTTCTGTTGATTTGTGTACTGATAATGTGTTGTTGATGACTCCTTTAGTTCCTGTGTTTCCTTTCTGTTTAGTTCCTGATCCCTTTGATTATATTGTTAGTTTGTTGCGATGGTTACTAATTGATTGTTTGATTATGTTCCCCTGTTCTTCATCTAGATTCCTTTGTATCTACCATTTACACCCCCTGTGCTTCAGTGTGGTTTGCATTTCTCTAGTGATATCCTGTGTATTGATTTTGTAAACAAAGACTATTCTGGATACCCTTCTTGTCTTCGTCTTTGTGGTGTCGGCACAGACTGGGACAATTTGAGGGTAAAATTTGACCTGGATACGTTCTTGAAAGCTTTCGTAAGATTCATCCATCTAAATGTCAGCTGCATTTTCAGGACTTCACGAAAGTCTTTGCACTTACAATCAGAGGTGTAAAATACTTGAGTAATTTTACTTGATTACTGTACTTAAGTATTATTTTGGGGAATTTTTACTTTACTTGAGTACAATTAAAAATCAATACTTTTACTTTTACTTAATTACATTTTTTAAGAAAAAAAAAGTACTTTTTACTCCTTACAATTTTATTTATAGTCAAAAAGTACTTCTTTTTTGGAGATTACTTCATTCTATTTTCCCTTGCTATTACCAAACCAATTGAATTGCGCTCATGCCCAGTTTAATTTAAATGTCATTTATTCTGCCAATGAGATTCGTTTTCACATTCCATGAAATTGGTCAGACATGTTCATTGGTCCTTTGGAAGTGACTTCATGTCGCATCTATAGAGAGCCTAAGTCCCTCCCCTTCCGGTGGACCACCATGGGACCTTATTTCGTAAAAATATTGTATGGTAGTCAATGGCGAGAGACAACAAATATTTTGATCTCGTTTGAATTGTGCCCTGAATTACACATATGATGTTTGTCAATTTAAAAGATACATTTTAAAGTCAAGAAAGTCGCAGTTTGATGTAAAACTGTTGAGGTATAAGACTGTGAAAATACGTAATTACAAAGACTACAAACCAAAAAGGCGCACATGTGACGTCATACCTTTTCTCTCAATGAATGAAGCTAACTTTACTGAAGCTAACGTCTGTCATTTTTTCTATAGTCTTACGTTATAATCGTAACGTTACGCCGTCATGCCTGAGTGTTTTGTACCAGACTGCACGCATACGAGCAACGGATGGTGACGTACATAGTGCGAGACGAGAGATGTAGTTCATTGAGCGATTTTCACATAAAACTAAATGTTACTCTTCTGTTTTATGACAAACTGCGACTTTCTTGACTTTCATAGTTATCTTTTAAATTGACAAACATCATATGTGTAATTCAGGGCACAGTTGAGACGGAATAAAAAGATAAGTTGTCTCTCGCCATTGACTACCATACATATTTTTTTCGAAATAATGTCACATGAGCCGGAAGCGGAGGGGCGGGACTTAGGCTCTCTATGCACAGCACCTTAACCTGGAAATTTGAGAAATTATAACAGTCAATCAGTGGAAGAAAATGGAGGAAGAACGTGTTTCAGCTGCGAACCCGTGGCCGTACCGTAGCGAATTCTTTTCTTTTAGTGGGCAAAAGTATGTTTAGTGGATTGTTTAAAGCATGTTGCATACTGGCATTAGATAGTAGTCTTATAGTTTGATAATTAAATACAATTAAATACAAACAGTTCTAAAGCAGGATAAAACCTTGTATGTGGTTCATTCACTTCATGTTTTTAGAGATTAAAAGCTTAAACAAGAATCTCGAGTTGCTTTTGCTTTTACTTTTACTTCTTTAATACTCAAGTACAATTTTAATGTGGTACTTTTACTCAAGTACGATTCTGGCCAGATACTTTTACTTTTAATTGAGTAAAATTTTCCCTCAGTACTTGTATTTTCACTTGAGTAACATTTTTGAGTACTTTTTACACCTCTGCTTACAATTACCTCTCCTTGGGGACTGAAAGAATGACCAGGCGTGAAAACAAACCGGTACATGGCTGGGATGATGTCTGGCTGCATGCCATCAAGATGCACCTAATAATTATTATAATTTAAAAAAGCCGTAAAAGACAATACTGTCATTCCCAAAGCATGGTGAAAAATGACAAGAGCGGTTAATGTTTCAGGAAGGCATAATGTGAACCCATGGGATACCTGTGCACTGGTGTCTCATCTCTGCACACAAGTGGTATGCTCATTGCATGGTGTCTCAAGGCTCATTGGTTTTGTGATAAGGCAAAACATTGACAGAACACTCAAAGCACTAAAAGCCTTGGTTCTCCTGAGTGTTTTATTGTCACTATCCAATAAATGTTAGATTGTGATCCACTCAAGCTCAGTTTAATGACTCAAGCATAGACTAAAGCAAACAAATACATAGCCTACACCTCGAGCCATCCAATCATTTATAGTCCACAGGAATTCAACATTGATGCTGTTACTTTTTTTTAATACACATTACTAATCTTATTGTGCCTCATCAGTGCACATTTGCAGAGATGAATGGATTATGAATGGCTAGAAGCCGAATGGTTTTTTAGGCACTGGTATAGCAAACTTATATTGAAACATCCACTCTTTCATGATCCAATAAATTCCAGATGGATAGAATACCTATGCTATTTTTCTCACTGATTATCTTGTTTCACTCTGAAATATGTCACAATACCAAGTAAAATAGGTTGGGACTAAAGGATTGTGATGTTGGTAAAGATCAATATATATATATTTTCAACTTTCTTTAACATGTAATGTTGCTGCTTGAGCATAAAAAAGGTCTGCAAAGTTACTAAGTATATCAGTGCGCACTGTTTCTGAACTCCCTGAAACGCCTATTATTGTAGTCTAGAGTGTACAATTATACACATCAGAAGGGCGTGGGCTGGTTTAGTTTGACCAATCACAACACACTGGTCCAGCCCACCCAATCAGAGCACACTGCGCTTTTTGGAAGGAGTGGCTTCATAGAGACAGTTAGGCCGTGTGTCCACCAAAGCGTTTTTAGCCAGGTGAAAACGCTAGGCGCTTTGATGAAAACACCAAGATGTGGGCGCTTGAGGGCGTTTTGGCAGCGCAGTATTTTTTTCAGTTGAGAAATGCTTGTTATGATACAGAATATCCGCGAAAGTGTTACTAGTATCTATTTTCACACATATGTTGTTTCTGTGTTGATTCTATATTAAAATGTCGATACAATGTAATGTATTTTCTCTTGCTCTTGTTTTAAATGATTTTGTTCCGTTATTATGATTGTTGTTGTCATCTGTTGACGTTGTACAAGCAGAATGTGGCGGTTGGTCGGTGTGGTATTAGTCTCGCCCCTCCTCCACTGTGATTGGACGGTTGGGTAAAAAGTGACAGTGATGAGCGCTGCGTTTTACCCAAAGTTGAACATTCTTCTCAGCGCTTCAGTGTGAAAAAGACGCTCAGCGCCTCGTTACGCTCATGGCGTTTTAAAAATGTGGCGTTCCCATTGAAAACAATTGAAAAATTACGCCAGCCGCGTGAAAAAAACGCTTTGGTGGACACACAGCCTTACTAAACAGAGCGTTACTGACAGACTAACAAAGAGAGGTGCTGCAACAATGTACAATATATGAAAATATATGTGTTTTATTTGAACATTCAAGCATGAAAACCTATTCAGACCCCAAAAATCAACAGTTTTTATATATATATATATAAGCATTACAGAATCCCTTTAAAGCAAACATATCAATATAACCAAAAATGTTTCTAATCAAATACATCAACTACTTCTAAGAGTAAATTATCTCATTGGTGTGTCTGGTTTTATTTCCTAAGAACTTTTATAGAGAAATGTTTGAGCAACCAAATTTTCCTCTGGGCTCAGTTCTGTAGACTAAAGAAAAGTGCAGTTTAAATAAAAAGAGACTTTTCCTTCATTTAATCTGAATATTGTATGTGGCGTTTTAAATCAAAGCTCAGCTGGTCTAATGATCGTTCAAGGCATATTCTGAAGCTATTAGTAGCTAACGCAACACAAATGAAACACTTTAAAAAATGTTAGAGAGCACAAATAAGATCCCAGACATCGATTGTGAAGTTATAATCTGATAAGAATGTATTACAAGGACCGCATTATTTTCTTTGCAGCCCAGTTTGTGGACATTAGAGAAAAATGGCAAAAAAGATATCAGACACTTCAATCACACCATTCCATGAAGGGGTGAAACTCATTCCCTGGGTTATTTGACTGTTTGAGGCCAAGAAATGTGCAAACCGTGGCCGCTAATACAAACAGCGATGCTGAAATTAATTTGTGATTAAAGGAAAGTGGGGCTGATTGCACAGCCGGGTCGTCGGCAAGAGTGAACTGTCCGTTTCTGTCAGTAAACAGAGCACTCAGGCTAGCAGTCAGTAATTAGCTGAACGGTCAGAGCTCACACATGGGCTAGAACCTCTCCAATCAGAAGACAAGTTAATGAGACTTTATGTTAGAAGCCCGTAAACAAAATCACTTGCAGCCACTGTGAATCTGCACCAATTATTTTACATTATCTTCTCAAAAAACAATCCACTTTTTCTATGCGCACCTCAATCAGAACAAAAAATAAGCAATTTAAGCTTAAGCAAGAGTGCTGCTGTACTAAATAGCTGAGTGGAAATGAGAAAATGAAAATGATTAAAAATAGAAAATGAATAATGGAAAATGAGTGGGCTGAACTGAAGAGAAGAAGCACCAACATGGATCTGGGAATCTGAAGGATCTGGAGAGACTCTGTATGGAGGAATGGTCTCTGATCGCTTGTCAGGTGTTCTCCAAACTCATCCGGCATTATAGGAGAAGACTCAGAGCTGTTATCTTGGAAAAAGAAGGTTGCAAAAAGTATTTAATAAAAGGGGACAAATAACTGTTCCCAATGTGTTTTGGAGAAAAACATTTATTTTATAATGTGATTTCCCCCCCACTTTCAAATCTTTTACTTCAATGAAGGGTTAGATTTTAGCATTTAAACAAAATTAAATATCAAAAGGATAAACAATGCAGATTTATTTTTTACAGCCCCTTTGATCATATTTACCAAGGGGGGCAAATAATTCTGACCAGCACTGTCTGAATGTATATTTATTTATTTATTACTAAATTAACATTAGCTAAACATTTTACTAGCTACAAGTAAAAGCAAACATGGACCACAAAAGGAGAATTTTTAACAAATGTCCTTAAATAAATAAATACTAGAATAACTAGGTATAAATAAATTACCCCAAATGAGTGAATGGTATATAAATATAAAAAATGCATCCCAACAAATATACAGTATGTATGTATCTATATATGTATATGTGTGTGTGTGTGTGTGTGTGGTTAAGGGAAAGAGGTCAATTTAGCTCAAAGGGAATTATTAATTTATAGGGAATTTTGAAAGACTTGCTTATTTTACAGCCGAACAAATGAATCATCCAGCACTCTGTTAAACAGGCCGTAACTATCAACTCTGTAGCGGATATTAATAACCAAACTATAGTGAAAATACTATTTTTATTAGCACGGTAACAAGATCAACAGTTTAAGACATTAAATCCGTAAGCACATCACTAAGAACACTTCTCTTTAAATACAGACTTTATTCATTATTCTGACACATAAAACTAATATCTAACACAAACACATGCACCCACACATTCACATGAGTTGCAGAAAGAAAGAAAGAAAGTGATGAAAGAATGAGTTTTAAGAGAACAAAATGATGAAATCCCAAGTTTCTAGCAATATATGCACTTTATAAGACCTAACCTAAATGAACCATCAATCATTAATTTAATTTAACCCTTATACCGGTTCTTAGACGTGGTTATTAAATTTAAATCAATGCACCAGTTCTGCTAGGATCTGGAGTTATTCATTGCTTATGTTGTTTATGTCTTTGATGGGGATTTCCCAGGATCGTTGATTCGCTGGAGGGCTTTTCGTGTCTGGAGTGTCTAGAGTGCTTCGCAGCAAAAACTTAGAAAACGAGACTCACAACGGAAACAAAAAGAACTAAGCAAAGAGAGAAAAGAAAAATAAGTGAGGAAGTTGGCTTTTTTCTTCATGATGGAGACTTTATGACTCCTTAAAACCATCCTTAACCCCTTTTCATCTTATCAGATCTCATCTCGTCATCTCATCTAATGTTTTGTTTGTCCAACCCTTTTGAGTTCTGACCAATTAGGTATGGTTTTTGGTTCAGGGTGTGACTTTCTCTTCTCCTCTTACATAACTTACATGTTATCTGATTAGTCACACGGTCTCTTAAATTTCCCACTCTAGCAGGGTATGATTTAGGACATGCATTTTATAATAAGAGTACAAGACATTTTACATGGATTTGATTCACACCGTAATTCAAGAAATGAAAAATCATTCACGCTGATATCAAACACTCCATGCTTACATGAACTAATAAATAATTATTAAAAAAGGACATCAACAATGAGTGATAGTCAACATCACAGTATGATAGTCAAATAAATGTGTGGGTTGCAGACATTATGTAGAACTATGTGATGAAATGATGTGTGAAGTCCGTCTAGCATTGTTTTGGAATGATCTGACGCATTTGGATATGGAAAGGCAATGGTTTTAAAGAGGATTTTATTCCTCTGGTCAAACAGAGGTCTTCAGGAAGAATGTCTGTTTTGGATCTCTATGATTTTCCTCATTAGACTCAAGACATGCCATCTCCAAACCAATCTGTCGTTTTAAAAACTGCCTAATATTGACATCTTAAGTGTTTGTTCTCTAGTTCATCTCTTACAAGCGCTGTGGAGGAGTTAGTTAGTTAGGACAGACTGGACAGGTCTCTTATTTATGGTCCTGGATTGCTGATTTGGACTCTCCATGGGATTCTGCTTATTGGTCAGTTTGAAAGGATCATCTCTGTCTGATCTATTCTCAGTTCCTACATTCATTTTAAATAAACACAAAATACTTCTTACACAAACACATTTACACTGCAAGGGAAAAGTTTCCTATTTTAAGCATTCCAGTTTGGTTTAATTTACTGCTGCGGTTGCAATAATGGCATTGTGATAATGGGTTATACTGTCGGGATTACACACACACACTCCCTGTGACAAATAAAACAGGATTCATTGTGAAATCCCAAACGCTACACCATCAGGACTGCTGAACCCAACCCCATTCCTTTTACACTCCGGCTCTGCTTCCAAATTTGGTCCCGGCTACACAAGGGAACATAAATTTCACTTAACCTGCAGTCAGGCTTCTAATTTGGCCACTGACTTAGCTGGGCACAGGCTAATACATCACACTCTGTCTCTGCCCCGGCTCCTCTGACGCTCAGTCAAGCCCTCACTAATGGCAGGAAATAAAAGTGGCACTGGGTCAATAGAGCCAAGACCAGCCAGCTAAAACACAGGGTGGGCCATCATTTCTGGAGTGATAACAGAGTGCAATGTATTAACTTTATCAATTAAATTTAAGTGGCACATATAAAACTGAATCCGCTCAGTATATCAAATACAAATATATCAAGCCAACCAAACACATGGAGCTAAAATATTAAAAGGCAAATCAGGTGTGACACTAAGAACATTGTGAGAAGAAACGTTTCCTCCACTTAAACGAGTTCTGTCTGAAGAGAGAAAGGCAAATACATAGTGTGAGTTCAGATTTAATCAGGAAAAATACATTTCTTTATCAGTATTTTTTAGTGTTCAAGTAATAAAATGTGTAAAACTTGCCTTAAAGAATATGTTTGACTCAATAAATTAGCTAATTAAGTTTATTTATCTTTTACTTCATTGGCAATTTTTTTTTTTAAACATAAACAACATTTTTGCTAATAAACTTTGATATTTTTTTGAAACTTAGATATTCTCTGAAAACAAGTTATGTAATATATTGCAAATAATTTAATCTTTAAAGATGCTTAGATAATATTATGTGAAAATGAGAAAAAATATGATTAAGATTTCTTTGTCATGTAATGCCTACAAGTCTTGTTTTCAATAATGTCTGATTCAAAAAATTTGCTAATTAAGTTTGTTTTTCTTACTTGAGAGTTTTTATTCTTTGTTTTAAATAAGCATCATTAAATTGTTAGATTTTTACTTAAAAACAAGAAATGATATTAGTCATTAATATCTTAAATTAATATATAATTTAATTTAATTTAATTTAATTTAATATATACCATTTGAAAAGAAGTAATTTAATATTTTGCAAGTAAACTGATCTTTAAGGATTGTTAGACAATTTTCCCAGAAAACAAGAGAAAATGATGATTAAGATTTTTGTAATGTCTAAAAACAAGAAATAGCAATTCTACAAATGACTTATTTCTTTTCACTTTTTACTGCCTTTTTGTGTTGTTCACTTATCGAAGACTTCGTTATTTCTAGATTTTATCCACCGCCCTCAGAATATCCTTAAAAAATGACACCTAGAATAAAAAGTCTCACTTGTACAGAAACATCCATTAACAGGAGAGACTGTTACCTCTATAATGCTCACAGTAACCCTGTAACCTTGGAAACCAAGCAAATTAACTTCTTCCACTTTTTTATTTTCATCTGACAGAAGATAACAACTGATCTTTCTAAAACCAGGATAGTTTTACGCATTCATAAGACATTATTCCAGAATTTCTAGCAACATTTTTTTACATTTCCCATAAAACTTACCTTATCACTGACTAACCTTTAGAAAAGTTATCACTAACTCATGTAATTATGATTCACTTAATGATCTACTCATCTAATGTTTGGTATTATATTATGTGGAGTCAAAATTACCTGAAATTGTTATACATTTTGAAGCAAAATGAGTAAAGACAGGTTTCATTAAGTGTGAGTCAGGATGGATGGAGTGTGGGATAGAAAAAAACCCTCAATGACAGGACAGAAAGTCTTTCAGATGCAGGAGAGAGACACAGAAAGACAGAATGAAGGAGAGGGAGATGGAGGGAGTATGAGGAGGAGTGAAGGAGAATGAGGTCAAAGAGTAAAATAAACTCATCAATCACCACAGAGCTTTATATTCACAATTAGTAAGGTGGACTTGTCTCTGATTAAACTTATCATTTTTTCCTCTGAAGAGCTTTTAATCAGTGTGTGTGTTTGTGTGTGTGTGTGTGTGTGTGTGTGCAGTGCCTTTGATAGTGATTCAATAATCGCTTAATTTTCTCTAGCCTGCACTTTTCTAAACAGGTGCATTTGGTCAACACTGCACCAAAAAAAAAAAAAAAAACCTGCTGTAGCCGAGACGAGAAAATTATATTTCTCAGATGTTGCTCTGTTATAGCTCAGCAAACTTAACTGTTTTCAAATTTTATTTAGCCAAGTACACACTCAAGTACGCCTCAGATGTTTCTCCTAAAATAAAACTAGGCAAAAGTTAGATCATTATTGAGTGTAATTTGCAAAATAAAAGAGTAATATTAAACAGCATTTACTTCCTCAAGCTGAGTGAGTGAGTGAGTGAGTGAGTGAGTGAGTGAGTGAGTGAGTGAGTGAATGAATCTCCAAGCCAGCAATCAGATTAAATGAGATATTTTTTTGTAAGCCTCTACTTTCATATTGACTCTATAGATTGTGTAACTTTAATTATAGTCAAGGTTGTCAAGGAAAATGCACACAGATTAGTGATAATGCTGAAATGTGTATTTCTCAACTCAAACTAGCAACAACAACTAAATGCACAGTGTTTTCAAATTAATATATATATATATATATTTACAAAATGAAATAATTACATCTTTGCATTACTGCAAACTTGTTATTGTCTCAATAGAACAATAGTATAAAATAAATAGAACAATAAATAAGAACAAGTATGCTCATGAAAATAAGATATTTTAAACATTCTGTCCAGACAAACAGAGACATTTATGTGTTGTGATTGTCAAAACATTTGGTAACTAAACAGAATTTTGTCTGAATATTGTTTGACAACAATATTTACATGGTACAATGACTGGTAGGCTACTGTTTTTATAATTGCTTGACACAAATTTCATGATTTCAATTCAAATCTTGTGATTTGATTCCAATCTTGATTCAATATCGATTAATTTGGATAAATATTACATACAATAGATACATGTTAATTTTTCAAAAAAAAAAAAAAAAAAAAAAAAAAAAACTCACCTAATGGTGTAAACATACATAGAGCCCTGTCTACTGGTATTATTATTAAAGGTTAAAAATAACAACTCAAATTAAATGTGGGTTTTACTAGGCTATAATAACGTTACAATATTTTAATGATATATGTACAAATATAATAAATATTTAATATTGTGCACATATTTAGCAAACTACTCCTCTCTATAATTTGTCTAGCCAACTAACGTGGTATCAAATGGCTTTCCTGAGGTAACGTTATGTGACATGTTCTCCAGCTGTTTTATTGACCTCTTTCCGCGGTTGGAAAACACTGATTGATCGATATTATGTATGAGGCATAAACATTTTGGTAAGTTGTACTGTATCTTTCAACATACCTTTTGTTCATTCGTGTTTTTTTTTACTATTAACTAGTAAAGAGTAAGAGATGTTCGGTTCACGACCACGATCTGACTATCACGTCAACCACCACAACGCCACAACGCTATTGTTTGAATTACGTAATAAAATTGACAGAATCTGAGAGCTGAGAATTAGTTCATATCAAAAGTAATCTGCTCTGTCTTGTCTGTCAGTGTCAGTGTCCTCTTTGCTCCGTGGTTTTTCTCTGCATTTATTTATTTCATAAAATATATATTTTATTTTTTTTCAGCATTTTGCGTCATACAATCGCATAGGCTTGACATCGCGATTGCAATTGCGATATGATTAATCGTGCAGCACTAATATGTATACACATATACATATATATATATATATATACACACACACACACATCACAGGGCTGTTGAATGCTTGATTCTGATTGGTTGACGAACGTGTGAGGGAAACACACTGCTAAAGTACTTCCAGGCAAGTCTTGACCGCATTACAGTTCCATATTACTTTGCCAAATGACATTTGCCAATGTCTTTTCAGCCTACAACAGTAAAAGAACCAAAACCTACAACGACACTGACCGAGCAAATAAATATATTAAACAATAGGATAAAAACGACAAAAAAGTAAAATAGTTTAGCAACTTAAAAGCTACATGTATCTTACTAGCGAGGTGCAGATATAGTTTCACTATTAATAGATGCTGGTGTCGAACACTGTTGAGTGTAGGTAATTCACACATGCTTAATCTCTCTCTCTCTCTCTCTCTCTCTCTCTCTCTCTCTCTCTCTCTCTCTAATAACTGCATTAGTCTGCTATCAGTTACTGATGTCTCAGTTCAAAAATTAAGTTTTGGAATTAGGAACGGAGGCTTGGGATGAGATGCGTAAGAAATTAGTCCCACACATAATAGCGTTTTTAAGGACAACAACCTGACAAATGTCTTGAAAAACATCATCTTAACATTGTTTTGAGGTGTGGTGACTGTAGTATAAGCAGAATAATTGACCACCGGTGGTTGAATTATTAGAAAAATAATGCACACCCAAGGTGGTAATGCGGCCACGACATGTGTGTGTGTGTGGGCGTGTATACATTTCATTTGACTTAAAAATGATATCTCAAACTGTAATGAACATTTACTTACATGGCAAGCATTTGCACTTTAAATAAAACTTCATAAGAGAAGGCTAAAGTTTAGCCTTGAACACTTTAGTTTCCCCTCCCTGCGCTACTCAAAGTGGAAACGGTTCCTTGATTCTGCCAAGGGACCATCCATATATAACCATATGAATAAAACATTCAAACACCTTTTGTATCAGAATATGTCAAGACCTGTAACGCTGACGGAGCAGAACAGACACACTTGAGGATGGAGGGTTTTTTGGACACATTATGTTGAAATATACTCAAACCATTTATATAAACCTTGTAAAAACCCTACAAAGGCTAAAAAGTCAGTCATCAGAGGGGAAAGAATTTTTTTTTTCCATCCTTCTTCAGTTATCTGCTTCAGTTATTTCAGGACATTTCAATAGTTTTCAATATACACTTTCTTGTAAGCCAATTTTGGATGTAAATGTATAATTAAGGAGTAAGTATAATATTAAATGTTAATATGGGAGATTGTAAGATCCACATGGACCCAAAAAACACAACTTTAGTGTGAGGCTCTCCAGAATTAAAAAGAAACAACTTTACGTAAATGTTTCGCAGCAAGACTTGCAGTCTGGAGTCAGTTGAGGCTGGACATAAGTGAGTTCTCTACTCATTCCTCAGAGTATTTTGATAAAAGATCATTGTTAAGGGAAAGCTTAAAAATGCTGTGTATAAAATAGATAAGACTGCAGATTTTGTCCTAACAGAAAATTTGTCTCACACTGCAAAATCGTTCTAAAATAGTGGCCGTAGGAGCAAATCCAGTTTTCTCTACAATCAGGGGAAAAATAAATGCAGTTGTCACTCAAAAAAGTATGTGGTCAGCATATCTATATACATAGGTCAAGTTAAAGGAGTCAAAAGTACCAGTATCTGAAAATCAATAAATAATTAAAAACAACAACAACAAATATCAGTGTAACGTGTTTTGTGTCCCCCCCCCCCCCTTCATTATGTTTTTGGTTTAGTCCTGTGACCTAGTTTCCCCCAGTCTGTTTGATTAGTCATTTATTTCACCTGTGTCCTTTCCATGATCTAATTAAGCTCCTTTGTTTGCTACATGTATTTAGTCCCTGTGTTCTCCCTCAGTCTCCGTTCTCGTTAATGTTAGCGTCTATGTTAAAGTGAGTGTTCTCCTGAGTTTTGTATTAAATCCTGTTTATTCCTATTCTCCGTCTTCCTCGTGCTTTTCACTACACTACGTAACAATCAGTCTTTTCACAATAAACCAGCTGAATTTGCATACAATATGCACACATTTGCATACTATACGAATATGTATGTAGAGCTCTGAGTTGAGTTACTGCATGACTGACTTACTCTAAACTTTACTCCAGACACTCCAGAATTAGATGATCTCTCAAGACACTAATCCAGTTTAACATTTTGGTGCCTGCTAAAGAATCACAAGATTAAAAATGCAAGATTATGAGAGGGATTTTTGTTTGTACGGCTAAAGAGAGGATCACAGGATTGTCTGAGTCTCTCTGTCTCCTCTTCCTCTTGGGTAATGTATGAGTGTCACATAGACCAAGCTTGAAGTTTTTCAAGGACCCTTCTGTAAGAAGAGAGGCTGCCTGACAGGAGCCAGAACTACACCGTTTCCCTTTCAAGGTCTGACAATATATAAAGCTGCACCGCCTTGAATATTCCATCACCTGCGCAAACATTATATATCATATATGTTACACATGTGTCTTCATGTAGCATGTTATTTCTCACGGAGCATGAGAAATAACAGTCTCCCAATGTCAAGGATGAACGCACAGGGATGAGTTATTACCTCAGTCAAGGACCTTGAAAGACAGTCTTTGTGTTATTAGATGATACATGCTGTGTTTTCTAACTCATAATTGGTTAAGTTAGGAGTCAAAAGTACCTGTACTTAATACTTTAAGTTAAATATATATATACCTGGATGCAGCACCAGGTACAACAGTTACCATTTATTTAAATAGTTTTAAATAAATGTACTTTATATTGATATGCATTTATTTACATAATTACATAATTATTTAAATAATAAATAATTAACATTTAATGTCAATATGAATATTTGTATTATTATTTATACATATTAACATTCATAATAGTTGATAAATTAACGTACATATTAATTTATATATTTAAATGATATAAATATAATGTTATTTTTTAATATTAGGTGTAGCATTCTGCCTCAGATGTAAAAATTAAAAGGTAATTTTGAAATATTACAAATTAAGAAATAGTCACATTGTGAGATATAAAGTCACTAATACATGTATTTAATTCACATTTAAATAATTAAGTAATGTATGTTAACTAATATTTAATGTCAACATTGATATTCATATTGATATACATACACATTCATTTTTTTTTTATTATAGTAATCAATATACAGCATCCAGAATTAATATATTAATATTTATCTATAATTTTTTTAAATGATGTTTTATATGTATCATATATTTATGGAATACCTTTTCTGCCATAAAAAAAAAAAAAAAGATTGAAAAAAAAAAAAATAGAAACACAAGCTGCATAGTGTCCTCCTATATACAGTAGTAGGCAAAACACAGTATGTGACTCATGAAGAGTAGGCAAAAAGTCCTCGGATGACCTACTACTTCCGGCGAGATTCTGAAGTGTGCATACAATGGACACTACTATTCCATGAGCCAATGGTAGTGGATTTGTGAATGACAGAGAAGCGACTCAATTGTCACATGACAATGACAACATGGCAAATGTAGTACGTCCAGATTACAGTCATACTACACACATTCATTTGTGTGCTTTTTAGCATTTGCAAAGTAATAACTTCTTCAAAATAAGTACCTACTCAAGAGAGTATGCGATTTCTGATGCAGCGACAGTCTCAGTGTGAGATACAGTATAACGTCCATGTTATGAGAAATAGTCACAACTGTGAGATTAAAGTCGTGACTCACAACTGCTAGAAATAGTCACAATTGTGAGATAGGAAATAAGATATGGGCTTCAATTCCATTTCCATTTCCATTTATGTATTTGGCAGACGCTTTTATCCAAAGCGACTTACATTGCATTCACATTTACATTCTTATCAGTTCTTGCTTTCCCTGGGAATCGAACCCATAACCTTGACGTTGCAAGCACCAATGCTCTACTGTTTGAGCTACAGGAAAGCAAGAACTGATAAGAACTGATAACTCATATTTGATTTCACTGTACTGTCGGTAAAAATGGTGTTGAAAATTATGAAAATGCACTGGTATTGGCATCAACTACAGAAATTCTGGTAATTCAACTGTAATGAGTTGTTTATCCATGGTACATTCATTACAAAATTTCTTCATGGAATGCTGATGAGGTGATTACTCTAATCATATGGTACTTTGACCCCTAAAGACTGCGTGAGTCTTTTGGCGAAACAGCTTTTCCAGTCCCTTTTATCCATCTTTGAGGATAAAGATGCAACCAGTGAGGCACTCAACCACTTGAATGCAAGAAAAGAAAGAGCAGTAGGAAGGCAGGGTCTATCATATCAGTTTGTCATCCCTCATGGGAACCTTTCCTGTTCTATTGCAAGCGTCTGCAAGTTTTAATTAAGCAAAGACTCAAAATAAACACACACACACACACAAACGGAGGGGCTGAAGGATTAATTGTCTAGAGTCTTTGCCGATCTAATTAAGGGTCATTTCGCATCATGGCCATATTTTACCAGCCCCTGTGATAGAGGCGGTAATTAAATATGAGGGAGTTAGCCGCACTAACGATCTTGGGACCTTGCCTTTTGCATGCGCATGTCAAATTAAATCCCTCATAACAGCTTGCTCTTAATGGCATTTTATCGTTGCGGATTAGCATATTCTGTTGACGCTGTAAACCTTGTTCAATTTTTGTAAACTGTTTGAGCACGAAGCACAGCGGTGGCCAGAGGGCTTGGGGGTCTCTACCTGCCGTGGTGAACTAACCAATCAGAGCTATTCAGAAGCAGTCATGCGGATATGCTAATAAAAGAAGACAAAAAGTAATTATTATTTAATGCAATTAGCAACCTGATAAAGCTCTACTTTGAAGTAATGCAATTTTAAATTAATATTATCTGCTTAATAGCCATGTAGCACTCCAGTTACAATGTCAGGCCACATTAAAATAAAGTCTAGTTCTGTATGTGGCTTTAAAGAGGACCTATTATACTTTTTCAACATTTTTAACTTTCTTTAGAGTGTAATGTTGCTGTTTGAGCATGAAAAAGATCTGAAAAGGTCAAAGCACAAAGTCACTCCAAAATGAGTAATTCTCTATATCAGTAGCTGCGTTTCCATTACCATTCAAATTGCGCAAATTGAAAGTGCGAATTGAAAATACGCCCAATGGAAACACGTCAATTTCGCAAAAACTCCCATTTATCGCAAAAAAGTTTTTACGCTCGCATGAGGTGGTTTTTCAGGCAATTCGGAAAAATAAATATTTCATTTATTATAAATAATAAATAAAACTGCAATGGAAACAGTTTTTGCGCATTTACAGGTCACCTGACGTAGATGACGCGGTGTGTTTGGACATAATACCAGCTGAGTTCTTTATTAAATTCATATAAAGACAAAATTATTACAGGAATAATGGATTCGAAACCTCAAATAAATGCCACAATCAAGACCTCAAAGCAGATATGAGGGAGAAACACCCAGAAACACCTCATATGTGCTGCTCACAAGTAGGCTATAATAAGGGTCGTTCCTTACCATTAATGCTTGGAAAACACACATCTCCTTCAATTAATAATAATGGCTAGTGCAGTGGCTGGGGTATACATAATCCTACCAACGTCCGTTGCCACGGTTTTTGGAATGATTTTACTTATCGCGAGAATAAAAAATGTAGTTTTAGTCGCATAACATCGGTTAATGGAACCGCCGTCATTTCGCAATAGTTTTTTGTCGACATTTAGAAAAGAAATCGCAAAAGTTTTGTGCAAATCTGTAATGGAAGCGCCTAGTGTCACTGTTTCTGAATTCCCTGAAACGCCTCCATCGTAGTCTTGAGTTTTCTTCCGGGAATATGAACCTGTAACAATATCCCTCAAGGCATGCGCAAAAAAGGGGCATGGTTGAGTTGTGTTAGTAGTGTGTTGAAACTAGGGCTGCGCGATTAATCGCAATTTCCATGTAATCGCACTTAAATCGAGTTGGCTTATCGCGATTTTGAAATCGCAAAGGCTGTGATTATTTTGTATGCGCAGCTTGTCATTGATATACGGCTCTGTAAACGCTGCTCCATCTGAAAGCACTACGAGTTTTAGTCACTTATAACGTGCATTTGAAAACGCAACACTCGTTTAACAGCTTTCCAAACATGAGAAGCATTTATGAACCTCTTGTCCAACAAAAGACAACATTTAATAACATGCTTTTACTCTAAACACACTTCATAACGACAGTTGAGCATCCTTCTGTGAGATGACTTACACAGAATATGGCAGTCGTGTGTTTATTAGTCATGTTTAATCAAAGCGTTTCAATCTTCTGTTTATTCAGCTGAAGCAATAGGGATTTCCTGGAGTGATGTACGCACATATACTACTTATATCTACTTCTGCTGCTGGGCATATTTGACGTGTCTGCGTGAGAGCGCCCTCTAGATGGAGAAGCGTTTACTACCGATCAGCCGCGCTGCAATGACAAACTGTGCATAAAATAATCGCAGCCTTTGTCAAATCGTGTGCGGTTTCATTGCGATTAATTGTGCAGCCCTAGTTGAAACTCACAGTCATTGTAAGGGGCGTGACATTTCCAAAACATGCTCAAAGGGGTTGACCAATCACAACACACTGGTCCAGCCGACCAATCACAGCACATTATGCTTTTTGGAAGGAGGGGCTTCATAGAGACTGGGAAGAGAGGTGCTGCAACAATGTAAGATATGTGAAAAATAATGTGTTTTTGACCATTCAAGAAAACCTATTCTAGTAGACCGCAATAATCAAGACTTTTAAAAAGGGCATGGCCTCTTTAAAGTTCACTCAAGCATTTCAACGCCACACTAATATTGCCATTTTATCAGTCTGAACAGACAAAATACAGTTTTACTTAATATAAAAGCTCAGAAAGGTGCAAATCACTATATTATGCATTCAATTTTCCTGTCATGCTTAAAGTTAACATGAAGATGTAAAAATATAAACCGTTTTTTCCCCTCATTTCATTGTCCTAAAAATGCATTTTTGCACCTCTGGATTTTCTCTCACAGAGGCAATTTTCCATTGCTGCCTTCAAGTCCTCCTGGGAAGTTTGTACTTATGAGCTCAGAAGTCAGAATTATGCTGAGATTTGCATTCTAATTTTGCTTGGATGGTTTTGGGACTAATTTATGCTTTATATGTATTTTATGCTTCTTATAAAATATTCACAGAAAATTATGGCAAATAAGTGTCACCTCATAAACCAGCTAAATAAGAAGTATTTTATGCCATGTTATCACTATTCTTCACCAGCAATGGGTACATAAAAAACTGTGTACAAACTACTGTAAATATATAGCCAACCATCACAATTACAACTTACAATCAAAAACAACTTGATTTAATAATTCAATGTAAACTAAATTTGTAAATGTAAATGACAATTCACAAAGTAAGTTTTTTTTAAAAAAAGCAACATATTAATTACAAATATTTAATTATATTACAGTAGATGGTTTAGATGCAGTAGATGAAGATACAGTAGATGAAAGTTATTTCAAAATAAAGGTTCATAACTAAAAGCTTACTTTTTTTGGCAGATTTCAAATCGCATACTTCCTGTGCTAGCCGGGCAACTGCGAGCATGTGAATCCTAATGGATATCTTTCTCCAGTTATGATAAACACGCTCATTTCAAATGTATTGGTGTCTTTCCTGACCGCTCACCTCATAAATACAATCATTCCAACATGATTTGAAGGCAGCAAGTAATAATGTCTGTCTCTTTTTCTGTCTTTCTCTGTCTGCACGTCTGTCTCTCTTTTCCCTGCATTACCCTATGCTTGAGTACCCTGAATACTGATCAACCGCCACACATTTACATATTTCTGAAGATAAGAGAAACCAAACGTTACACAGACAACTTACCCAGCTTCCTACGGCCTCATTGTACAACGCTTCAGTAGAGAGACGTAAAGCACATGGACATGGCCTGCGGAATCAATCTCCGCTTCAGAAAGAGAGAGAGAGACGATACACAAAGAGAATAAAAGGAGGACACTGGGATGGAGCTTTGCCCCCTGCTAACAGTCTCACAGTACCCATTAAACAACGTTTATTGAATCAATTTACGATGCGTAATGCAGTTTTTGAGGACTGGGAGCTCAAGGACAGTGGCAGTGTGTCTTTCATTGAGCTTCTTCTGTTATGTGAATAGGTTTTGGCGATACTGAATATCTGTTCATAGCTGACAAATAGATTCCAAAATAAAATGTATATACTGTATTTGTATAAGGGAAGGCATATATTTTGTAGAGCTGCACGATTAATCGTTAAAAGGTTGTGATCTCGATTCAAACACCCATGTGATCTCATTCCTGAATGACAATTAATCCGTTTTGTATATTAAACCTTTAACGAGTACGATCACAGTGAACATTCAGATATGCGTTGGTGCTGCCGCTGAGCCAGAGAGAGCAGTTGTCATGTATATGCATGAAACACACAGTATTGTTATTTCTGTGCTACAAATACTCATATGATCACTGAAAGTTATGGGATAAAAGTTTATAGTTCGAATATAAACACTGATATCTACGATAGAGATCAAAATAGAGTAAAACACCTTTTGAAAGTAATATGGTACTTCAAATAACGGTTGTATTGATTACATCATTCCACCAGTAGGTGGCGACAAATTACTGTTAAAAATGTGTTTGTCATTGAATCATTCATTCAAGAGATTCGTTCAAAACTGCTGATTCATCTTGTAATGAAACAAGTGAAGTGTTTATGAGTGAGTCATTGAACCATTCATTCAACCCGGTTTTTTTTTTTTTTTTTTTTTTTCAGATTAAATAAACATTTTAAATAGACTGCAGCAATTCACTTTTTTTTTTTACAACCTCTAGTAAATTGCATGCTATTTTTTAGTTGTCTGTTCAGAATCGTGGGAGAATTGTGATCTCTTTTTTAAACAAAAAAATCGTGATTCTCAATTTATCAAGAAGCGTGTAGCTTTAATATCTTGCAGTCATTTTTTCTCTTTTCTTTTTCACTAGTGCATTTCAAAACAATAATACAATGTAAAATAATATAAGTAGTATAAGTAATGTAGAAATGTAAATAGACCCCAATCAGATAAAGTGTATATACACTGCAGGACAATTTTCCTCATTTTATTTAAAATTGTTAGAAAAATTAAATAATCATAAAATAAAAATAAAAATCATGGCCAATTTATGAAAATACTGAAATATATGTGGACAGTAAATACAGTGTTTCCAATATTTTCCAAGTCTAATAATTCAATGACATTCTGGATGGAAATGTTAGTAAAAATTACACATAAATATAAAAAGCACTGGTCTGTATTATTAGTGTTTCACTTACAATGAAACCAAAGACGTTATTTGAAAATTACATTTCGTCATCTTAAGAGGAAGGCATCCTTATCCGCATCATCCGCATAAAGATCTCCAAGTATGAAAATAAAATATTAAATAAAGTAGCTTATACCATTTATCTAGTAAAATACACTCAGATGTGGTCACTGCAAAAGTTTCCACGCTCATTCCAGACTGACTTGCTAATGCTAATAGATTCATGGCCCTATTTGCTATTTGGCACAGGCACAACATTCATGTTTCACAAGATCGACAAGCCCATGAGGCAAACACAGGAGAACCGGCATGACTTCTAGCTAAAATGATGAAGGCTGTCAAATCTCGAACACAAACCAATAAGTCAAGCTGCAGTTCTGAGCAGCTGTTTTGCTGTACTAAGCTAACTCCATGCAAAGATGTTATCGATCAAGGCCAGCGGGTACAGACAAGTGATGGAATAAGGTCAGAAAAAGAGCAAAAGGTCACTTGCTTGATTTACAAATTTATGTTGTTCATGAGGGTCTAAAATGTTTCAACATTATCTTAGACTGCTGTTTATATCCCTGTTAAAAATGACACCAATAACAACAAGAAGAATGTATCTGCTGGTCTTAAAGGCCGCCAAAATGGTCAGGCTGGTCTATTTGGTTTCCTGTGTGGTTCTACAGGGGTTATAGACAGCTCAGCACAGCTGTCAAGGCTAGGACATCTAACCACCTCAATTCAGCTAAGACCACCAAACAACCTTGGGCTGGTTCAAATCAAAATAGAGTCTTTTTGCCTTGTTTATTAGTACAGTATATGCTAGTGTACTCCCAGCCCGATCTCATCCCAAGGCGTCATATACTGACACTTTTGACATTTCGTCTAAATCCAACGCACATGGCACCCTTTAGCGCCAATATGAGACGCAGATAGATATGGGCCAGAAGGCGCCTCCTAGCGGTCTAACCCTAACCCTACCCCAGACCTAAACCTACCCATAACCGAACAAAGCTCTGTGCGTGTCATATTGACGCTAAAGGGTGCCATGTGTGTTGGATGTAGACGAAATGTCAAAAGCGACGCCCTAGGATGAGAATGCGTTGGTACTCCTGAAGTAACCAAAATACCTTTTAGCAGATATACTCATTAAAGTCCTTCCCTTCCAGGAGAACAAATCAAAGACTCTGCTGAAGAAGAAGAAAAAGCTGTCCAGCTGGTGTTTAGCTGGTTTAAAGTGGTCAAGCTGGTCTCCCAGCCTGACCATCTGAAGAAGTGGCCAAAACCCCTCTAAAACTTGCCTGCTAAACCAGCTTAGGCTTGTTTTAGCTGGGTTTTTTTCTTCTTCATCCTGCACTCTAATTTTTGGCCCAATAGCAAGCAGCAAATCATTATTCATGGATGTGACGTAACCTAAAGACTATCATATATTAAAAACAACACAGGAAAGTTAACTGAACAAATTTTCTTCTCTCTTATTAATTCCTTTAAAATAAAAACAAAATAAATAAATAAGGTAGATGAACTTATACTAGCTAAGACCAAGTATATATATCCAGCAGGGATGGTAGGAATCAAAGGTAGGAATCAAAAACTTTTATGTTACATGCTGTGTTACATAAAGTTATGTGGGTTGTAACAATTACAAAATAAGACAATTGAAAAATGTCCAGAGGAAATATGCTTACCTTTCCTACATATTGTGCATCTGGACCAATGTGTTCCTCTAAGACAAAGAATTGGTTCCATATCCATCCCCGCTTGGGCCGATGGTGGACCTCTGTTTCTCCGTCCTTAGTCTGGTTGTGGTTGCGAGTTGCATTGTGGCTCCTGGAAATGACTTTGGCTGGGGTGAAATGGCTCGCCTCATAACCCCTCTCCAGAAAACACAGGCACAAAAGTACAGGACACAAACAAAAGCTTGGGTTCACCTTCATGACTGCGAACAGGAGCGAAATTCCTAATAATCCGAAATGATTCCAAAAACTACAGCGAAACTCCCAAAGTTCTGCAATATTCCAAATACACAGTGATATTCCACAAATGGTATATTCCAAAGGGTATAGATGGATTCCAAACCCCCCTCCTCCTCCACCTCCTCGTCCTCCACCACCACCGACCAGCTCCACCACCTCTACTCCTTATTCCCCCCCTCCGATGGTCGTTTGAGGGGCTTGATTTAATCAGACGTCGGACCGGAGGTCCAGAAAGCTTGAATGAGGTTCATATTTCAGTCGTTCATCTTCGAAAGGCAGTCGGAATGCATTTACATCATGCACTCTAGAGCACTCGAGGAAGAACGCAGACGCGTTCAAGCCAGGATGCGACAAACTTGTAAGATGACAGCAGCGGCCATGTTGAATCTCCTGTGAAAAGATGAGATGAAAAAGCAATTTTAATATTTCATAATGTTGCATGATACCACAAGAAAAGGAACATCTCAAAATACATTTAATTATGAGTACAGAATCCAAATTCACAGTACTCATAAAAGAGAAGGCAAAAAGTACCCGGATGACCTACTTCATCCGGCGAGATTCTAAAGTGCGCATACGATGGACACTTTACTATCCCATGATCCCACGGGAGATAATTTATGAATGACAGTGAAGCTATACGCAACTGATGCCGGTAGGTCACATGATAATGACATGGCCGCAAAATTCATTCATGCTACACACATTCATAATAAATATAGCAGAATTTTTAGCAGTCGCAAAATAATTACTTCCCCTTGATAAAGTCATATTTTCAGAAAACTTAGGTTCAATGTGGCTCCATTATGCCACCAAATATGTTTCACATTGGAAATTTGGTTACTTTATTTTAAGGTGTCCTTTACAGTGTAATTATACATTTAAGTTCTGAGTGATATTAATTAACATATGTAAGTGCATGTAACATATGTAACAAGGACACTGTAAAATAAAGTGTTACCAAATATGTTCTTTTACACAAGTAAAATGGCAATTTACACTGATGGTAAAGGGAAGTTTCCCCAAAAATGAACAGTTTGTCATCATTAACTCTCAGCATCCACTTGGACATTCTTTCATCCCATTTCATCTTTTATGAAAGATTTCTCAATAACAGAGTCCGACCAACATGAGGGTGAGTAAATGAAGACAGATTTTTCATTTTGGGGTGAAAAATTCCATTAAAAGAAGTAATTTATGAAATTTCCTTACAGAGAACCAAAACAACAGATGCTTGGCACAGTAAGTCCATCACTAATTAACTCCAAGTTATAATCAATATTTTGCTGTTTAACAAGGCTTGGCATTATATAGTACTTTTGGATTCAGTCTTATGCAGTGACTGCAATGCAGACAGAACACGTTCACGATGCAGTCAAATATAGTTTCTCATCCTATTTTATCAGAATATAGATAAGTTACTATGAAGATGTAAAAGCATATCTAATGTAAAATGATTACCTCTCAGAAAGATTGCACTTGGGTAACCTGAAATACAAATCTTCGAGTGTTCTTGGGGATATAAGGGGTTGCTAAACCAGGCAGGCATAAGACACTTTAGTCATGCTTTGGTTATAAACAGAAGACAGACATTTAATCATAAAATGTGAGAGATCATAGTGGAGTTGCGAATGGCATATTTAGTTTAATGAATGCAGAAATGCTAATCCCTTATGCACTAACAGCACTCTCATCAAGGTTTAAAAGGTCAGGAATATAATAAAATATAATTAAATGTGAGAAATCTTGAGGATTTTGCATTAGTCAATTACCACAAAGTAATTCTGACTTGACTAAAAATATGTTTATGCTAACAAAGCTACTGATATTAAGGTCGTCTGCAAATGACCGTTTTCAGAAGGGAATCCTGGAAATCTGTTTTAAATTAGAACGGTGCATGTCAATGATGCAGGAAAAAAAAATCAAGGATTTGCAAAAGTGAAAGTTCTTCATGCGACCATAAAAATGATACAACTGTAAATTTTGCTGCAATGCAATCTGACTAAATTCTAAAAGATTCTAAAGATTTGCAACAATGCCATTGAAGAACCATTAATGGTTCCCAAAAAGCGCTGTATTAATCAGAAGAACCTTTAATCACTATAAAGAACATTTTGTGGAATGGAACAGTTCTATGGATGTTACAGGTTCTTCATGTAACCACAGATGCCAATAATGTTGTCTTTAAAGTGTATGTATGTACATAACAGGCAAACAAGTACAATTCTAAACTGAATGGAGAGAGACCAAATTCTCCACAGCTGATATAAACCTGTATTTTTTAAATTCTGGTTCAGCTAAAGAACAAACTTCATAAAAGAGTTGCTGTTGTGTGCACAACTAATATAAAAGTGCATATTCTGTACACGCATCAACTGATATTCTCATTGAAAGAGCAGTATCTAAAGTTAATAGAGTTTTAATAGAAATCCAATGTGTATGCATTCAACAGTTTGCAAAGGTTTCCAGCTAATTTTAGGATGACAGAACATCCAACAACTAAGTAACCACTATATATTGAGCATGCATGAGACTATAACTCAACGGATGCCTCCATAAGCATTTGGAAGCTTCCAAATCTAATACTGTCATGGGTGTCAAATCAATTAAACGGTAAACAGTGGAAATCCCCTTAAAAATGTACATGGATTAAAAATATGTTCTGGAATCTTGGATAATCCTCATGTTTGAGCAAGCTCTTCAGTCAGGAAATAATGCAGCTCGCATTTAGTCACTGGTGACACCTATAAACAGAGCTGGTTGTTAAATCAAGACTTCCATCTTCTAAAAGGGATTAAAATTGTGTATCTTAGTACACAAACAAAGTGTGCACCCTGATCTGTCAGGAATGACTTCTCTAAAGAATACAAGTGTCAGCATTCTCAGTCAAAAAATGGACTAACCTAACTGTGTATGGACTATTCCTTCAGTGTCACTCAATCACTCAGCTGGATAACAAATAGCAAAGGTACACTTCAACAAAACAAGTGTACACGTGTATGTATAGTCAGTGCAGTGGTTCTCAAAGTGTGGGGTTACTGGAGGAGACTCTGAACATACAACATAACACGATGTTTAGTGAACAATGACTCACATTTAGATCTGGCCTAACACAAAGCTATAGTATGGCTTTATTAGACTTAGAAAATAGCACACAAGTTGCATTGGACTATTCTTATTGCCCTTTTTTAGAGATGATACTTGGACTATCCCTTCGGTTTAACTCCAACACACGTCAAGGAATTGACATACTAACGTAACACCCAATATAACTTTTTTAAGCTTTTCTTTGAGAAAAGGACAAAGAACGGCACTTAAGTCATTCTTAAAAAAGATGTGTTCGTAGTTTTGCCGACCAGATACGGCAAAAGTTTAATCTACTAGCTCCGCTGGTGGGAAAACGCTCTCTGGTTGGTTGTAGCGCTATCCTATTGCGTGCAGAGGGAATTTGAAAGACAGCCGTTTATCCCGCCCCTCGGATTGAGCCGTGCCAATGGTGAGTTGCCAGACCTAACATCTTGATGTAGGTCTGGCTTGCCAGGCTAAGATTTGACACCACTGCTTGTTACTGAAACACAATCTTGACAAATAGATTTGGAGATTTCTGACTTTCCCCATTCAAGTAGAAGCTGCACTTGTTAATTTGCATTTGTATGCTTATTAACTACCTAAAAAAGCGGCCCAGGGGTGTTCCCAAAATGGCCCTGAGTGAACCGACTGGCTCTCTGAGACGACGCGGCCGGTCAATATCATGTGGACTGGATTTGATAAGGTATGTTTGGGATTTAAATTGCTGCAGTGTGTGTGTGTGTGTGTGCATGTGTGTCGGCACCTCCTGAGTTGCTCTTCAATCAGAGCGCTGATGTAATGATTATATTCCTGATTATAATTAAAAAACCCTTTTCACCCACCACCCCCTTTTCTTTTCCTCTCAGTCCATTGGTTAAGGCTCACAGCTGTGTTCAATCAATGGCAGCTGGTCTCCAGTAGTGAGGCATTCATACAGCAGTGGGGACTTTCTCTACCGTCTGATCAGAGAGCAGCAGGAAAGGTATTTCAAGTCATAATGGTTTAGATTACAAAACCAGTATTGGGTTCTGTTCCTAAATCTGCATTCTTTTTTTTAGCAGTAAAGTGGAATATCAGCAGTGTTTAGACCAGTTTCTCAAAAGAACAGTAGAAAAATGAGTCATTATTCATATTCGGATGGGACTAGTTTTCCTTTAAGAGGTCAAGACAATTAGTTCACATTTCTTGGTAACTTTGTTTCTTGAGCAGCAAATCAGCATATTAGAATGATTTCTGAAGGACCATGTGACACTAAAGACTGGAGTAATGATGCTGGAAATTCAGCTTTGCCATTACAGGAATACATTACATTCAAATAGAAAACAGCTATTTTAAATTGTGTAAACATATAGAGGTCATTTGGGAAACCAGTCTGAACAGTGCTTAAGACAATACAATATATGTGAGAACATTTACAAAGAGAAGGAAGACAGATAAGAACAAGAAAGACCAAAAAGTACTGCGAGTCGATAACATTAGAGCAGAGAAATGAGATGGAGAGAAAGAGAATGAGGCCTTGTGTTGCCTGGAGCGAGTATTTTCATGACCTGCTGTGATTTCTCAGTCTGGGCCCTCTGCTATATCAAACTACAGAAGGAGAGATCGGGGTAGAGGGTCAAACTACCTACGGCAGAAGAGAGAGAGACTAATGATAACCGCTGTTAGAACACATTGTCAGACAGATGGAGGAGTAATCGGGCTAACAGTGAAGTTGACCAATTACTATGCCATAGATTATATATTATTATATAATGCAATGTACACTACTTAATTGACTAATGCTTCTTTAATATTAGGTCTACTTATAAATGGCACCATTTGGTGGCTCTCTAAACCCAACAGCACTCAACTACTCCACTAAAAAACTGTGCTTTCAACCGGAAACTTATTCTCAAGTGAAAAAATGTAACAATTAACCCAAAACTATGGCCAAAAAGATGAAACTATGTTGCATAATTATTAATAAAATAAACAATTAAAATATTTAAACATTTTATGTTTTTATTGCTGTAATATCTCTCTCTCTCTCTCTCTCTCTCTCTCTCTCTCTCTCTCTCTCTCTCTCTCTCTCTCTCTCTCTCTCTCTCTCTCTCTCTCTCTCTCTCTCTCTCTCTCTCTCTCTCTATATATATATATATATATATATATATGAAGAGTTCAGATGCATATATATATGCAAAAGCCTCTAAGTGCCATCTGATATTTTCTTCTAGAATGATCATTTTTATCAAGCTTGTATGTTTATGTTCAGTTATTTCACTTTAATGCCAATGAAAACGACCTATTAATTGTCATTGAAGTGAATTTACTGAACCTAAATATGCAAGCTTGATAAAAATACAAATTTTATAAGAAAATTTCAGATGGCACTTAGAGGCTTTTGCATATATATATATATATATATATATATATATATATATATATATATATATATATATATATATATATATATATATAAAGAAATATGTATTACTAATAATAAAATAGTAATATTAAATTATATTTTTATAAATATCTTTTTTAAATATAAAATAAATCACATTAAATTCTTAACATTCAGTTAGTCACATGAGTTAACAAACATTTAATTTCTAAATAAATTTGCTATTAAAAGAGTTTCTACATGTTTTAGAAGCTGTCCATATGTTGATATATTACAATTCATCTTTTTATATCCAATTATACACAAATGTGTTTCCTGTACTTATGAATACCTGTGAATGTAAATGAGATCACAGATCCAAAAGCACAAATGTGAGATGGTTGTTCACAGATAATCTTAGAATAGACATTTCATTTACAATACGGTAACAGCTTCAAGTTACAGGACTGGGGAGGTGAGAAAGGTATCATTAATTACAAGTTTTGCTTTCTGTGTTCTTCTCTGTGTTTTTGTGCAAACTAATGTATGTACACTGACTGCCAAACTCTCCCAGCTTTCATCATGAAATATAAATAAAAGTTTGGAAAGATCAGACACTCACCAACAAAAGTACTTACACACACACAAACACAGACTGAAATGATACAACCGGAGTTACATTGTGAACAAATCTCTCCATCACCTCATGAATATTCATTCAGCCAATTTCCACCATCTTTTTGGCAGCTGAAGGTGAGAAGGCCACTTAGACATTGTGTTTTCTGGCTGCCTGTGTTGCAATGTCAGAAATATCTCGCACAGCACCTGCAGGAAATGACACTTGTGATTTCTGAGGGCGGTTAAAAGTGAGAAGAGATCTTGCTTCCGATTATTCATGATGCCATGCAGCAGCGGGCAGCGTTCTCTCTTCTGGACTTGTGTTCTGCCCTCACACAGAGATGCCGGGTGGATGATCAGTCAATTACATGTGAAGAAACTTCTAACATTCACAAGGGAGATATCCTACATACCTATTTTTGTCTGGATGGCAACGAGATCACAGAGAGCTAATGGAGACACTGGCTACTGTCTATCAGATTTATACTTTTTTTTTTTTTTTTTTTTTTGAGAAAACACCAAATTAATCCAAACTTTAATAAAAGTGGAAACAGAGACCAAAATAATCTCTCATAAAAATAAATAAATAAAATAATGAAATAAAATAAAGAGAAAATAATAAAGAAAATAAAGAGACCAGAGTAATCTCACATAAAATAAATATGAAAAAAAGTAGAGTAAAATAGAATAACAAAATATAATACAATACAATACAATGGAGACCAGAGTAATCTCACATAAAATAAATAAAAAAAGGCAAACCCCCCCCCCCCCCAAAAAACCCAGAATGAAATAAAATAAAGAAAAAAATAATAAAGAAAATAAAGACCAGAGTAATCTCACATAAAATAAATATGAAAAAAAGTAAAGTAAAATAGAATAACAAAATGCAATACAATACAATGGAGACCAGAGTAATCTCACATAAAATAAATTTTAAAAAAAACAAAAAAAAAAACAAAAAAAAAACAGAATGAAATAAAATAAAGAAAAAAATAATAAAGAAAATAAAGACCAGAGTAATCTCACATAAAATAAATATGAAAAAAAGTAGAGTAAAATAGAATAACAAAATACAATACAATACAATACAATGGAGACCAGAGTAATCTCACATAAAATAAAGAAAAAAAAGGCAAAAAAAAAAACAAACAAAAAAAACAGAATGAAATAAAATAAAGAAAAAAAAAAATAAAGAAAATAAAGACCAGAGTAATCTCACATAAAATAAATATGAAAAAAAGTAAAGTAAAATAGAATAACAAAATGCAATACAATACAATGGTGACCAGAGTAATCTCACATAAAATAAAAAATAAAATAGACAAAGAAAAAAAAAAACAGAATGAAATAAAATAAAGAAAATAAAGACCAGAATAATCTCACATAAAATAAAAAAAAGTAAAGTAAAATAGAATAACAAAATGCAATACAATACAATGGAGACCAGAGTAATCTCACATAAAATAAAAATGTAAATAGACAAGGCCAGTTATTTGAAATGAAATGACATGAAATACCAACTTTTCCATATTACACTGTAAAAAATTTCTAACCTCTCCAAGTCAAAATGTTCTAGTGACTGGTCACATCTAAATTTTTCAATTGGCCCAAGTGCAATTCTTGTTGCAATAGTCTGTTAACATTGGCTCAATGAGAAATAATACGTCAGACTAATTGAAAAATTTAGATGTTATCAGTCACTAGAAATTTTTGACTTGGGGATGTATTTTTTTTTTTTACAGTGTACTTTACCCCATCTCACTTATTGTTTTTTCTCTTCTCATTGGATCATGGATCCAGAGCAAAGTGACAGCTTTCTCGTTCTGTTCTTCTGGCGTGTCTGCAGCCATTTTAGAAGACAACACGAAGCCACGAAAGCCAGTGTAAGCGACATTCTCTGCACGGGTTTAGTGGCCTAAATCACTCCTGCATCCCATCTGCCGCACGTTTGATGAAGAGATTGAGAGGGAGGGGAAGGAGAGAGAGGAAAGAAAGGAAGGAAGGAGGGAGGGAGGGATGGGATTCTCCTGTCTTTCTCATCACAGAAGGAGGACACTGCCTCTGAGACAGTCTCCATCTGCTACACTCTGCAGAGAGCCATTTTCACTCTGACAGTCTATTTACCTTTAAAACTCTCTTCATCTCTCTCTCTGTTTCTCTCTCTCCTCGTCTTATTCACTTGCTGCATTGCAGCACACGTTGAGTTATGGTTTCACTGATATCATGTAGCAACAAAAAGCTCTTAACTGTCCTACAGTATATTGGGATGGCCGGAACCTCTACTGGTTGCACATTTCTACCACTGAACAGAATACTGTAAGATTTTGGAGATAGATTTATCTCATACATATCCATGTGCAGGACTGCTTAACAACATTTACACATTAGAACGATTAAGAAACAATGTGAAAATACAGAGCGGTGTGTGACCCAGACAAGTCAAGACGAGGAAGAGCTTTGCACATCATTGAATGCTATTGTATATTCATGTGGCAAATTGTGGAGTTGCAGGACATACATATTTAGTGGTGTGCAATTACAGCTTTGTCTAAAGATGAAATTACTGTTTACAAACACAGTCTCAGTGGCTATACTGATTATTCAGATTAACGTGCTGTTTACATTGAGCTGAAAAAGAAAAGAAAAAAGAAAACTTTTACAAAAGATCAGTATGGATTTGGGCTTCATTAAGTTTAAATCACATTGTTGATTATAATATTGCATTAGTAAATGTTGAAATCAACATTAAAAAGATTAATAAATTATTTACCAGTATTTTAAATAGTTAGTTCATGTTAACTAATTAACTAATTTTAATAAATGGAATCTTACTGTAAAGTGTTACCGACAAATTTTATTTTAATAATAATAATAATTTGGATGCGTATTTCAAATACACACTAAAAAAATAATACAATTAATCCTATTAATAAAAAAAAAGATTTAATTCACCTCATTAAAAATTGTATTAATCATTTTATATTATTACTCATGTTCTTAAAGTTTATTTTTTAATACATAGGCCTATATATATATATACACACACACACACACACACGTATATATACGCACACATATATATATACAGTATATAGGCCTATGTATTAAAAAAAAAACTTTAAGAACATGTATTTTTATTAATAGGATTATACACATACATATATATAGATGTATATCACACATGTATATATACATACACACACACATATATGTGTGTGTGTGTTACATATATATATGTGTGTGTGTGTGTGTGTGTGTGTGTGTTTGTGTATAGGCTATATTATATATAAAAACAATACAAAATTGTTGTGCATTAACATGCAACATTCATAATTGTGTGTGATAACATCATAACATACACAAAAGAGGTGTAATTGTGCAATGCTTTATGAATATATTAATGGTTGTTTCAGCACCACTTGAAGCCTGTAGTGCATTATAAAATTATTCATAATGCCCCTTTTATTACGCCACTGTGTGTAGTCGCAGGTGTGCATTTATTAGCATTTTAAAATGGCTTTAAAGATGGCTGACACAATGAGAAGTATACGGCATAATGAATGCATTCCAATGAATTAATAAAGCCTATATCCTGCAATTTATATTCTAATGTGTATGCAGCAGGTAGAAACCCCACCATCGGAAAGCTTCATCTATAAAAACAGCATGCAGTGAACTCCGCCCAAAAGCTTAGACAAGCAGGCGCACACCCCATGTGAACAATATTGAAAGAGCGAGAAATAGAGAGATTTCCATGGCACAGCCTTATCAATTAACACGTGAATGTTGATTTCAGTAACCTACGTGTTTCCTTCCGTATGATATCGTTCTTTTGCGCATGTGGACAGTTCAGGATCAAAATGATTATGATCAGGCAGCATTACAGGTCAGAAGTCAGATTGGATCAGAACATTCAAAATATGTATCCAGTTCTGGTTGTCATGTGGAGACGAGTTTGTTGAGGATCAGTCGTGTCGATGAGGCCTTCACATGGGCTGATGAGGCTGTAGTGTGAACATAGCCAATGGCACATTTTCTAACTTCTTTCTCACTCTTAGTGACACCTCCCTTTCCTCCCCTCACGTAACATCTCTCATATTATTCCCTATGTGTGATTCGTTTTTGTTCTCAGATCTGGGAGACTGAATTGGCACCTGACTCTCTCATCTGTGTTTTAATACACACAGAGAGCTCCCTGCTGGGCTCTGAGGTCTTTAACTGCATTTTGGTTGCTAGGTAACAGAAAAGCATCATAAGAGTGGTATCTCTATATGCATATATTCACACAAAATACAGTGTATTATGCCTAAATACAGTATAGAATATAATGGAAAAGGGTCTTACACATAATACCCTGGAGGGGTTCATTTTACAATAATGACCGAATGACTATGTGCACTGTCCAACTTATTACATGGCTATTTACCGATGCATGGTCAAATCACCTAGCGCTCAACCTACTTGTAGCTTTTCTTGAAAAACATGAAAACACCTCTGGGCTACTTAGCAAACAATTTAACACGTCTTTATCAGTAATACCCTTTCTTCCACGGTACAAATGCTCATGCATCACACTACTTGTTGGTTGGGCCTAGACTCATGATTCGCCACTGATGATCAGCATATGAAATGAATAAATGATACATAAATGGAAAGACGGAGAAAGAGAGAACAAAAAGGCTGAAGCTGAAAGGAAGCCTTGGGAATCCATGCAGAAAGATAAAACATATGATTAAATCATGATGTCTCTTAACCGCTATTTAAAACACAGCCCATTTAAACCGAGAACTAATAGACACACAAATCCGAACAGTTTCAAGCACTTATGCTCCTGATTTAGCTCTATTTTATAGTATACAGTACTATACAGTATGCTGTGCTTTTTATAACCTTCAGATCTTTTCAACATCAAGTTGCATCATGCTCTCCATAAGCAAGTAAAATAACTTATTAATGCACACAAAAATGTTTCCCTAGGTGACCCTCGAAAGCCTGTTTTGTCGCTGGGGAATCTCCGCAGGGCACCAACGCCATCGGAAATGGAAACATCGTCTCTCATTTTTCAGCACAAAGAGCTCCCAGGTGCCTATAGGTGATGACTTTCTGTCCCTGATTTCCTGCTACGTGTCAGATGTAATGTATAAATAGCCCGTGAGCTGTTCGATTCGTCATGCTTCTGCCCTTTGCAATCGTAATGATTCACACAAGTTTAGATGAATACTGCGAGGTTGGACGGAAAAGTCAAATGGCCATAAACAGGAACAACACTATTGATTATGACAACCGTCCGAGAACCCCTAATGTTACATCATGACAAGCGATAATGCATGATCAATGGCTCTCAACGCCGCTCTGGGTTATGAAACTGATCTGATGATCTTTATGATCTTTGCACACAGCTGCGGTCTATTGAGTTGGTGGATTCTGAAAAAATAATGGTTTCAAAAAGGTTTTACATCTCTTTGCAGTCACAGGAGGATCTTTAGACAGTGACATGGCTCTTTGCAATCCATCTATTAGGGCTGGGTAAAAAATATCAATTTCTCGATTTTAATCGATTCTCATTTTTACGAACCGATATCGATTCTTAAATCCCAAGAATCGATTAGTCATCCTGTTTTCAGTTGATGAATGAATGTAGCATTGTAGCGCACATCCCATCCAATAAATCACAATAATCTTTGTGCTTTGTTACTATTGATATAAAACAAAGTCTCAGATTTCAAATTACGTCCATTTTCTTACGAAATTCAAACACATAAATACCGTTTTGGCGCTGTGGCGTGAGATCGCTCTGGCTCAGCTCAAGAGAAGCAGCAGAAGCACATGCTCTTCTTCTCTTCTGCCTTAATAATACCAGTTACCGCGGGAAATAAACATGAATGAGCATCTGAAAGTGTGTTAAAAGGTAGAGTACAACTTATCGAATTCTGTATCATGTGACATGGAATCGCTCAATCAGTGTTTCAACCGTGGAAAGACGTCAGTAAAACAGCTTGTAAACAATGTCATGTAACGTCACATTTACCTCATTAAAACCATATCCAGTGACCATAAACTCGTTAGTCAGCTAGAAAAATTTACTCTAGAGAGGAGCATTTTGCTAAATATATGCACCATATTACATATTCATCATAATTTTTAATGTTCTTCAATTCTGAATGCATGTTTGAATAAATCTGGCAGGTTTTTATGACAGCCACCATTTAAATGTTTATATTTCATATAACTTTATTATTATAAAAATAAATAAAAGTGTAATTTAAGTGTTTGTATACAAATCAGTTCATTTTTACCTTCAATATTATAGTAGGCTAATGAAGCCAATAGGCTACCACTGACTCCCATAGTTTACAGCATTAGTTAAGAGATTTGTTTTCCTTGAGAAAATTTGCCATGTATTGTACCTGATATCCAAAATAATCAATATTGAATCGAATCAGAATCGAAATCGAATCGAATTGTGAAATTTGTGTCAATACCCAGCCCTTCCATCTATGTATTTGCGTTTGGAATTACAAGAATACACTCTTAAAAATAAAGTTTCTAAAAGGGTTTTTCACAGCAGTGCCATCGAAGAATAAGTTTTGGTTCCTCAAAAAACCTTTCAGCAAACAGTTCTTAAAACTAACTTTTTTTTTCTTTTCTTTTTTTCTTAGTATGAAGAACATTTTAACAATCTAAAGAACTGTTGTTCATTATAAAGAACATTTTGTGCAATGGATGTTAAAGGTTCTACATGGAATCATCTATGACAGTCTAGAAGCAAAACAATTATTTAAGAAATATATTAATGTAACTTGTTTTAATCTACAAACAAACTTTATAATACAGTATAATAGCTAAAAAGCTCAATTCATCTTCTATATATTTAAAGAGGTGGTTGATTATGATATTACTTTTCTAACTTTAGTTAGTGTGTAATGTTGCGGTTTGAGCATAAACAACATCTGCAAAGTTACAATGCTCAAAGTTCAAAGCAAGGGGAGATAATTTTTTTATTTAATTTTTTTATTGCTTTTTAAGGACTACAACAAAAGGCTGGTAGGGACTACACGACATTCCTTCCGGGTTAGTGACATCATAGTGACATGTGTCTGTGTGAGGTAATCAAAGCTGCTAAGAACGAGCTCTTGAAGCTCCGCCCTCTGCACCGGGAGCAGCAGCTCATTTGCATTTAAAGGTACAGACACAACAACAGTCACCCTCAAAATGTGACAACTTCAACATGCTATATCAAAATATCTGTGGGGTATTTTGAGCTAAAACTTCACATACACACTCTTGTGTGTATTTTATTTTAAGACTTATTTTACATCTTGTGAAAAGGGCATTATACCACCCGTTTAATTTGCCCATTGTATCTACATGTCAAATTACCTCTTACAGTAATCTGTCCTCATAGCCACACAGGCTGTGTTTTATATAATCTATATGTAACCCAATTATACCACACAGCGCAACCCATAGCCATTTAGCAGATACTTTTACATTTCCAAGAGAGTGCTGCTCGAAACAGTCTGACTGACGAGAACAGATCAATTTGGACACTGATGGATCAGTGAAACAAACAGTGATATCAGGATCTGCTTCACTCTAATCCAGTCTGGCATACTCCAGTTGCTCTGTCTGGTTAAATTTGGGAAGCACAGTCTCAACTCAGTTGTTGGGGAAGTTACTTTGAAAATACTTTGTAGCATGTCAAACAAGTTAACCACTAGTATTTTTACTTCTTAAAATGTTATCAATCTAGTCTATTAGTTATTAATTTAGTCTTTTTGACTTAAAACATCTTAATATCCTTGAAACAAGACACTGCATAAGATATTAATTGAACTTTATTTTTGTCTTACTGCACTGGTAGGTTTATGTAAACCGGTTTTTATTTTTATTTTATTTATTTATATCATTTTTTACAACATTACTGTTTTTCAAGTATTTTTGAATGCAGCCTCATTGAGCATAAGATCATTTGCGATAATTTAGAAAATTGTACCGACCCCAAACTTTTGAACAACAATGTACATATTATTTTAGCTTTATTTACATAAATGCGCTTTATGCATTACATAATGTTTCATAGCGGCTTTACAGTGATAATCAGGTAAAATACAATTAAAAAATTTATATAAAATAAAAGTTTTGTTCCCTAGGTCTGACTCATCATTTAACAAGACATATTAAACAAATTATGTCAAAATGTTTGCCCAACCCTTGCTATAAGCTACATAGGCTATGTGTAGAGTAAACTGTGAACACTATTAACTTATTTGTAAGTGCTACTCTGTAACAAAATGGCCAACTGAAATGAAAGGCTGTGTTTTGAGTCTTCAGGTTCACAGCAAGCAGACATATGACTGTGGTCTCTAAAATAATCAGCATTGGAGTTTAATAGGCTACTCTTTCATCACATCTGTTCCACCCTCTATATCTCTCCTTTTCACTATGACACTCACAGAACTGTCTTTTCACCTTCTGCGTTTCCCAAAACAGCTCATTTACATTTAAGCTGCTTCTGAGTGGGTTTCTTTTTCTGTATATCTGCTTCACACCTTCGAACCAAACCTTCCTCAGAGTTTGGGGCACGCTCCCCATAAGCATCTCTGCTGTTCTTTCTTTGCTTTGTAATGTACTGCAGCCTATTCTCATATAGTCACAGGTGACTGTACATGTTCGGATGAGTGTGTTATTCCAAAGCAATTAGTATAAATGCACGTTTCCCCTGCAGTCTAATTTGCAGCGTGATGTGTGAAGTGGCTTTTGTATCCCATGAGTGTGCTGAATGAGTATGCATGTGTGTGTGTAAAAATTATCCTAGCGAACATTAGTAATGACATTTTGATCATGGCTGCCTTTTTCCTCTGTTCAGTCAATCAAGAGGTTATTCCAATCTGACAAGACTGCAATAAAAAACAAAAACTACATGAGACTTAACAGAAAGATACGAGGGCAAAAGCATTATACAGTATTTCAGTGCATAAAACAGTGTTTTATTCACCAACAACCCAAACTAGTTTAGCCAGGTACTAAATGTGCAGAAAAGGCCTGCACTGCATTTCAATTAAGTCACTATCGTAATTTTCAAGTCAAGTCACCTTTAATCATATAGCGCTTTATACAATGCAGATTTCTTCAAAGTAGCTCCACAGTAATAAACATTAAAATACTGTAATGATCAATGATGCAAACTTCATCAAATGAGACAAAATAATCAAATTCAGCTGTAAAGCAGCTACAGAAGACAACAGTGTTATTATTCAGATCAAGTCATTTGCAGTAAGTGTTGATTCAGTTCAGTTCAATAACTGTAAAGTTCGTTTCTGAGCAAACATTGCTTTTTAAATGTAAATTTGGTTTATCATAAATATAGTGTTCGCTTGCTGCAAGTTACACCATTAGCACCAGTGGAAAGCATTCTGTAATAATGCATTTAAAAAAGGTTTGAGTACATTCCTATTCATCATTTTCAGTCACGTGACTGGCGTGGAGACCTGGCAGGCAAAACATTGAACTGCATTACAGGCATGTCAATTTTCAATAAAAAAAAATAATAAAATTAAAAAAATAATAATAATAATAATAAAAATAAATAATAATAATAATAATAATAATAATAATAATAAATATATATATATAAAATAGTTCGGGCACTTGTGATCTACCACTTTGCCTTAAAACACATTATTGATGATGCACATTATCTGTTGGCATTACATCAAAACTATGAATAGATCCTGCAAGCAGTTATTTATCCACTGCATTTCACCAATACTGGTATCATTTCTTTAGTGAATTGAGCACTAAAATAAGACATTGGAAGCAAATAAATAGTGTTATCAATGGGTGCAATTCATTTTTAATTCATTCAATGAGTCCTCCCACTGTATATTTGAGAGAGAGGGAGATTATTGACTTGCATGAGTCTATGAGTATGTGTTTTAAAGTGAGCCATATTCTGTTTTACTGAGTTATATCTCTCTCATAACTTGTTCAGTCGCGAGAGCTGCTGAGGAGTGAAGCTCATGGGAAATTCTGAGGAAGGAGACCAGATAAATATGCACAAATGCTAGGAGATTTCAGAAATGACAGAGCGAAAGATAAAGAGTGATAGAGAGATAAATGTGGTGATATAACCTTTGGTGCAGTAAACAAATCAGTTTTATGAATATAGTACTTCCATAAAATACCAATGGTGTCGTGAAATGTCTTAAAGCCCTTAAATGTACCACAATAAATGAGAAATGAAAAAATGATGATGGGGTGAAAAATGAAAGGGTGGATTAAAAAAAAAAGAAAAGGAGAGGGGAAGGAAGATGAAGGAGTGCGGAAAGGAAATACTGTAGATGGAAGAGAATGAGAAGGGAAAAGCAAAGGGAAAAGGAACAAGTAAATGAAAGGGGAAATAAAGGAATGGGAACGCGAAAAAGGGTAAGAAATAAAGGAAAAGGGTGAGAAAGGAAAAGGAAGAAGGAGAATAATGAAAGAGGAAGGAAAATGTGAAAGAAAAATGGAGAGGGAAGAGGAATGGAAATGAAAAGGGAAGGGGAAAATACACAGAAGGGGATAAGGAAAAGAGGAACATGTAGGGAAAAGTTGAAGGGATGAGAACGTAAAGGGTAGCAGAAAATAAATTAAAGGGGGCGGAGGAGGTGAAAGAAAAAAGGGAACGGACGAGAAAGGAAAAGGGAAGAGGAAAATAGAGGAAAAGGTGAAAGAAGGCAAGAAGGGAATGGGAAGGGAAATGGAAATGAAAGGGGAGGGGGGAAATTAAAACTTCAGGGAGGAAAAAGCAACAAGAAAGGGAAAAGGGAAAAGGGAAAGAAGCAGGAAATAAAACAGGAAAAGAAAAGTGAAAGGACCAGGAACGAGGTTAAAAGAGATAAGGGAAGATATAAACTAAGAAGGGAAGAGGAAAATAAATGAAAGGGGAAGGAAAGGGTGAAAAAAGGAAAAGAGGGATGGACATGAAAGGGGAAGGGGCAAACAAAACTAAAGGGAATAGGGACAAGAGGAACATGAATGAAGAATGGGAAAAGGAAAAGGAAAAGGGGCAGGGAATAATAGCGGAAAAGAAAAGTGAAAGGACTGGGAAAGTAGTTGAAAGGGAAAAGGAAGATATAAGAAGGACCTAAAAGTGGAAAATAAAAGTGAAAGAAGTTGAAAGGGAAAAGGAAGATATAAGAAGGGGCAATGAAAGGGGAAAAGGAAAGGGATGTGAAGGGAAAGATAAGAGGAAAAAAATAAAAGAGGAATGAAATGAAAAGAGAAAAACAATTAAAGGGAAATGAGACAATGAAAAATGGAAAGGGAAGAGAATGGAAAGAAAAAAAATGTCAGAGGGAGAGGAAAACAAGGGGAAAAAAAAGGGAAAGAAGATGGTTCAGGATGAGAAAGGAAGTATGTTACAACATATAGAACAACATATTCAAGATAGAGAAGAAAAGGAAAGACAGGAGAACGACAAGGAACAGTAGAAGTAAACAACGAAAGGATGAAGACTGCATGTGCCATCACTGGCTCTCTGTGATCCAAGCTCATGTTTCATCTACATTCTTCTTTTTTACCGAGACAAATCGGTACTTTCATGACAACCATAAGCATCCTTAACAATCTCACACAGCAGGATAATCACTTCTTTTTGTCTCCATAACAATGTTTCTCTCCTCAAAGTGCTGTTTGAAATCACTGCCTCAACACTTAGCAATAAGCCACACAGTATTTGTCTTGCGCAGACATGCTAACACAACAAAACAGAGAAGTATAGACATTAGCCTCCTGCAGGCAAAGCCAAATCAGCCTCCAATGCTAGTTTAATTCACGCTATTAATGACTTTCTGTGAACTGTGACACAGGCAAGATTTAGCATCAAGAGTATTTGCTTAATTAAAGGGCTACAGGAAGTAATGAGCTGTCTGGACTAGAAAGCTGTGTATTCCTGCTCTATTAGGACGAGTCAGCTGAGCGAAAGATGAATTAGAGGAGCAGTATCACAGGTCTGAAGGTTATAACATCTCAAGGGCTTCATTCACTAACTGACACTTTGGTTCCCTTTCGAGAACGTTCACTTCGTATTGCGTAGCTATACACGGTGAGAACTCCTTTTCTCGAGAATATTGAAGCCTTTATTTTAAAACGCAACGCTGGTTGGCTGGGCTGCGGGAACTACACAAACCTATGGCGAAGCAGCGAGGACGCGCGAGTCTACCAGGGCACTTCACGCCGAAGCACGCCAGAATGGGCGTGGCTGCTGACTCAACGCATTCTCATCCTAGGGCGTCATATACTGACACTTTTGACATTTCGTCTACATCCAACGCACATGGCACCCTTTAGCGTCAATATGACACGCACAGAGCTTTGTTCGGTTAAGGGTAGGTTTAGGTCTGGGGTAGGGTTAGGGTTAGACCGCTAGGAGGCGCGTTCTGGCCCATATCTATCTGCGTCTCATATTGACGCTAAAGGGTGCCATGTGCGTTGGATGTAGACGAAATGTCAAAAGCGTCAAGTATATGACGCCTTGGGATGAGATCGGGCTGGCTGACTATATAAGCGGCCCATTTTGCCATAGATCTTAATCTCCTTAATCTCCTTCAGCGACCGACTATGTCCTCGCTGACTCTTCTGAAGCCTTCGCCTCGCCGTCGACTAGCCCAGCAGCGGAACGAGCGTCTCTGCCTTCCTGCTTCAGCAGCTCGGCGCCACTCTCCTGATTCGCAGTTTCCCTGCGGCCATCCGGCGAATGCATATCCTTTCACAAGCCTTCAAGTGCTCGCTGCTGCATCGCTTGTAAAAAAAGAGCAAATTTCTCTTGTGACGTTGCTACAAATGTCGCGGGCTGACTGCGCGGCATGCAGGGCCCCCTTAGATATTATTGTGAAGAGTGCGCTTCCTGCCTAGGGCCTCGGACACACAGAAGCGGCACTCATGCATTGCGAGAGCATGCCACTTGCCTCTTTGCGCTCGCGGCTAGCTCTCCTTACTTCGGAGCCTTGGAGGGGCCCGGAGCCCTGAGGGGCTCAAGCCTCTGATATCCCATTTGCGGGGCCCGACTCTGTCTCGTCCCTGTTGGACTCTGAGCCCTAGCCACGTAGCCCTAGGCAATGGTTCAGAGCAAAGTCTTCAGCTAATAACACGCCATTTTAAAATGGGTTCCCACTGCGTATAGCTACGCAATACGAAGTGAACATTCTCGAAAGAGAACATACTCGGTTACTCATGTAACCTCAGTTCCCTGAGTAGGGAATGAGTATTGCGTCGCCGGCCGTGCTATTAAGCTGCACTTCAGGTCTGTCGCTTCAGTCGATTTAACCTGATTCCTATGGCGAAATGGGGCGCTTATATAGTCAGCAGCCACGCCCATTCTGGCGCGCTTCTGGCACGCTTCTGGCGCGTCCTCACTGCTTCGCCATAGGTTTGTGCAGTTCCCGGAGCTCAGCCAACCAGCGCGCTAGTCTGCTCTGCATTGTGCTGGCTGTGCAGCTGCACTGCGTTTTAAAATAAAGGCTTCAATATTCTCGAGAAAAGGAGTTTTCCCACTGCATATAGCTACGCAGTACTCGTTCCCTGCTCTCAGGGAACCGAGGTTACGTTAGTAACCGAGTACGTTTTCTGCTTTGTTTGGTGTGAACCGCCTTTCAGAAGTTAACAGGGTGAAGGTTCAAAGATTGATTTATTATCTGGCTTTTATTTAACACCGCATGTCCTCATGAGAAGACCCTTCAAAATGGTTAATTTGGTTGTCAGTGGCTGCATTTACTAATGTCTGTAGACTTCTCTCAATGAAGCACTCAAATGGCCATTGGTACTGGCAGTATATAGATTCCAGATGGAAATTCCAATATTTGAACCAGTTTAAAAAAAAAAAAAAAAAAAAGAAGAGTATGAATATATATATATATATATATATATATATATACACATTTAATTATTATTATCTTCTTCATGGGTTCATTTGAATGCTCTATATTTATAAATATTGAAATATTTATATACAATTCATTATAGTACATATGTTTAAACTTAGGATCACTCAAAAATAACAAAATAAAATATAATAATAATAATAATAATTATTTCTTCATATTGTTTATGTTTTTTATTTATACATTTTTAAATATGTTCATTTACATGGTTTTTATTTACATAATTCATTAGGCCAATATTAAGTATAAGTTTATAAGTTTTAACTTGACTAGAATCTATTATTATTGTTGTATAATAATAATAATAATAATACATTATTATTATTATTATAAAGAAGAAGAAAATGTGTTAGTAGCGTGGTTTAGCATTTAGTACATGTACTTCAGACATGTTGAGCAGAACATGCAGGTTTGAATCTGCCATGTCTTGATTCCATTCCTACTCTCTATCTAATGTCTTTAGTTTTTGACTAAAAGTGGCCTCACAGCTCTGTCACGCATTGTCAAAATGAAGTAACAGGATGTGAAGAATCACTAAATTGTCCTTTTGGAAACGACCACATCATTTCCATACGTAACTAGGCCTGTATGTCACTCAGCTGAGGGTGATTTACACAGCCAAACGCTGCTGCTCTCTGCTGAGAATCAAATCCCTCTCAAACCCTTCAACCAACTCCTCTGCAAAGTGGCCCAAATTGAATCATTTCAGAAGAAGGAGCCGAGAACGGATGCTCACCACACACAGCAGACTCAAAAAGCTTTCTTTATCTCTTTTCACGGTCGTTTTCTTTCTATCTCATGAAATCTTCCATTTAACCCACTGACAGTCCGACAGCACACACTCTGTATCGAACCACAAGCATCCTTTGAGAGGCTGTAATAGAGCAACGCTGTGTCTCGAACAGCAAACAGCTTTGTGTGCACATCTCTGTGTGTGTGAGGAGGGTGCACCAATGAGAAAACAAGCTGCCTTAGAAGAAAAGTGTCATGAAGCAGAAAGAAAGACAGACCTGGCAGACACTACACCACACACACACACACACACACACACAGACCGTGCTCCAGTAACTTCTTCTCTGGCAGTGAAATCTGCCCAAACATTATTAGCATTCATCATGATCTCTTCCTCTCCTTTGGTCTGGGTGACGGCGCGACCCTGGCTCAGAGCTCCAGCCGAGCGCTGGATTTTAAGTGCGTCTGTAAGAAGATAAGCCTTATAAGCCGCAGACATGCACCTCTCAACTGTGTCTGGAAATCTGATGAAGCGCACATCATCTCATACGCAGCCGAACGCAGTCTGTAGAAGGTTTAGTTCACACGGCGCAGCGGGAGATCCTCAACAGATACTGAACACTCTGAATACAGATCTCTTTTATCCTGATGTCGACTCCTTGTCTCCTGCATGCTTGAATATAGTAGCATTTCTCACTTTCTCTAGTCAGACTTCCTTCAGATAACTCACTCTCTCTCATACTACACAAAACACATTCGGTATGATGCACAAGAATAGAAAATGTTCCACATTACCTAATGATATAAGTCCACAAATGTCTCTTTGCCTCCGGTGCGTTCCGTAAAGTTTCCAAACAGACTTTCTGTCCCATGCGTACCATTGTCACCGTGCGTCTGCGCTCCCTTGTGGAGCGTGTGCTGCTCTGATCGGATCAGGATGTGTGTGTGGGAGAATCCTCTCTCACTCCTCCGCTGCAGCAGCTCAGGCGAGCCGAGAGATCCGATTGGCCATCTCGGAGCTCACGGAGCGTCCGTCATGCGTGCGCCAGCCCTCGTTGCTTCTCGTGCTCTCTTTCTCTTTCTCTTTCTCTCTCTCTCTCTCTCTCTCTGGCTCTATTTCTAACCGCCTGCATACACTGCATGCATACCAGCACAAACCATTAATTTCATTTTCTTCGATCATATTAATATTATCACCATTAGCATTTCATTTTCATTTGATTTTTGTCTGTCCCCCCCTCCCCTCCTGTAAGGTCTGTCTTTTTTTAAACACATTTTATTACTCTCCACTCAAGGCTGGATTGACACTGTCGTCTAATTTTGTATTAGGATATTTCTGACAGACTGAATTATATTTGGGACACTTTCAAATGTGGTAATGAATCTGATATTTGGTCATTTTACCTAGTTTTTACCTTGTTGTTTTTACCTGCCTGGTTCTGCCTTTAGATTTATGGTACATTTATACGTACAGCATCCATCATAACTCACTTTTCAAAATGTCTAACTTCATTGTTCTATTTCTGAGCAAAAGCATATTTTGAGACTGAAAAAAAAAAAAAAAAAAAAATTGCAATAAAAACGGAAGCGACAGATCTTTTCTTCCATATTGTGACATACATCAGAATTTATTGAAATTATTGGAAAAAAAGTAGTGCGTGGACCTGAATCGTTTGTTGAATTTTGAGATGTGGGCGTTGCACTAATAAATGAATGCGAGCTTGCAGTCGACTGTGGAGGGGCGGGGTTTAAGCGGAATAAATGATTGGAGAAGTCCGCCATATGTCACCAGAGTGAAGACTATCATTTTCACCATTTATCGCTATACTATCGCGTTTACGAGGTCAACGAAAATAATCATTCACAATAATATCTATAACATGCATGTAGAAATAAATAGGGAGAATTTTCATGTCATGCCGTCTTTAAGAGAAAGCCAATTGCATATGTATTTGATCGAACAAACTAACGTGCAATCGAAAAGCTGTAATCCTGATATGATTGGTCCCGCTTTCAGAAGATCAGTTACGAATACTGGGCGAAAGCGATGTCATTTAATTAATATTCATGAGCCATTCTAATAAGGTTTATAATGTTCCCCCAATCTTTTCAATTCACCACATCCCATGTAAATGTATTTGATCTTTGGTCATTTAGTGTCCTTTTATTTTTACTACTTGATGCAGCAAAGAGCACTAATGCTGTACTGAATATTTTAAGTCATTTACATAATTTACATAAACATTAAGCCACTGACTTGTCATTCAACTAGTCAGCGGGTCAATGTTTATGTAAATAATGTCTGCCGCACCATTATTGTTTATTTAATAACATGTTTTCTGAATGCAAAGTGTCCGGGTTGCGTAATTTCTAACATATTATATAGGTTATTATTATTATAGCTTCCTGATGATTAACCGAAAATCACTTGTCTTGTCCTTTGGTTCGTATAAAGTGACAAAACGTTACACACTCACAATGGAAGTCTAATCGTATGTTTCAGTACAATTTTTGGTAACTCTTTACTTAAAGCCTTTATGCATAAATCATTATAAAGGTATGCATTATGTGCATTATAATACATTATATATTTTCATAAATAATTGAAATCAAAGTTAAAATGCATTATATTTGCAGATTCTGAAATTGGTTTGTCATGTGTTTTAATGCATTATACTTTCTAAAGGTGTTCAATGAATAGATAAGTATTATAATGTATTATAACTGTGGTTACAATTATTCATGAGGCTATACATTGCATTATAAGGTGCATTACAAGGCATTAAATTACTGCATTCAAATAGTTTTATAATGCATTTTACAAAAGGGCTTTAAGTAAAGTCTTAGCAGATTTGTTTTTTTCTTTTGAAAGAAAGAAATTAATACTTCAGCAAGGATGCATTAAATTAATCAAAGGTTATAGTATAGAAATGTATAACATTACAAAAGTTTTATATTTCAATACGTTTTTTTAACTTAAAATGCCCCTATTATGGATTTTTGAAAATGACCTTTCATGTAGTGTGTAACAAAGCTCTAAGTGAATGAAAACATCCTGCAAAGTTTTAAATCCGAAAGTGCACCGTACTGTATATAGGCTAAAGTTATTGTCTTTCAAAAGTAAGAGTCGACTCTGAGTCAATTAAATGAATTGTTTTTCAAACGAGTCATAAGCCGTTTCGTTGTGACGTCAAGACGAAACATTAGCATATTGGCCGCCCATTTATTGCGCGTGCGGACACCAGGGAAAGCTTGAACCTCAAACCTGCAGCTGATTCCTGTGGATACTGAATAGCATCATGTCGAGAAGACGCTGTGCTCTACAATGTGAAGGTAAAGCCAGTTCTTTTCACTGCCCAAGGACGCGTATGTGAAGAATCAGTGGTTAAAATTCATCTTTACCACGATATCACACCAGTAGAATCCTAAACTTTAGCTGTGTTCCCTATTTTACTGACGACTGCTTCTTAAATCTCAGAGTTCAATGCAGGATTCGCAAACCGCTTGCTCTTGAAATATGGTGTTCAAAATACTTAGTTTTGAGTTTTATATTGTGTAGGTCTCCTGCTAACTGGCTAACTCACATTATTACTGTCTTACTGAAATACCTCTGATTATCAGTTGTGGGCCACTATTACATAAAACTGTGTCTATTAATACAGATTGTCTGCCATTCTCACTACTTTGAGGAAAGATTAAGCATGGAGCAAGATTTGTTTTTTACAATGTTTATGTTACATCAGTCATTCACGCTAGAGCTCGGCTAATGTTTGCAGTTATTGATACAGTTTCCACGTTCACCGCAATAAATTAGAAAGATACTCAGTAAATAAATAAGTCAAATAATCAGTTTGTTGATGGACATGCACTTGTTAATGCTGATGGTGAGGAATTACAGTTGCAGCATCTCATAATGTACCTCAAACTGAGTAGTGTATCACTGAGAAACACTGAGTCCTGCTCGAGTCGTCCTTGCGATGGAGGTTCGGGTTGAATAACTAGTTCTTCCAGTGTTTCATCATCGGACTTGCGCTCGGATTGGTATGGTAAAATCGACGTCATCATTCGTTACTTTGTGTAGTTTACAGTGTAGGAAGCCTCAGGACACGCAGAGCTGACGTTGTTATGGCAATGGCCGTTTTTGTATTGACCCGCGCGCGCTGCACACGGTAGACCAATCACAACAGACTGAGCTGTCTGGCCAATCAGAGCAGAGTAGCTCGCGGAAAGGAGGGATTTAGAGAGATTGATTCATCTGACGAGTCGTTTGAGAATCACTGAAAATGTGGCGATGTGCAAATGTATATTATGAGAAAATTAAACAGTTTTTTTACCTTTGATGCATGTAAACCTGTTGTAGGAGACTCCGAAACAACATTAGGAAACTTTAAAATAGCATAATAGGGGTACTTTAGCATTCATCAAATAATCCTGAAAAAAATTATAATAATTCTACAAAAATTAAGCAGCACAATGTTTTCAAAATGTATAATAATAATAAATGTTTCTTGAGCACCAAATCAGCGCAACATTTTGTTTTTACTATATTTTGATCAAATAAATGGTCTTGGTGAGAATAAAAGACTTTCAAAAATATGTTTTCAAAAAATCTTACCGACCCCAAACTATTCAACGATAGAGTAACAAGCACAACTAAAATCATGTGATCCACAAGGCGACACAGACCTTAGAGCTAAATAAAACTAAACCTATGATAGTCACATACTTCATATAGTTCATTTTTGAGTTTTAAGTAAGGCCAAATGCCCCAAATGATGCACAAAACTACTCGACTTGCCCATCAACAATCATAGAACACAAAACGTATTTTGAAAGCTTTGTTTTGCTTGGCCTTGGAGCGGAAAAACCTGCGGTATACTCATGATATCAGTGCAAACCAACTAGACAGCAGCAAACAAAAGCATTTACGCCTCCATGTCTACTGACAACACAGCACAGAACAATATGCAATGCTTTGCAGCAATTTATTAATGTAAACAGAGTCAACTATGCCTAAAAAATTTAAACAGAAAATAAATCAGATACACTGTATGTCAAACTATCAAGATGTGCAGTGTAAATGCAGCCAATATACCTCACAGCTTATACCTTTCATTTTATTATATCGGTTTGTCATCCCTCGCTCATTTTCTCCTCTCCCTCCTGCAGGTGAGTTGAAGACCAGCAGCGTATCTTTTCTCTCTCGCTCTCTCTGCCTTCTCTCTGGGGCTTTGAAGGGAAACTTAATGAATAATGAAGAAAAGATGAGATGTAGCAAAGGAGAGAGTTAAAAAAAAAATGATTTGAGGAGATGGGGAGTGGGAATGAGAGGCCCTTCATGAGCCTCCATCGCCTTTGAAATGATAGATATAAAAAAACGATAGAAAAGAAGGAGTGAAGGCCTCTCCAGTGTGTTCACCCATCAATTAGTCGGACAGCAGGAGGAGGTGTGGAGGAGAAGGGAGCGAGAGGCGGAGCGTGTGAAGTGTTGGACGATTAAACCGGCGAGAAGGAGAGGTGAAGGCTGAGGAAAGGAGGACTGCTGAAAGACAGCAGGGACACGAGGCAGTTACTGACTTCTCAACTTCACTCATTCCAGCTATTTATCATTCGCACACGCTATCTGTCCAGTCCCTGGAGTGCACGCGTTAACGTTTGCCACACACAGGGCAGGCAAAGAGCTTCCACTCAAACGAGTTTGTGGTAAAATCAATGACAACCTTTCAACCATGACCGTTCGGAGATACGTTGAGTTCTAAAAAAAAAGAAAAAAAAAGAAAAAATGGCTTTCTAGCATTCAACAGAACCAACAAACAGATCAAAGATTTTTGGTCAGTTTGGCCAAATCTGCTAAAAAAATATATTTTCACTTATTTGAGTACATTAGCATACAGAACACCTCAAACACATGGGCAAAATCTTCAACGTACTGTTATTGCAAAAAAAAAAAAAAAAAAAAAAAAAATGAGCATGCTATGGTCTGAGTGTAAATTTAAAATGCATGTATGTACACTTTTAGTAGTACACTAGCATACATATGCGGAATTTTCAACATAAAAAGTGTAAAATAAGAAGTAAAATCAATTTTGGAGAAAATTGACCTTAAATAGTTTAACAAAAAAAATAAAATAAAAAATTATAATAATATATATAAAAAATTATACTCCTTTTATACTCCTAAAAGTATATATATATACTTTTAGGAGTTCACTAGCATATAGAAAACCCCAGAGATAATAGGCTATAGCGCATGTGTGTGGTTATTTGTCACTTTTACTTTTACATGAAAGAAAAAAAAAAAAGAAGAAAAAAAAAGAAGAAAATAAAACAATTGTCTGCATATAATATGTAATATTAAGTATTTAATATTTAATTAAAATATGGAAATATTTGTATAGAAGCCTAATGAATTAGATCAGGTGTGTGTCTTATATTTCATCCTGAAGCAGGAGTAAAGGAAACAAGTGTGGTTACAGCTTTAAAATAAAAATATCCCCCAAAGAGAGTGTGTGTGTTCTCTTTTTTATGTTGATGATAAAATCTAAAGTGCTATATCCTGGTCCAGAGCTGTTACCGGGTTATTATCGCCTCCTCAAAGCAAGCTGTTAATACAGAGGATGTATCATGTATGTAGGAGTTCACTTGAAGCTAAAACTGACGAGCTGTTACAGCGGCAACATGTGGGACATATAGTGCTAATATGCTAAAATATAATTACATTTAAATTAAAACATGAATGAAAAGTTGTGTGATATTGTCTGATATTCCTTAAAAATAAAATGAAAAATAATGTTTTATTAAACCATTTTGTAATTATTACAATTATTATGAGAAGTACATCCTGCTGTACAATATCTAATAATATATTCATCATAATTTCATGCTCAGCACATCTGAGCATGTTTACCAGACTTGGATGCTGTTACTGATATGTAAGACGACTGCTTGGCACATATTGATGAGGTCAGGCTTTAGTCGTATCATTTTTTATGATGTCTGATGTGTTATAAATACAAGACAGTCCTTCAAAACTGACATATTGATCAAGGGGAAAAAAGGGGAGCTTTTTTTTCATCTGGGGTCTTCAAATAATGGAGCTTAAGACATGATTTAATTGGTGGCCAATCTCCTATAAGAAAAAGAGAGAGAGAGAAAGAGAAAAGCATTTCTCTCAAGATGCCAAATTATTACAGAAGTTATAACATTTAACAATATAATTTATATAGTATAACATTTCTCTTCAAACTCTTCAAAGAACAAATGGTCTGAGCTGCTATCTTGTATAGCTCTATACGGTGTATATCAGCAATCTCATTTGTGTCTATTTTTATTTTTATTAAATGCATTTAGTAGAAACATCTAATACAAAGCTTTAAATGAAACTAACAATAAAATCTAATCAATACAATCTGCCAAAATCTAATGTAATATTAAAAACAACAACACAATTTTAGCATTAAGTAGTACTTAATTAAATGATTAATTTAGTCGGAAATAATTTTTTTTTTTTTTTTAAAGCAGATTGTTTTTATAACTTCCATAAAGTACTGCAAAAAATAAATAAAAAATAAATAAAAATTATAATAATTATAAAAAAAGCAGACTGTGTTTTTATAACTTCCATAAAGTACTGCAAAAAAAAACAAAAAAACTAAAATTTAGACATATTTTTGTAATGCATTATTGTTATTATTATATTACAATACAAATAGTAATGATAGTTTTTGTTGTTGTTATTCAATATAGTGATTGATAATTAATCACAATTATGAATAATTATGTACAAAATAAAATATGAAACTTTTATGGAATATCGTTATCTGCATATCAAATCCAGTTTGTGATTAACACTGATTTAACACAGCCATCTTAATATTGAATCAAATTAATAGTCAGAACTCATTGGCGTCATTGTTCTCCTATCTAGTCAGTTGACTCAGGTTGGTTCTTAGAAGGTTCCAGTGGAAGTGGGGTATGTGATTGGCTGTGTGATCGGGGATTGGGCAATTAATCCACATCCAGCTCAATGGAGAGAGATTATGCAGTCAAGTGAATCTCATTTCAAGCTGCTGCTCTGGGTGGGACGGTATGCGTGGGCTACTCCATGACACAAAGACAAATGACCAGCGAGCGGGCGAGTTTGAGGAGAAGATTGGAGAAGCAAAGGGGGCAGCTCGTACGGCTTCTGTCGAAGTCCATAATCCACTGTTGACTTCCAGAGAGAAGGCAATGATTGAGAGGCACCGAATAAATAACCACACGCACCACCAGCACCAAGGTCATGAGTTCGATTCCCAATGTAACCTTAAATATTATTATAAAAGCAACTGTCAACTGCAGAAATTACAATTATTGAGACCCTATGATTTGTGTCTCAGTGTGAATGAGCAGTGCAGTTTAGTCTCACATACTCAAGAACGCATGACGCTGATGTTTTCAACATCTGCCATCTCCACATGAACTTCACCATTTAATTTGACAAATACTATATATTTGTCAGAAACAAACACACATAACCTCAAAGGACCTAACTTGAAGAAATTATGACAGAAATATATAATATATTGTACGGTAGGGCATGTTTCTCATAATAATAACAAAACTGTTTATAATTTTTTTTTTCTTTTTTTTTTTTAAGGAATATCACACAATGTCACGCAACTTTTCATCCATGTTTTAATTTAAACTTAATTTATAGCCTATTTGTTTGCCATGCAATACATTTTTATTTTATTTTTTGAAGATTAATAAAATTTACGTTTTATGCATTAATTTCATTACCACCATTTTTTTCTTTTACCAAAGAATATCATAGAGAACTATTATTGCTAAAAAAAAATAAAAAATAAAAATAATATATATATATATATATATATATATATATATATATATATATATATATATATATATATATACTGTATATATAATGAATATGAATATAATGAAACACATATATTGAATTAAATTGATTAGACCTTTTTGATTATTAATATTTAATGAAACTATTAAAACAAAATGAAGGAAATTTAAAACACGGAACACAGAATTTGGGAACAAATAAAACTGATTTCATATGACCCTATACTACTACAAAGCTTAAAACTCTTAAAACACAGAAGACTTGGAGGAGTTTAGGAGTTTCTTGACTCACCATGAGGAGCATTTCAAAGCAGTGGCGGAGCCAGAGGGGTGTCCGGGGTGGACTGGACACCGCTGACATCCGATTGGCCACCCCGGGTGCCACCCCAAAATTGTATTAGCTACTGGCAGTTGCTAATGCTGATTTATTTTTTATTTTTTATGTTCGCCGGCAGTTTTCAAAAGGACAAAATATTTTGTATTCAGAGGACGAGAGAATATGGTTGCAAGATACCGAACTAAGTGCTGTAATGGATTTTTTTTTTTTTTTTTTTTTAAGGAATGGCACATTTAGAAAATATCCCCATTACCTGATAGTCATCACTGAAACATGGGTCTTGAAATATCTCACCTGTCTCTTTGACAGCACTAGACTCTAAGACTAGAAAATAACGTGACCCGATGCCATCAGAGTCTACATTCAGCCAATGAGAACAGTTTGGGCAACTTTTTGTCCATCATTTTGTATGTTCACAGGGCAGCCCATATATCATCACCTTCCTAAATTATTGCCCAAGTCATTTTTTCAGGTTTCTAAGAAAACACAAAACACTGAAAAATAACCTCAGAGGTTGAGTAGATTTTCGTTCTTCTTGATGCAGCTGCCATCTTGAAAAGCTTGTAAAATTGCCTAAGTCTCATTGTCTTTTGACTTAGGCAAAATAAAACGGCCTAACACTCTTGACATACGCCATTATACTACAGGGGTAGAATTGCATGATATGTTCAACCAGAGGTGGCCAGCATCATGAGGAGATGACTTATGCCAAAAAAAATCATTTTATTTTATGCAATTAATTTAAGAAGGTGACAATATGGTAAACAGGAAGAAGCCCATATATGGTAAACAGGAAGAAGCTGAAATAGTGTTTAATTGCATATTCAGCTTCATTAGGAATTGTTAGATTCTCAAGTCAGAACTTTCACCAATAACACAACAAAGCAAAACAACAAAACACTAGATAAACACAAAAAACATGATCAATTCTGGTTGAATCTATTCTCAGAATGCCATTGTTGTCTTGTCCCAGAATATGACAAGATTGCATAAAGCCCAAAGCTAAATATTCTTATGACATTACAACAGAAGCAACATCTCAGAGGCAATATCTCTGCAATTCCCCTCATGCATATGCATATGCAGAAGCTGCCGAACTGGTGACGTCTCCCAGCAGGAAGGATGGTCTCCCCGGACAGCCATGGAAGACACTCAGGCAATTAAACTAGTCACAGGATCCATACAAACCACTGTTCCCGCCGCCAGAGGCGGAAACTCGACACTAAAACTCTGAAACAGGTGCTGCTCCTGACAGTAGAATAAAGCAGCACCTTTTATTTCCACCATATTTTTATACGAGTACAAATCACAGAAGCACTTATGCTGAAAATTACCGCTAACATCCAATTTTTCGACCATCATTCCCCAAGATGAAGTACAGATGAGAACTTGTCTGGCTGCAAATCCATTTATATGTAGAACTTGTTTGGCAGAGAATGTCATGTACTGGCATTTATAAAAGGAGAACATGCTAAATTGATTTGTTACCAGTTACCAGTAAGATCAAAATGATGAGGGAAATGCATTGTGGGTTTGGTAAATGGAGTTGGGAAATGCATACAGAAATCATTACAGATGTCACTCCCTCAGGTCAGGTCCATCATCCCCATTTACACACACACATATGGAGATGATGGGCCTGGAGGACCAATGGATGTATATATATATATATATATATATATATATACACTGTATAGTGGTAAAGGTACCACATTTCAGCAAATAATCAAAGAAAGCTTTAACAAATATAAACAGTATCATCGATTTCGGGCGGAAATCTCGTCTATCCCTATTCTTAATTATTATAATTTTTTTTCATGAATCATTACTATTAGTCACCCTTTGCGTCTGTCTGTTGGTTTTGTTTAACCAATGAAAAGTATTAAAAAGAGCTCATAACTGCATTGGATCCTCAAACAGTTGGTCAAACCTCACACAGTTTGGACCATCTCTGCTTGTTTTTAGTTCTTGTTAAAGAACTGGTTGTTTAAATAAATACAGTGTTTTCTTTACTCAAGAAACACACACACACAAGGTTTGGTCTCTTCGTGGGGACTCTCCATAGACATAATGATTTATACACTTTACAAACTGTATTTTCTATCCCCTAAACCTATCCATCACAGAATCCTTTTTGCATTTTTCAAATAGGCATCATTTAGTACGTTTATTAATCCATTTCCCTCGTGGGGATCGCCGGCTGGTCCCTACAAATGTAGGTGATCTCAGATTTTACTATCCTTGAGGAGACATTTGACGGACAAACTATTTCAACATGATTTTGGTCAAATGTAAACAATATAATGACACATGCAAGTTTCTGACCATATATACAATTTGACATTGTTGTGTTTTTGTTTTGTTTTTTCTTCTTCTGAAAAGTACATTTTTTGGAGATAAATAGATAAATAGGCTATACATACATGGTGGCAAACAACCATATTTTCTGTGAATATTCATACAAAAAAGAATGAATGAATGTATAAATTATTGAATTAATTAAATATTTATAAATTAATAAAAACAATTTTTTTTTTCATGCCTCCAGACAAGGCAAATCTCTTCATATTTATATGCTACTTGCCACTACTGCCACTTTCTTTTAGAAAATGATCAAATGCACCCTATCGCTACATAATGTTCAAATCAATAGGCCTATTCACATTTTTTCTTTTAACATGAGCTCCAACATATGCATTTAATCACATGGAAACGCAGCCACTGACGTCATTGATTTTCACCTCCAAATAACTGACTGCAAACTCTACAATTCAAAAGCACTGACCCCCTTGCATTCATACTTGGAAATAATACCAACATAATTACAGGCATCTAAATTGCCTGAGCAAACAACAAGCTAAATCTAGATACAATAAGCACAGTACAAAAACTCGCTGCTAGGTCAGGCTCATTCAGAGATAAATAAGGAACATCCATCACTGATAATTAGAGGTAACATTATAAAAGTAGGCCAAAGCATTGCATGTCTATTCGCCTTAAAAGCTATACGCTGAAATATGGTTCACGCTTTATTTAATCGAGAAGAAGGATATTTAGGCCTTCAGCTTAACCGTGTCAATCAGAAAAAAATTACAACAACAACATAACAATCCTGTCTAGCACTTATAAATGATCATTTCAGAATATGAGACTCAGAAGAGATCAGTAAAGCTCAGCGATAAGTGAAGTGTTTAACATCTTTTACAGTTCAACATTTTAAAGTAAAATAAACAGGAAAATTCTAAAGTTAATTACCATATGCAAATAAATTTTGCTTTTATAGACTGCTTTTTATGAGAACTCTGAAGGCTGTTTCAGAGGCTTCTTACTTTCATTTAAGACGCATATTAAATATTACGGTTTCCCAGAACAAAGTGCACTGATATCGCTCTAGAGGTGTCTCATCAAACAACCTTGAAATTTCCCTAAGTAGACTGCAAAATCTAAGCTGTACTGATCACATTTCTACTGTAGCTTAAGGTTGTGGGTCAAAGGTCCCCCAGTGAGAGCCCATTACGTCCTTTCAGAAACGTTTCAGTGACCTTCATCGTCGTCTGCCCAAGCAAGAGAGGAATAACAATTATAACCTCGGGGAAATGGTCCTTCAGTTATTAAGTGATTCTAATCAAACCAGCCTCCCTTTACATAATCAATAGTGCTTGAGCAGGACATGTCGCCTTTTTAATTCTTTACTATTTAAACCCACACTGATTCATACACACTTGGTTTAGATGCTTTTGGGACAGATATTTTTCTTTTTCAATAATTTATAGTGCTTGTTTTTAAAAGAAAGACACTTCAAATTTTTCAGATAGTTTCAGCCTTACTGTACATGTGAAATGTATGTACAGTCGACTGGAAACAAGGAGTTTGCTGACTCTCATGACCAAGGTAAAGTGGCTCTGACTCAGTATATGCAGAAATAAAACCTGAAAGCCAATTCTGTTTTCTTGTGCTATGGAAAGTTCACATACAACATTTGTGGATATGAACAAATGCAATAGGAACTCATGATTTAAGGGTATGTTTTAGGTTAATGGTTATGTTCAAAGGTGCAGTAAGCGATTTCTGAGAAACGCTGTTGAAAGTGGATCGGACAGAGCAGCACAACACACTTGTAGCCAATCAGCAGAAGGGGGCGTGTCCACTCATGATGGGGGAGGAGAGAAAGTGAGCAAGAGGGAGATTTGAAGAAAGACTGTAGAAAGAGAGATGGCTGAGAGACATTACAACAGATAAACCGTCAGAGGAATATCACTGAAAAAAGAAGGGATATGATCAGGCAAGAGCTTTAGGACCCGCATTAATATTAGAAAAGCTTTCCAGCGCTGGAGAGACCTAAGTGGGAAGGCCTGAAAACGGTTGCTGAGGTATTGTTGTTTCTGCTCCATACGTGACTAACACTGGTTTTGCTATGTTTCAAGATATGCTGTTGTTTTAATGTTAGCTCTATAGTAACAGGACAGTTTTGAGTGTCAATATTTGCTTGGTTGTGTACTGCTGGCGACTAACAACCAACTCTTGCTTATACTCTTGTGTACTATATGTTCATACTTTGTTTTTCCACGTTGTTCATCATCATCTTCACTTTTTTTTTTTTTTTTTTGCAAAGCATTATTTTGCTCTGATATGATACATCTACATCTAGTAGAGACATCTACTCTTGCATTGTGTGTTTGTGTATTTTGTGGGCGGGGCAATGAAGGGAGGGGGTGTGTTTATAGGTTGATCTCAAATATAAACAGTGTTTCTCAGAAATTGCTTACTGCACCTTTAAGCTGTAGTCCAAAGCATCGGTGGATTCCTTTCAATTACTACAGAAAATAACTTTGACTTGTCCTTCAGTTTATAAAATAACAAACAAAAACATGTTACACGCTCACAACATAAGTCCAATTATTGTATCTTTGCACTACAGCTCTCCTCTGTACACTACCATTCAAAATTTTGGGGTCATTAAGATTTTTTTTTAAAGATATTCACACTTTTATTCAGCAATTATGCATTTTGATATTTATAATGTTACATAATGTTTATTTCAAATAAACTTTCTATCTTTTTAGTTATTTTGAACTTTATATTAAAAGAACATCACGGTTGTGCACATTCCACATATAAAGCAGATCAACTTTATTCAATATGTTTCTTGAGCACAAAATCTCTGAACAATCATGTAACACTGAAGACTGGACAGTTACTTAAAAAACAAATGGTAATAATATTTCACATTAGAATAAATAAAATGCATCTGCCAATGCTATTTTTAATATTTATGAGGTTTTATTTATTTAAATTACACGTTAAAGGCCAAATGTGCACACATATTTACACTGAACACTCAAAAACGGAGATAAAATAAAACAACTCCTCACCAGCCGTGTCAGTCACATTCTCAATAATTATTTAACTTGCACAGGAAAGTTTACTCTTACTTGCTGGTTTGGACCATCACAACAAATACTAGCCTAAAGGTAAACAGCAAACATTCCATACTGTGTTACATATTATTGCATCATTTTTATTATAAAATATCTTCTAAAACAACTTCCCTTTTAACTCTAAGACTGAGATTTTATAACGGATGGACACTATACAAGCAAAAGTTACAACTTGTACTTGCAATTAAAGGGATACTTCACCTCTGGGAAGATGAATGTGTATTTAAAATAGGTCATTTAAGTAGAAGAAATGTGAAGAAATTTTTGAATTTGGAGCTTTCTAGACTGAGAAAAGCCAGAAAATGTATTTTTGGCTTATGTGGATGAAAGACAACAACTCCCAGTATGCACTTGCTTCGCTGCCCTAGGAGGCCACGCCTACCGGTAAGAGAGCGCAGTTGAAAACAACAAGGCTATTAGGCTAGCCTACGTGATGAGTTTGCCAGGGATTTAGAGATCGCCCAAAATGTCTGGGATTCGGCTTTTGCGTTCTACAGTCGCCATTCATCATGTTTACTGTGGCGAGCAGGACGAGGCTGAGGGGCGCGGGAGAACGGCGCGAGGCCGGTGGCGTCATTACTGAGACGCACCGGTCTCCTATCTCTCACGGAGGAGTGGGAATTTTCTTAGCAATGTTAAAATGCACATCAACCGATCACTTGTTTAGCGTTCATGTAAACACTACATTCAGATTCACCAATCGGAATGAATTCAGTTAGATTGAAACAAAAGGTGTGCATGTAAACAATGAATGGCGACTGCAGAAAGCAAAAGCCGAATCCCGGACATTTTGTACGATCTCGACGGCCGGACATGTCCGGGAAAAAGAGGATGGTTACCCCTATTCGGTTGTTAAGTCGTGACGTAACCACTCTCCGATAATACTCTTTCCGGGTCCAAAGTCCAGGTCCTCTCTACCTACCTACCGCTTTCGCTAGTGTTTTGGTTATTATTGAGTGTTTTTACAATGCCGCAGTGCTGTGTCCCGTGTCCCGAGCTAACTCACTTCAACCTCGTAAATCTTCTTTTTCATTGATGCCTGGACTCTACCCTTAATTATGCCACCTGAGTGATGAGCTACACTAACCACTCTGTTGGTGTTAAAGGAATTTAAACCCTTTTTGACCGCCAAGGGTGCCTCTCTAAGAAGGACGTGATCGTAAATAAATTTACAGGTTCCACCGTTGTTATTTCTGGACGAGAGGAGCGCTTGGACCCAAAACGTCACGCGTGACGTCAGACTTAACAATCGGATACTCAGCTTTCTCCACAGAACAAGAGCCTGCTAGCTTAGCTTCCAAAGAAAGACGGCTGATACTGTGTACATTCTGTGAGTGAGATCCCACCCTCTATGGGCGGGTTGAACACATGCGGAACAGCTCCTCCTACTGGCTGTAGTCTTTAACCTCTGGCCAGAAAATCCTCCGATGACGCAAAATGACGATTTTTGCGTCATCGGAGGATTTTTTCCAGACAAAAAATACATAAATCTCTTGTCTCAGGGGGATATGAGGGTGGAAAGCATGGTAATTCGAAAATACTACAGGTTTTCTACTAATACAAAGCTTAATGCTAAATCCTGAAGTATCCCTTTAAGAGTAGAGTGAAGTGGTGAACGCTTGTTTAAGGTGTCTCAGTAATATCAAATTAGAAATTTAATTAACCCGGTGTTTTTAATCGTGTCTGACACTGTTATTCATCTCCAAGCAATATTTTTAGCTATATGATATTCAGTACCAGAGCAGCATGCAAGGGTAAATCGTAATGCATGAACAAGGTGATATCCCCGTACAACGAGACCTTAGCCTCACTGTTCATAAATACTCCCTGTGTATGCATTTATGTGATTATTATGAGGAGACTAATGGAGTCTCGTGACTTTACATGATGCACAGGATCAATATTCACCGGGAGAGTAGTATTTATGTCTGCAGATGAAATCTGACACAGATATCAAAGGGTTGGAGACGCAGCCCTGTCGATGTAACCGAACACATCCTCCCGGAGTCTGACATGATATCAACACGACGTGAGCCAGAGAGACAGATGCAAGAAACTTCTCTTGTCTAAGAATGGATAGTATTATGTCTGCAAGGCATACATATATGGCTTGCTTAGAAGAGCAAAATATGAAACCTAACAGCCCAGAAATTGTCAATATCACCAACATAAATGCACTGAAATTAAACAGATTGATTTAAATGTATAGACCTACATTTTTTTTTAAGTAAATTAAGTGAAATCTACTTTGTATTAATATAATAAATTTTAAACTGAAAAAAATCTAATTGAAAACATCTCAGTTAGATACATTTCTACCTGTTTATATTGGCCATATACAGCTAAAAATTACACATACAGTGAGACAAAAAAACCAAAAAAAACAAAAAAAAAAACCACAAAGGTAATTAGAATAAAGCATATTATAATGATTTCTGAAGGATCATGTGACTGAAGACTGGAGTAATGATGCTGAAAATTCAGCTTTGCATCACAGGAATAAATTACATTTTAAAATATATTAAATTAGAAAACAGTTATTTTAAATTGTAATAATATCTCACAATATTACTGTTTTTTACTGCGTTCACTATTAAATAGCTAAAATGCAGCATTAGTGAACATAAGAGACTTCTTTCAAGAACATTAAAAAAATCTTGCAAACCCCAACATTTTTTACAGTAGTGTAGGTCATTTTTGCGTAGAATGTAAATTCAAAAAATTACAACAATACAGAGTAAATAAAGCTGGAACACACCAAAATGTATTATTCATGCCCTAGTGCATGCTGGCAATGCCAAGGTCACAGACTTGATTCACAGGGAATGAATGAAATGTGACGCTTTGCATAAAAGCAACTTCCAAATGCAAAACAAAAAAATTTAAAAAATTAAATCTAGTTTGGTCACATCACATTGCACTGCTCGCTACACTGTAAACATTTACACACACATATAGATAGATAGATAGATAGATAGATAGATAGATAGATAGATAGATAGATAGATAGATAGATAGATAGATAGATAGTAAAAACAGGTTTTTGGTGCACATTTCACAAGAAAATACTGTTTTAGTATTTCTAGTTCACATAATGTGTTACTAGCCACTTCTTTGCAATTATTACTAGAATAATTTACTAGACATTTCTGAGTGTAAATACACCATTATGTTTTTTTCAGTGTAGATAGTGTTAGTCACAAACCTCACTTTATTTAATATCACATCATGTCAGATAGATTATACCGTATTTTTTTTATATGTAAAATTATTAAATCTTTAAAGGGACCAATAATTGAACCACTGTATTCAACATATTCAAAATAGTTTTTGTAGTAATAAGTAATATTTATAAGTAACATTTACTTGAAGTCTGAGAACATTTTGTGCATAAATTTAGTGCAAATCAGCTTAATATTTTCAGCTTATTCAAAACGGAAAAAAAAGAACACATTTTTCCCCTCATACATTTGCTTAACCACAAAGTGGTTTTCAGTGTGCAAAAACGACAACCTCAAGCTACAGCAGCGTACAAACACATTTAACCTCATCTGCTCCAGGCAGCCTGTGGATCCGTGGGTTTGCTCGCTTGTTGCACTTTCTTTAATACTTCCAACCAGCCGGTTGCTCAGGGCATGCCTGCATTAGTTATGTTTTGTTTTGGTTTGGCCTGAAGATCAAGTAAACTCTACAAAATCCTCTTTTAAGAAACACACTAATTCTTATGTTGCTTCTTCCTCCGGTGATACTGGAACACGGCGGCAGATGCTTCAGGCAAAGCTTTATTGCATCCGTTAAGGGCTCAAATACTGACTGACCTCTATCTGCCAGGTTCACATACAATCACATTACAAAAAAACAGCTAAAAACCGGACCTCCTAAATAACTGAAATACTTGCATCATAACGGAAAATGATTTTTGGCTTCTTCATTGCCTAACATTATCAAATGCAATCATTTATATATGAAAGCTATTTTCAAAGCATGTGCCAAAGCACAGACCACTGAGGAAGAAGCAAAACCTCACTAACTTAGTTTTTAAAAAACCTATATATCTCTAAATCATCAGTTGCTGGACATTCAAAGGCATGGGATCTCTGCAGTCTGCTGGGCTGGTGTGCCATTTATCCGCCCCCTTCCCCTGTGTGGATTACTCTTTAAAATTTAAACCAAGCATAAAACCAGCTCAGGGAGTACTTGCAAAATCCCTTGTCAGCCTCCATCCAATTACTCTGTACTGGTTCAATGGACATCAATGACAAATTCCTCTGTTCGGAAATAATTAAAACAGATAGGTTTGATGCCCTAGCGTTCACTAAACTCTGCTCATTAAAGAAGTGCACAAAATCACTCCGTTATTACTTTGACTCTTTCTAATTGTTGTGCAATCTGTAGAATGCATATTAGAAGACTTTCATTTAAAATGCATTTCTGACTTTAAAGGGTTTTCACATTAACCTTCATCTGCGGAGACTAGAAATGCTTGCTTTTAAAAGGTAAACGTTCTATTTCTGACCCGGCTCTGAACCTTCCAGAAATAGCGAATCTACATGGAGTTTATGATAGAAGTGGCATACTCATGCATTATTCCCGGTGGTGGATCTGGATTTGGGTAGTTGATGCACAACATGCCAAAAAAAAAACAAAACAAAAAAAACACAAATGTGAATATTTATAGGAATGTAAATTTAATTTAACAGTCCTGTGGTGTGATAAATGGAAAAGACAAGTACTCCATGTAGTCTTTAAATTAACATGAGATCATAAAAAGATGCATGCCTAATTATAAAATAATTTTTCAAATGTAATTTTCATAGTATAGCATATCCAAAAGACTGTGTTATTTTTGGCTTAAATTGTTATCGACAGCATAAGCACCTCATTGTATCAATAACAAACAGTACTTGTCCTGCCAACTAAAGAATCATTTGTCACGACACAAATAAATGCATGCTCCCGTAACTTGTTTTGATGAAATAACGCTTGCCAAGACAATAACATGTACATGGAAACATAACTGAAACATTGTACTTGAGCCAACTTATTATGAGTCTTTCCTGGATGGCAGCATTAGGGTTAACTCTTGCACTGCCCATAGTACAAGGCATTCACCACAACCAACTTTAAACAACTTAAAGATGCAATTCATAATATCAGTTTATTCTTAAATTCTACATTCTTAAAGAGGACCTATTATGCCCTTTTATAAAGTCTTGATTTTGTTTTTGGGGCCTATACTGGAATAAGTTTTCATGCTTGAATGTTCAAAAATATGTATTTTTTTTACATATTTGACATTGTTGCAGCACCTCTCTTCCTAGTCTACCAGCAACGCTCTGTTTAATTCCTGTCTCTATGAAGCCCCTCCTTCCGAAAAGCACAATTTGCTCTGATTGGTCAGCTGAGCCAGTGCGTTGTGATTGGTCATCTGCTTCGAGCGTGTTTTGGAAATGTCATGCCGCTTTTTATTTTGCGTATGGCTTGGGTGAGAATTATTTAAATGAAGGATATTGTGGCAGGTTCATATTCCTGGAAGAAAACTCAAGACTACAATGGAGGCGTTTCAGTAAGTTCAGAAACAGTGACACTGATATAGAGAATAACTCCTTTTAGAGTGACTTTGAGCTTTGCTAATTTGCAGACCTTTTTCATGCTCAAACTGCAACATTACACACTAAAGAAAGTTAAATATGTAATAGGCCCTCTTTAAATAAAATTACCCTCTTTAAATTTAAATTTAAATTGTCTTACGTGTGTTTAAAATGATCATTATCACTTGAGCAGTATCTTTTAAAATGACCAACCACCATTTTTTTGACTGGTTTGATCTAACAGAATTTGAGTATCTTTTAAAGTTTGAATACCACTAAGACTGTAAATGGTGATGCAATAAATAAAAAAAATCGGTTTCAGAAAAAATGTAAAAAGTGATGTGGAATTACATTAGTGCTTCCTCGATGCATTTTGACTATCTCAGTATCTATCTTCTGCACACAATGTAAATACAACAGGTAAACATGTTAGCAAAAAAAGAATAAAACAAAATGCTACAGTAGCAATTTGTTCAGCTGAAATTTCGAGAGACGAACAATTTTACTGGTTTTGACTGGTTTAATTATGACTTAAGAACACGGCACCCCGAACAGCATAAAGACTTAAATTTCCCTATTACCTAAATTTAAACACTGAGGGCCCTATTTTAACGATCTGAAACGCAAGTATCAAGCACGAAACGCAAGTAACTTTGTGGGCGGGTCTTGGGCGCTGTTGCTATTATACCGGCGGGATAAATGACTTTTGCGCCCGACGCAAATCTAAAATGGGTTGGTCTGAAGTAGCTTCATAATTCATAGGTGTGGTTTGGGCGTAACGTGAAATAAACCAATCAGAGCGACATCTCACATTCCCTTTAAGAGCAGGCGCACTTGTTCCATGGCGGATTGCTATTATAACGGCGGATTTGCCAGGTGCACGCCAGGAGCAGTTCACAGCCGAGGAGACCGACGTTCTCATCAGGGCCGTAAAACACAGAGAAGTGACATTGTATGGGGATGGAGAAACCCACCCAAATTAGCTTCGGTTAAACAGGCGTAATAATTTGGGTAAATGTGTAAGCTAGATTTATGCCTATTTGTACACATCTTCATGGACACAACAATGATTTCCCTCGTATGTTAATATTTTTCCTTGTAATAATGTATGGTTTACTAAAAATGAGAACTGCTGCGTCAGTGTGTAGATGAGATAAGCAAAGTGCACACGCTACATTAATTATGGCCAAACATGCGCCCTTAAAATAGCATATGAATAACATGCGCAACGCGCCACTCAGTGGCGGAATTGTTTTCTAAACCTGCAAAATAGCACCAGGGAACGTTTGTGCCGGAACACGCCTCCTCTTTGCGCTGAACCGCCCCCGGGAGCGCAAATGCATTTCCTAGTTTACCGACGTGCGTCTGTGGAGGGAAAAGTCCGCTGTGCGCGGGTGCAAAATAGGAAATATACATGCGTCGGTGTACAAAGTCAATTGCGCTGGGTGCAAGATAGGGCCCTGAAACTCTATTTTCGGTTTTGGTTTTCAGCAAAATGAAAACGTTTGTGTTTCGGTACTACAAAAAAAAAAAAAAAAAAAAAAAAAAAAAAATCGCCTTGTAAAATTCTAATTGAGTGATGAGTTTTGTTAGCTAGATAGATAGATTGGAAGATTGCTATCAACCTAAACAAGATGTTAATCTGTTAAAAGATCCAGCAAATGTGAGATACTAAAAATGTCTAGTTCAGCATGAACTTCCATGCTGGTCCAAGATGGTCTTGATCTCATATGATCTCACACTGCTTTAATCCATCAGCCTCCATTGCCCCTGCTGTTTTAGTGCATCAGGTAATGTCTGTGGGAAGCGAGTCACCTCCAGATACACCTGCGTGCTCTTGGCATCTTCACAGCGACAGCGGAGCTAATGCCAGCTGACGTAACCCCCTTGCTGTGACATGAAGTGTCTGTAGAGGTGCAGACAGCGATGTCTCAGAGGACTAGATTCACAGTCACAGTCAATGAGTGAAGACTGGACGCACGCTCAGAAGAGCTGTCGAGCTGTTAGGGAGATTTACACGAGCACCCACACACGCAATCTTCTATAGGTCCTATTGATATATATTGTTAATACTACTTACTATGGTATCAGCTAGTTCTAATAAATGATACCTCAAATGACATGGCTTAAGAATAGAGAACTAAATGACTTTTTCTAAGAGAAAAATATGCTCTAATATGCATTCTGTACAGACTTACAGTACATTGAAAGAGGGATCTGAGCCATATCTATGATCAACCATCCAGTTTATCACACTAACGTACATATTTTGTGACAGCAAATAAAAATTATTAATTAATTATGAAGGCTATATTCAAATAAATTTATATTAAATTCTCTTCAAAACTATATCTAAATTTGTAATGCCTGTAGGATTCTAATTTAATGCTTTTTAATGCCATTTAAGGCCTTCGTTTTTGCAAAATCCATTTAATGACTTTTAATGCTTTTTAATACCCCGCGGACACATACATACAGACGTCGGTCGGTCGGTAATGGAACTGAAATTGCTAAATCCTTACGATTCGATACGACATACCATGCAAGACAGTTTCAAAGCAAACACTTCCCACTTTTTTTTTGTTGCAGAAAACAGAAAAAAAAAAAAAAAAAAATCTAGTAATAGTTAAAATATTGAGTTCTTAATCAGAACATATTATGAAATAATCGAACATGTCAGAACATGTGGTGTCATAAGGATTCATATCAAATGTTTACACAAGCTGAAAATAAAGGTTCAAGGTGTCCTGACCTCATTTTTAAGGCAGATCGACTCATCTGTCATAGAATCACTAGTCAGTAATTATTTGACAGCAGAACACTGAACATTTCTGCACTAATGTTACTATTCAAAGAAAAGAGGAATACTGAAGAGAGGGAGAGAATTGCCGTTTCATCATTTTTGACAAGTAAATTAAGCTTTTGTCATTTAACAAGGCTGTCAGCGGATGACAGCGAGCGATTGCTCGGTTAGTCAGTAGTACATCTTATAATCTTAACCAACCTTGCTGCTTGAAAATGAGCCTGCCGGTCACGTTTCCTTCTGTTTGCCCACTCTCACAGACAACCTTGACTATCTTTTTCTGCACACAATCACTCACAATCGCACAGACAAGAATGGATGAACTCGGCTGAATGTGGTGTAATTCCTGTTGCTATCTTTGCTGATCTGAATATGTTTTCCATACTCCTGGTCATAGGTTACAGACAGGGTCCAAAATGAACTCTCTGCCACATCTGTCAATTTACAGGCTGCAATATATAGCAATATATGCAAAATCATAGCCGTTGTTTTTTTGTTGCTGTTGTTTGTTTGTTTGTTGTCCCTTGGATATTTATCACAGAGAAAGTTACTGTGTCACTGTAAAACTGTATATTTTATAAAAACATCGTCACATGCTAACTAGCTGCAAAGTATTTTTGAGTTTATGCAACTTTTGAGTAAACTGGTTCACTCAATCTATCACTTTATATTAATTCAAGGACATCAGGTAGACATCTCTTTGGAAAAAATAAATTTCATTAAGAAAGAACGTTCTAGCTAAAGCCACTTGCAGTACTTTATTTTCAAATCAATACCAGGAAATATAAAGGCTAATACAACCAATTCCAATATATCTAATAAATGGAAAGTCTGAAAGGTTTCTTAAGATAAAATGTTTCACATTAAAAATCCATATTAACCTAAAAAATAAATAAATAATAAAAGCACAAATTATCAGACTCATTTTATTCTTTTCAATGCATTAACTACTTCTAAAGTTAAAACTCTACAAAACCTTTTAAAGCCTAGGCCTATTTTATAAAATATGTTTAACACTGATTACAGAAGTTTACAGAGCTTCTTTCCTCTGTCATTACATTTAGCAAACGCTGCTTTTTAATGTTTGACGACTACTTGCGAATCTAGTTATAGTTTGTATGTGCACTACCGTTCATAAATTTGGTGTCAGTAAGATTGTTATATATATATATATATATATATATATATATATATATATATATATATATATATATACAGTATAAAAATGTTCTTCACACTAAGAAAATTGTTCTTTTAAGAACTGTTCAATGAAAGGTTCTTTATGGAACCTAAAATGGTTCTTCTATGACATCTACAGTATGTGACCCCCCCCTTTTCGAACCTTTATTGACAGCTTTCAACCCAAGCCTCATAGATGCAAACTGTCCTTTATAATGAGCAAAATGAACAATATGGGGTCACCGTGTCTATACGCTGCACTCGCAAGCTGCGGCAGACAATGCAATGTTTACAATGCAAGTCTAATTAGTCCCATGTTTGACTTCAGTCCCAGAAATAAACAGGTTTGCAACCAGCGTGCACTTCCAGTGGAAGAGCAAAGGATCCGGATTTTCTACAGATGCAGAGAAAATAAGCGTTCCACAGTACTGTTTATCTCCTACCGATGTACACACACTTTCTTACAGAAGTGTCTTTGGTCTATTCAATGTGCTGCGGTAATCCAGGGCTAGGAAACGCTCTCCCACAGTGAAGTGAGGCGGATCACAAATGTTCTCTGCCTGTGGATCCGCATGTGGGCCCGATTCTCTCACACACACCTCTTTATCCCTGTCTCTTCCTTCTTTGTTTATCGTGGGGTTTTTTTCTTTTTTTTTCTGCCTCCCTTTTTTGGTATTGTGCGAGCAGAAGGGAATTGTGGCATTAAATGTTCTTCCATTTTGGACCACTGAATCTGTGCCGTGACCCAATTCATAATGTGTTTTCAGATCCTGCTATTATTCTTGAATGTAAAATGTGCCATTTCGTTTTATGTTAAAATACTTCAAATCCCAATATGCAGAAACTGCTCTAAGTAAATTAAATGCTCTATTTGAGTAACCTGTGCTGTCTGAAAAAGCTCAGCTTCTTCACTGGGCATCTTAAAATATTAGTATTTTAACATACTTTATTGCATTATCATTTACAAATGTTTAAAGATTTGGCTATAATTTGAAGCCTGTAAATATAGTGCATATTCATTTATTGGATTTGCAATGCCTTACAATTAAACTTTGTTTTCATGAATACTTGTAAGGATAGATTAGGGTCCAACTCTCAATATTAACTATTAACTACGACTTTTACCTCAATAAACTCCTAATTACTGCTTATTATTGCTAAGTTAGTAAAGTAGTTGTTAAGTTTAGTACTGTGTAGGATTAAGGGATGTAGAATATGGTCATGCTTTTGATATGAAACAAAGTGTCAGGTTTTTTTTTTATATATATATATATATATATATATATATATATATATATATTAATTATATTTTATCACACAATTCAAACAATAAATTTTGTTTTGGCGCGAGTGGATGCGATCAATTCCCTCCTCTTTACTAAGTTACAGAACGAAATAAACATGAATGAACATTAAACAAAAAATATGTTGATATTTACAGTTCAACTTACCGAAATCCGTATCATGACTCTAACCGCTCCATCAGTGTTTTAACGGCAGAAAGATGTAAAAAAAACAGCTTGTAAACAATGAACGTAACCATTAACTTTATAGTCAGCAAGAGCGCATTCGCCACCATGTGGACAGGGATGAGAATTAAGGCCCGTTCACACCAAGCACGATAACTATAAAGATAACGATAAAGATATAATTCTAAAAATCGTTCTCCATATTAAAGAATAACAGAGTTCACACCACAACTATAACGATAAAGATATGAGGAACGATATCGTTGGGATCACTTTCAGAACGATTTTTTTTCCAGCTGTCCAACGATAAAACACTGACAGCCAATCAGAATCCATTCTAATTTAAAGGTCTCGCGCATTTAAAATGGCAGATGACATTGCAGAGAAGTTAATCGTCGAGGTACAAAAAAATCCTCCACTGTTTGACAAGTCAAACCCCCTTTTCAAGGATACGTTAAAAAATATGGATATATGGAAAGCAATCGGCCGTATCCTGGGAATAAATGGTGAGAAGTATTAACGATGAGATATTATGCAGTTTAGCATAGTGTAACAAAATTACCTCAGGTAGGCTATCCAGCGCTAGTTTTGACAACATTGCTGAAGTTGCAGTGAAAAAGGCGTTTATACATAAAGGTGTTGACTAGGCGATGTTTTTATCCCATCATTGACAGCGCGGGCGCGCGCGTGCTTAGAATAAAAAGACCGTTATCGGTCGTTGGTGTGGACGCATATATAGTTATCTTTATCGTTATCTTTATAGTTATCGTGCTTGGTGTGAACGGGCCTTTACAGTTACAAGTTACAATAAATCACTTTCGTCACTACTAAAAAATAAAAATAAAAAATAGAATCCGTATAATTCCGTTACGATAAAACACGGCTATGACCGCTTCACCCATCGGTTCTATGTATCACTACACAACACCCCTAGCAACCACTCTTAGCAACGTAAACATATGTTCTCATTGTGAGAGATCAAGTGAGGGAGTTTTCCTGCATTTACAGTAGATAGCATTTTCCTTCAGGTCAGTCCTACATTCGGAATAAAAAAATCTGTTTGAATGTCCACTGCTATCTTGTCCAACAGTTAAGAGGGTTTCCCGTGCCCTAACAAGCGTCCTCATTTGTCAGTTGCGTTTTGCTTTTCCGTGTTCACAACTAGTCCTTTCAATATAAAAGTCTTCTCTGCTGACTGACTGACTGACTCATTAAGACAGTCTTTTTTGGCGCCATCTAAAGGCGAAATAATGTAACTTCTGTAGCTGTTCACGGTCAGGGACTATTTCTTCCAGCGGAAGGAAGGCTTTTAGTGATTTTACTTCATGAAAATTGCATTGATACATATTTTTTTTTGGTTTTAATATTTGTATTGTGTGGTAACCGTTTTATAAAAGCAATAAGGTACTCGAGGCTAGAGCTGTATCGTGAATAAGTCACGGCTGCGCCACCAACAACACACTTCAGCCAGGGGTGTAGCCATCATTTCAAAAGTGAGGGGGACAGAATGTCAAGTGTAATACTAGTTTTTTTCAGACTTTTGTTGACAGGTTTTTGCTTAATTGCTTTATATTGCACTTGCAGGGTTTTTCCTGGCTCAAAACAGGCGGAAGTGGTAAAATCCTGATCATGTATTTTAATAATAAGATAATTCAATTTTTATTTTTCATAGACCATCACATAGCCTACTGTGTTTGTGGGTGGAGCTCGGTACCCCTAGGGGGGTCCGGGGGCATGCCCCCCTGGAAGAAAATTTGTACATTTTAAAGATAAATTCATTAATCTGGTGCACTTTGAGTCACCCAAATCTGCTGTTAAAAATAAATAATCCACCCGCCAACCGCCCAAACCTATGATGATATCTGATCATCACATTACAATTATTCAAACTACAATTATTACATCACTGTTGGAAAACACTCTTATCAGAATACATTTTTTACCTTTATAAAGGGCATTTTTTCCCTTAATTTTATTAAATGTAGCCTATGCTCCATCTTTCATTTCAAATTGAAACTTTGTTACCGTCAGTGTATTATTATCAACTATAGGCTATCAATCGCCACTTAACATTAAATTAAATTAAATCAGAATCATCCTTGCATTATCTGTGATTCCCTATTTATTATTAATATAATACTATTTATTATTATGTCATGATTCTGCCATCTAGTCTTTAATTTTCCCTGGTCTTGAGGCAGGATCATGACAGACCCATGTTTTATGTGTAAGCACATGGCCATTTGTTTGGGCTGTGTGCTTGCGTTGTCTCGTCATGTAACCCCGCCCACTTGTTACCCTCGTTTAGTCATCATTGCTTTACCCTTGTCACCTGTTTCCCTCATTAGTTTCTCCCTATTTAATCCCCTTGTGTTTGCTGTCCTGTGCCGGTTCATTGTCATTCAATCAATGTGAAACCAACCGTGAGTAACCTGTTGAAAGTCTTGTGAAGAGTTTGATCCTGTCTTAGCTGTTAGTTTATTGTTCAGTTATCTGTCTGAGTCTTAGTCTTGTTAGTCTTATTATTGTCGATCCTGTCTTGCATTGTTAAATGTAGTTCACTTGCATACTGTCTGCATTTGGGTTCATCTCCTTGCACCATCTCTGTCTGTCTGTCTGGTCTGTCTGTCTGTCCTTTTTCAAGATAACTTAAAGTTTGTCATGTACACATGTTACAACGCTGCCTGATTCAAGCAGGCTGTTAATGCAAGGAAATACAAATTCAGCATTAGACTAACAATCACCATGTTTATTCTAATTTGAAGGGCTTTGATAACATCTGTGAAAATAAAAGACATTATGAATGTTAGTTTATTGTTCAGTTATCTGTCTGAGTCTTGTTAGTGAGTTCGTTGCTCAGACTTGCTCTCCCAGTTTAAAACTAAAGTCGCATCTCTTCAGCCAGGCATTCATATAATCCTACAGTTCAAACTACAATCCGGCCTGTAGCTCATAAATGCCAGAGGAGAACTGGCCCCCGACTGAGCCTGGGTTCTCCCAAGGTTTTTTTTTTTCTCCATTAGGTCACTTGATGGAGTTTTTCGGTTCCTTGCCACTGTTGCCTTTGGCTTGCTCAGTTGGGGATATTTTGGGGATATTTAATTTTATCAATAAATTCCTCTTGAAACAAACTTTGTTGTATTATTTTAATTTAGTACTGTGAAGCTGCTTTGATACAATCTGTATTGTGAAAAGCGCTATACAAATAAACTTGACTTGACGAATAAAAAAAGATTGAAAATAAACGCACGTTTGTGCGGGTAGTGAATATTTTCAATTTACAACAAAACTTGTTAATTATTCAGCAAGAGAAATAGTCAGAGTTATTCATCATTGTGCAACACAATTCGGATACCACATGACAACTTACTTACAGCGCTTGACTTTTTCGTGAAAAAGGATCGAGTGAAGACTGAATAGTTTTTTGCCGTTTTGAACTCATTGCGACCTCTATGAAAAAAATGGATTGGGTGCGAGCATGGGCGTGTCGTGATGCACGAGTGACTGATTACCATGGAAACGTGAAAGTCACGTATGTAGATGCTTGCTTACTTTGCTTAACGTCCTTTACACCCCTGCAGGGTTTGGACGACATCCTGTGTAATGCACCTCCATTGTACTCGGTCCATAGCCAAGGTTTGAATATGTCCTTGCCATTCTTTGTCATATTTCTTTCTACTCAATCCAAAGGGTACCATGATAAAGGATTCGGCAGCCTTGTGAAAGTATCTTTTCGTTGTCATACGAACGCCTCCTTTAGGGCGTTTCCAAAGAGGGCCAGGAATGGCCATAAAAGTTTGTAATGGTAGGCGATTATTTTGCATACGTAAAACATGTCCAATCCATTTCCAGCGGCGTTGCATAAGCACTGAAGACAGGGACTCCTTTAGGCCACAGCATTCACGGACCTGTTCATTTGAGATGAAGTCAGACCAACTGATTTTGGCTATGCGTCTTAGGCAGCGGTGGTCGAATATTTCCATCCTTTTTTGTTGGTCAGCTTTCAGAGGCCACGTTTCAGAGGCATACAGTAGTGTCGCCCGAACTATAGCACAATATATTCTTGTTTTTGTTTTGATTCGGATGTCACGTCTATTCCAGAAATATTTCAGTGCCGCAAAGATTGAGGAAGCTCTTTGTATTCTTATTTGAACTTCTTCATCCGAGCTTCCTATTAGGGCAATGTTGCTTCCTAGATATGTGAATGAGGTGACAAGTTCCATTGGTTCATTTTCGATGGTTAGATTGTTATTGGGGTTTATGGGGTCAGTGTTAGCAGTCATGTATTTAGATTTTTGGCAGTTTAATTTCAGACCAACAGAAGCTGCCATTTGGGTAATGTGGTCAATCATTATTTGCATGGAATCCATTGACTCTGCAAGGACTGCTATATCATCTGCAAATGTAAGATCAGTAATCGGTCGTTCTGATGGGTAAATGGTTACTCCAATAGGGTTATCATCTAGCGCTTTTTTACGTCCCCCGCGTAATCTACGCCCATGACTTCAGCCGTGACTTATCCACGATACAGCAAAGCCTCTCCTACCTTATTGCTTACATATAGCCTATATATATATATATATATATATATATATATATATATATATATATATATATATATATATATATGTGTGTGTGTGTGTGTGTGTGTGCGTGCGTGTGTTATACACAATTACACAAATATACACACACACACACATTTTTACACTATGCATTAACATTAAATTAAATTAGATTAAAACACAAATAATGTGATAAAAAAAAATCATAAGAATATATTACTATAAGCAGAATTTAATATGAACCTGGACTACCAAATGCTAATGTTAACTAATTGAACCTCATTGTAAATTGTTGCATACATTTATAAGAATCATTCATACAGGCTTCAAGCACTCCAGAATGATTTCCTCATGTTAGACAATGTTCTGGCATTACATTCCTTCAAATAAACAAGTCCAGCGAGGGACTCACTGCTCTAATCTACCATACCTTGGTAAATCCTCTTCCCCTGGCCTAGTGTAAGCCTGTTATATTTGGCGTTCACTGGTGTACAGTATCCCTGGGTTTTCTGAGTGTAGGTGTGTGAGTGTTTCTGCATGAGGGATTCACAGAGAGCCAGAGAAACGCTTCTGTAATCCACAGGTCAAACATGGAACTAGGTAAATGTGAATGTGCTCTAAATACGGCTGGCTTACAACAGCGCCTGGCCATGTTGAGTGTGTGGGCTCCAGTTGTACACACAGATAATCTTCTTTCAGGTTGAATGACATAGCCAGGTCAAGTGGAGAGAGGCCAAGAGCAACATAATACAGCATGAAGGGTCATATAGGCATCATGAGGATGCTCACGCATGAATTGGACTGCTAAATATGAATCTGTTTATGCTATATGCTAGTAAGTTGCAGCATAAAATCTGTATAGTATGCATATTTGGTTTTGAAATTTAATTCTCAACTAAAAAGGTATGTTCTATAGTATGAATGTGTGTAGCATGAATTAAATTAATGTGGTCATAATCATGTGACATACAGCATCAGTTGTTTATAATGCACTGCACATCAATAACAACCAAAAACAATACAAAAATGTGCTTAAAATTAAATATGTCCATGTAAATGTGTTTGTCAATCTCAAACAATGTGCATGTGTGTGTGTGTGTGCAAGAATGTAGTCACAGACTATAGTAATGTGTCATACACTAAACGTCGTTGGTTTTCAGATACACATGACTTTATACCATATCTAGACCAAAAGGACACAACTGTGAGATGATCCCTGCTGTATCAGAGCAGTCTTATTTCACACATCATAAAACTTCATTATTTAAGTACGTCCTTGCAATAGCGCGAGCGTGTGAGCTCCAGGGTTTTCCATTGACAGTCTCACCTGTTCACTCTTAAGGAATATGAAATATTTAATAAATCTTTAGTATTGCCATAACTCGTAAGACAGCAGGGGGTTGTTTTTCAAAGCAACTAGATGCTTTAGACACTTTGATCTGCTAAGATAGGAGTGTTTGAAAGAAGCTAAACTAGAACAGCTTTGTTGTCTGTGCCTATACTGTTCTACTTCAACTGGAAAGATCCACGGATTCCACACATCCAAGATGCATTTGAAGGTCATTTACATCATATTAAATTAGTTTGGCATTTTGCAACAGCGCATCACCCACAATTAGTGACATCATGCATTCGGACAAACACTCAGTTTTAAAGGTAAAAGTTTACTCACCCTCGTGCTGTTCCAAATACATGATTTTCTATCTTCTGTGGAAAACAAAAGAAGATATGTTGCGATATGTTTTGAATGTCAATGTGGTGCACTGTCGTTTCAGGCCTCACCAAAATCAGTTCTTTCTTCAAAATATGCAGGTTTGAAATAACACGAGGGTCAGTAAATTATGACCATTTTCTCATTTCAATGATCAAATGAACCCTTTAAATATTTTCTGCATTTCTTTTATTTAAGAAATATGAGGAAATATTTTTCAAACCATATAAATCCTCTTTGAAATAACTGTCTGGTCCCTGTTTTTGATTACACTGGTCTACCATCACAAAGCATTTTAATGAAATTGCTACTGTATGTACTGGAGTCTTTTCAGAGTTGACCTTTTATCTCTCAAAACTTACTTCATATTAGCTCTGCGTTCAATAACACTCACACTGAGAACAGTGTTGTTATTGTTAACTAAAACTATAATAATAATAATAATTAGGTAAGTGAAATAAAGCTTAAATAATTGTTTTGTTAAAAGCCGACAAAACAATAACTATCAGCAGTCAGTTCTCAGCTCCACACACACAGGAACCCAGACCAACCTCTCCCACAGCCAATAACCTTCTCTCCTCCTTCTCTCCGCTAACCAAGGAAGAAGTATCTAAACTTATTATGTCCAGTCATCCTACCACCTGCCCTCTAGACCCTTTCCCCTCACACCTTTTACAAGCCATCTCTCCCACACTTCTACCAGCACTCACACACATCATCAACTCATCCCTCCATACTGGCACTTTCCCTACTGCATTCAAGCAGGCTCGGGTAACCCCACTGCTTAAAAAACCAACACTAAACACATCATTTGTAGACAATTACAGACCTATCTCTCTCCTACCATTCATTGCAAAAACACTTGAAAGAGCTGTTTTCAACCAAGTAACATCATTCTTGTCTCTGAACAACCAGCTGGACGCCAACCAATCCGGCTTCAAGAAAGGACACTCAACTGAGACTGCATTACTGTCAGTCACAGAAGCCCTACGGATCGCAAAAGCTGCTTCCAAATCCTCAGTTCTCATTCTTCTGGATCTGTCTGCTGCCTTCGACACTGTGAATCATCAGATCCTTATGTCCAGCCTCTCAGCACTGGGCATCACAGGAACCTCCCTCCACTGGTTTGAGTCCTATCTCACAGGTAGGTCCTTCAGGGTCGCATGGAGAGGCGAGGCATCCAGAGCACATCATCTGACCACAGGGGTTCCTCAGGGTTCAGTTCTTGGTCCCCTCCTCTTCTCCATCTACACCACATCACTGGGACACATCATACAGGCACATGGTTTCTCCTACCACTGCTATGCTGATGACACACAGCTCTTCCTCTCATTTCAACCAGATGATCCCACAGTAGCTGCACGGATCTCAAGCTGTCTGGCGGACATCTCAACATGGATGAAGGAACATCACCTGCAGCTCAACCTGGCAAAGACTGAGCTTCTCGTCCTCCCTGCCAATCCGTCTCTGCAACACGACTTCACTATCCAGCTAGACTCATCATCAATCACCCCATCAAGGTCGGTCAGAAATCTTGGAGTAACAGTTGATGACCAGCTGACCTTCACAGATCTCATTTCAAAGACAGCTCGATCATGCAGGTTTGCACTGCACAACATCAGGAAGATCAGGCCTTTCCTAACTGAGCATGCAACACAACTTCTCGTCCAGGCCCTGGTCATTACTAGGCTTGACTACTGCAATGCTCTTCTGGCTGGACTTCCATCATGTGCAACTAAACCTCTACAAATGATTCAGAACGCTGCAGCTCGTCTTGTCTTCAACGAGCCCAAGAGGGCCCACGTCACTCCTTTGTTCATCTCACTGCACTGGCTACCTCTCTCTGCTCGCATCAAGTTCAAGGCACTGACGCTTGCTTACAGATCTATCACAGGCTCAGCTCCCTCCTACTTTCACTCACTCCTACAAGTCTACATCCCTGCCAGAAGCCTTCGATCGGTCAACGAGCGACGTCTCGTGGTCCCATCACAGAGAGCCAAAAAATCACTTTCCAGAACATTCTCATTCACAGTTCCATGCTGGTGGAATGATCTCCCCACCGGCATCCGGAATGCAGAATCCATGACAACATTCAAAAAAGAGCTGAAAACTCTTCTCTTCCGTGAGCACTTAACCTCATAAAAAAAATATTATATATATTTTTTTTTTTCTTCTTTTTTTTTTTTTTCTGTAAATTCTCGCTTATCGGGCTTATGCTACTCTGAATAATGCCTGAACTTCGTATTTTGAGCACTTCTTGCGTTGTTTTTTGCCTCTTCACGATGACTTGCTTAATTTAGTCCCAATTTGTAAGTCGCTTTGGACAAAAGCGTCTGCTAAATGACTAAATGTAAAATGTAAATGTAAATAAAATAAAAATTAGATGCAAAACATATAATTAACTGAAAAAAAGGTGCAATAATATTATTAAAACTGAAATAAATTAAAAGCTAAAATAGCATTTTTATCAAGTTTTGCAATGCAGTGTTGTCAAAAATATAGATTTTCGATACATATCGATACTGAAATGTCTGAAATGCTTCCAATACTCATTTCCATATAATAGATACATGATACCAGCTGCATTTTCTCTCTCTCTCTCATCTCTCCGAACAGCGAGTTACACCTGCCTCACTCACTCACTCCTCACTCACTCACTCACTCACTCACTCACTCGTTTCATTTGCTCTGAATGAATATTGTTGATGTTTCAGGGCTTGAATTTTGGCATGGAATTGCGCATATTGCGCATCATTTTACTCATTCCCACAGATTTTGTAAAGCCGCCTCTCAGTACTAAAATTGAGTTCTTTTTCGCTGCTTATTGTGCTTAAACAGTCAAATACACACACAATAATGTCAAAATGAGTATTCATGTAAACACAGTCAGTTAGGTTTTAAGTGAACGTTTAACAGTTGAGAAAAAAAAAGAAATGCATGTGTAACAGTATAATGGATCCGAATAAACCTGCTGCCAAATTATGAGATAATATTACAAATATCTATATGACAATATTTCCCACGGTACCGATGTCAAAATTGTGGCCAATGAAAATGCTGAGTGGCTTACTTTGGAAAACCACTAGCCACTGTGGCTGGTGAGCAATAAAGTTAATGACACAAATGACCAAAGCACATATAAAACTACTAAAGCTTAAATTAAAAAATGTAAGTAACTCAAAAACTGCTGAAAAAGATGAGCTACAAACTGAGCTACAAACAAATAATTCCACTGGGGAAAAACTAATCAATAATAAATAAAAAAATAATATAAAAATAAAAAACATAATACAAGAAAGGAATTGTCATATGAGTATTTCCTAAAAAAAAATAAAAATAAAAAAAAAACTCAATTACTTAAATCTAAAACTAAATTTAACCAAAACTGCAAAAACGAAACAAAATTATGAATAGAATTCATAAAAATGAATATAATATAATATAATATAATACTATTTTGTGCAATATTTAGTCAAACTATACACTATAAAGCTTCAGTTTTTTTCTTCTTGTTTTGTGATCTGAGTATATATATATATATATATATATATATATATATATATATATATATATATATATATATATATATATATATATATATATATATATATATATATATATATATATATATAATATATAATGTAGTATAATATAATATAATATATAATGTAGTATACTATAATATAATATAATATAATAATATTTTGTGCAATATTTAAAAACAAACTATACACTATAAAGCTTCAGTTTTTTTTTCTTCTTTTGCTTTGTGATCCGAGCTTGAATAGAGTCAACAAGAGTAAATTTGCGACAACAACTGTAAAATGTGTTTATCAATGATTTACAGTCATTAGCATCTACCCTTCGCCCCTCGCTGCTGTCTGCCTCAAATGAATTGCAGGCACAGACAACGATGACTTGATGAAACAAATCATCCTGAATCCCAGCGCATGCTAATGGAGGAAGGCTGGCATGCTAATCACTTACCTCATTAGCCTGTGTAACGGGATAATACAGGGCAAACTAGTCAAATGAGGCTTCCTTTGTCACCACCGTAACACAGCGATTTTTGTACGGGTGATAAATCGTGGGCTAGTCAGCTTTCTCATTCTTTACTGGAGAGGCAAGCAGACGTGCATTCTGGGAAGTGACATGTTGCAGGTAAAAACTCGCTGCTAATTCTTGAAGTAATCCCTCTTTATAATCTTAAGGAGAAGAAATCACATTAAAGGGATTGCGTCACTTATACAAGATTTCCACCACGTCTGCACGACAAAGGTGTCTGAGCTGTGCCATTTTCTATTATACTGCCTGCAGGGTAAATAAGACACCCAGGACTCTTATACTGGGATAAAAAAAATAAAAAATAAAAAAAATCTTATGCAACTCCTCTTTCAGGTTTCATGTTAGTTTGACAAAAGCATTTGGTACAGATAAATCTGTAGCTGAAATTGTCAACTTAACACACACTGAAACTTTTTTTTACCAAGTTTTCAGTAATTGTAAAGAGATTTACAACCTGGCCTTGTGGTTGTTTATCCTCTCATTTTACATTTTCAATTCTGTAAAAGACTTTATCTTCCCAGTTCTCAAAGCATCTATTGAGTTTTCTTTCACGCAGCCAGCATT